>PVJD01002670.1:0-192888 GCA_004026545.1 Mormoops blainvillei | reverse complement strand
GCTTCCGAGCCTTCCCAAAGAGTTTCTCCTGTTCCAAATTGCTCTTTCCTCCTTTCTGCATGCTCTTCTCTCTCATTCCTCTGTGATGCCTTCCCATTTCCCGCAGGCCCCAGGGGTTTACACTTTCTCTAAGCCCTGGCACTGTATCCAGGAATCACGCAAGGAACAGACCCTTGGCCAGGGGAAGACAGGGGACAGCACTCACATCGTGGTTTCTGTAAATGGTGCCCTCAGGGATCAGGCCTTAAAACTTGCTCCTCAAAACACAAATGCTCCGCTGTCCTGGCTGCCTATGCTCTGGCATCTCTGTCCCTTCCCTCTCTTGCCTCCTCCCCTCGACTTAGTCTTAAAGTCAACTTCCAGATTCTCTGACATCCACACTCCCCAGCCCTCAACACCAGCAAAAGACTGAGTCACCAAAAGAACAAATAAATGTAAAATAAGAATGCGAAGAGGCGATAAACCAAGTTCTTGATCAGAGCTGAAGAAAGAAGATAAGACAAAAATTAGGAGAACACGTTCCAAGGTTTTAAGTGCCATTTGGAAATTTAAAAAATAAAGAAATAAGAGGTTAACAGAAGGTGGCAATGCTAGCCTCACCTGCACACCCACTGAAGCACTCCCCTCTTTGAAACACTCAGGAAAAGCGATGGGGTGCCTGTGGACAAAAATCTTCTTTAAAACAAGTCCTTTTCCACAGTGTAGATCTCCTGGAAATTGGAGAGGGAGACCACACCATTTCTCCAGGCGACAGGCCTCTGCTGGTCTATGCCCCTCACTGCCCAGTGGTCCACAAGAAGGATGAGACAGCCCCTGCTCCAAAGGGCACCTCTTCTGCATGTCTCTTCCCCACCTCTCCTCCGGCAAGTGCACCTGGACATGGGTGAAGAGTCAAGTAGGTCTTCTCTGAATGGGCACAAATGCTTATTCCCCAGGGAAAGAAGGAATGTGGGTGAAAGGCGGGGGTTGGGGTGGAAGGTGGGGCAGGGGAAGTGAAGTAATGCACTCTTCTTAGACCAGACAAGGGACCCCCTTACACCCCAACGCCAGCCTCTCCACAGGCACCGCCAGGGAAATGGAGGATTCCAGAGAACACAGTTTAAAGGCAACCTACCAGAACAACCCCTGGGGCCCCTCCAGCTCTGATGTTCTGGGAGTTTAACAGGGTAAAATATTCAGCTAAAATTGCCGGCGTGCTTAGGCAACGCATTAGCAATTCCCTTTTATGACATTACTGTCTCTCTAAAGTGCAAAACATCTTTCCGCTTCAGAACTCTGATTCATTCTTAAGATGGGCTGATCTTTAAATCTTTCAGTGACTCTCACCCCAAAACCAGTTCTTCAAGAAAGTGTCTTTCTGGCCGGACTATACGCCGTTGCCGTCACCCCAAGTGAGCAGGGAATGCTGTCATAAGAAGAGAAGAGCATCCTCCAAACTCCTACTAAACCGTCTTACTCACTTTCTTCAAGTTCATAGGGCCCTGGCACCTGAGAATTGGATCTGTCATGATTGAGATTAATGTTGCAGATCATGAGAAAGACCACCCAGGATGTCAACCCATATTCAAGGCCCCTTGTGGCAACAAAGCTCAAGGAAATAGATCTGTGTGGTTTAGTGACCTTTACCATGTTTCTTGACAGGAAACAGACCCCCAACCCCAGGCTCCAGACTGACCCTGATGCAGGCCAGACTCCTGCCCCAAACTGAAGTCTAACTCTGCTCAAAGACGGGCCCCTCTTCCTTCTTGGGCACATGAATCAGAGTAAAGTGAAGACAAAGATAATATCTTCCTCAGCTTGATATCCTGGATGCCAGGACAGGAGCTGACCCCAAACAGGTACTCGATAAATGCTCATTGCATACATGAAGGAAAAATAACATGAATGAATGAGCGAGCAAATGGGTTTGAATCGAAAATGGCTCAGCCTAGTCTTCTACTAATAGGTTGGTTTTTCAAAGACATGGAGCCTAGGAGATGGGTCTGTTTTCAAGGTAACCATCTCCAATGTCCACTCCGGGGAGCTCCAAGCTCTCCTTTACGTGACGTATGACTATCCCTGCCATGGGGCTTAACTGTGCCGTGGGCAGCCCCTCCTGGGCTAAATGGCAGGCAATTGAAATCTAATGATGTGAGAAATGCTCCCATTGTCTGAGCCCACTGATGCCCAAAGCTGAGCTCCTCACACCTCTGGTGGTATTCCAGAGAGGGTCCCCAGCAGTCCCCAAATGAACAGGTAGAAACGGAAGGGATCCTGGTCTGGGAGGAAGAGGAGAGTTCTGCTCCCAGCTACGCCTCCGATCCAGCTGTGTTACTGTCACTGTCCCAGCAGTAAAAGGAGAGACCCATGCTACACTTCCGGCTGCACTTCATACGTGCCCAGGTAGTTTTCGCAAATACACGCTTATGGGCCCCAGAGCCGCGGGTGCAGAAACTCTGGATGTGGGACCTGGAATCTGGACATTCATGCGCTCAGTAAAGGGCTGCAATCAGCATAATTATTCGCAGGGCCCAAACTCTAATTCAGGGGTTAGCAAGCAGTGGTTGGCAAGCCAAATCCAGCCAGCTTCTTCTTTTGGTAAAGTTTTATTGGAACACAGCCATGCCCTGGCAGTTATACTTTGTCCGTGGCTGCTTTCAAGCTATGTGGCAGAGCTGAGCAGTTTGCCACGGAGTCCACGTGACCCACAAAACCTAAAATATTTACTATCTGACCCTTTACAAAAAAAAGTTCTCCAACTGGGGCTGTAATTTACAGGTGCTCCCAGCAAGTAACCAAGGTGAGGTGTCTGTTGCTGGCCCAGGTTTCTCAGTAGAGAAGAGCCTGTTATTCCTGGGCACTGTGTAAGAAGAAAGCAGGAAACGCCAGGCTGCAGGAGCCCTGGGGCTGCCTTGTATGGGGAGTGCCTTGGTGTGTAAAGTGGTAGTGCCGGGTGGGAGGGGGACCGGAGGCTCGGGTGAGTCTGACGCCCACCTGAGAACCAAGCTTCGGGTCTCGTCAACCTGAGTCCTAGTGAGGTAGGTGCCCAGGTTACGCTCAGGGATGAGAGTCACTCTTAGGTTTTAAATTCTTACACCACCTGCCGCTCTGTTCAAGCCTCATCTGATGGACTAAAGAAGAGTGGTGGGGAGAGAGGAAAAAGAGGAGCAGGCTGAGGGCAGCTCTTCAAAACGCCAAATTCTCCAAACACAAACATAAGCAGGTAGAGTAACTGAACTCAGGACCGCGGGTGGGATCCACAAAATGTCTGAGGGGAAAGAGACCACCCAGACCGACTATGGCCCTAGCCATCTGCCTTAACAGTCACTCTCTGGGGTCTAGGAAAGCAGGTCTAACATGAGTCTGCCATTCTGCCCTGTGCTCAGAAGCAGGCCGGGCCCAGCAGTGTCCACTCAGAGTACATGGGCCCCCAGGCCTCGTGGGTCCCAGAGCGCCTGGCTGGGCGGGCACGAGCCCAGAGCTGTGCCAGGTCTCAGGCAACCCTGACGAAACTGTGCCGGGTCTGGCCTCTGCTTGGCCTTCCATTCCCACCTGGGCATGCCACCCCGGAAGTCGGGAAGCAAACTGCAGTCAGTGCCGGGAGTTTAAGCAGATTTACGTTACTTAAAAAAGACTTGGAACGTGCACGCACACATCAGTCAGTGTAATCTGTTCAGCTGGCACACGGAACGAGTACTCAGCAAAATTCCCGATCAAACGGACCCGCCAGGAGCTAAAGAACCAGGAAGTTGTGTGCGGAAATAGCTGCCTGTGCGGAACGTTGGGGGAGTGTGGTCTCCCGCGAATGGAAGACACCAGGTCACCTAGACTAGAAAACAACCCTGCAACTTTGCATTCATCCCAGGGAAAACTGTGACTTAATTTTGACGTGGTATCAAGCTATATTTTAATGTCATTTGTACGTACGCGCCGACGACAAGCCTGGATGGAACTCGAGAATGCAAGCTCAGCATTCAGTGAGCCTTCACCTCTTGCGACCCTTTCCCCTGCTCCCCAGAATCAGAACAAGATTTAGCACCGGTCCCCATAAAGGCCTGACAGCGACTCTGACTATGGGACTCAGCCTGTCCCTTGCCCCTCGACACTCGCCCTGGGGTACCTGCCTGAGCGTTGCAGGGGTCTATTGTCGCAATGGCCCATTGACCGAGGTTTGGGCAGTGGTAGCTGAAGATCAGACAAAGCAAGATAGGAGTGAAGGCTCAGAATTCTCTCCCTTCCCTGTCTCGCTTCCCCATTTCCCTACAGTGCTTTCTGGGAGCACCATCCAAACCAACTACTGCACTCGTGCCATGTCTGAGAGCCCATTCCTACGGACACCCAGCGAAGACAGTGGGGTCACGTCCTCCTCCCACTCCCACCCCAGGTACAGACCACCAAAGTGAACCTGTTCTTACCATCTAATGTTTTTAGGGCCCGGGGAAGAACTGCGCCCACTTTTGGTACACCGACCAGAGCGAGTGACAAGCTGTGTTTCAGACTGCGGGCCCACACGTGTCCCTGGCGGTGCTGAGGTGGGATGGGAGCACCTCGCAGCATCCTGCAGCTCCTCTCCCAGACTCTCCTGTGTGGTGCGTTTACAGCTGCTGCAGGAGCTATCTTTCTCCCACTTAGTTCTCAGCAGGTGGCCCTGATGCTGGCTTTTCTCTTTCTGGTTGAGCGGCTGTTTCTCCACAGGGAGTGCTATTTTCATACATTTGTGTTTTGGGGTCACACACAGTTCCTGGCCCTATTTTTGATATGTCAGTAATAGCCAGTGGGTCCCTCTGCGGGGGTGGGAGCTCCATAACTTGATCATGGGTGCAGCACCCCTGCCTCTGCTCCTCTAGCTGGGCGGAGAGAGCAGGGACCTTCTCCGTGCTTCATTCTCCTCCGTGACTCAGGACACGAACTGCGCCCGCTCCCGACGGTGTCCCTGTAGCTGCACCTAAAAGGTCCCTGGCGGAATTAAAGCTCACACCTCAGATCCTTCACAAGGACTGGCTCCTGGGCTGTGGCGTGTGAGCAGGCACTGCGTGAAGTGTTGGGGGCCCAGAAGAGAGCTTGGTGAGGCAAATGTCACTGGCATCCCATGGTCTGACAGGGGAGGCAGCCCACACCCAATGTGCAGGGCTCCGCACTCAGAGGGACAGGGTGGTTGAGAGCGGGTTCAGAGCCAGGCTTCCTGAGTTCAAAGCCAGGCTCTGCCCCTGACAACCTTTGTGACTCTGCACAAGATACTTAACTTTTCTGAGACTCAGCCCTCGAATCTAAAAATGGGGGAATTCATGTAAAGTGCTTAAAACAGGGCTTGGCCAGTAATAAACCATCAATTGTAAATGTGCATGGCCTTTGGAGGAGGTCAAGTGCCCGAGACAAATGAAATGATCTGAGCCTGTGTCTCTGTTTATATGCAAAAAATTGCATCGTCCAGAGACCAGGGAAGGAGAGCCTTCCTTCGCTCAAACGGCAGTTGCTAAATTCAGTAACTACAAAGGAACCTCCCTAGGGTCCCCAAATTAGTAGTGAGAAGAAGGTATTCGGGATACGCAGGCTGGCTCCCCTGGAGTTGTCAGAAGCATTTCAGGAGGGGCCCTGGGAGAATCTCGGATGCCTAGACTGGGGTAGTGGGGAGTGGGCGGGGCTCAGAGCGGTTCCTTGTGGGAGAAGCCGTCCTGAGGCTGCCTGTCTGCAGGCTGGTGGGGGGGGCGCTGAGGCGTCTCTGAGCTGTAATAAGGAACCAGAGGAAGCACAATTTAAAAAAAAAAAAAAAAAGAGGGGATGAGAAATTTCTAAAGAGACATTTCTCCCAATTTTTGTTAAAATTTTATATTTCTGGACCACAGAAAAAATGCTCACTCCATGTTGGGGTCTAGAAATCTGCGTTTTCGGCAAGTTCCTCACAAGGTTCCAATGCAGTTTGAGAGCCCCTGCCTTAGGGATGGGGGGACTCTGTCATTTTCGTTTCTGTGGCTGCAGTTAGGTCCTGGTGGGTACTCTTTTTTGGTTTTTCTTTTTTTAAGTTTTATTCCTCAGAAGTTGCTTCAGATTCCCTTTTAGAAGTCCATTTATGAAACTGGCCGTCAGCCTGGCAGAAGTTATTAAGGTGCTCACAGGGTTTTTATAATTTTAATTAGAAGCAGGCAGCAGAGCCCGTGTACAACTTGCCTTTTGACTTGGCAGTAAAGGCCCACAGTCCCCAAAGGGATGGCCAGGAGACAAGGGAAGAGCCTTCTGGAAGGGCCGGGAGCTGATTTGCTGGGCACCTACTGCACGCCAGCAGCTTCGATGCACAATGTCACGCTCACACCCTGTGAGGCAGGTCTCGTCATCCTGCATTTGGTTCAAATAAGCTAAGGGTCTAATTCCCAGCCACAGAGCTAGTGACAGCTCCAGTTACATTTTGCCGTATAAAAAAGCTACCCTAAAACTTAGTGGCTTAAGACAACTATTTAATTTGGCTCACGTACTCTGAGGGTCAGGAATGAGGCACGGCAGGGCCAGGGTGGCTTGTCTGTCTGGGGCTTTAGCTAGAAACTCTCAAAAGGCCGGGGGGTGACTCAGTGGCTAGTAGCTGGTATCACCTGGAGGCATCTCATTCACATGTCTCATGGTTGACACTAGCTGCTGGTCAGGACCCCAGCTGGACACTCAGCCAGCACACCTATAGATGGCCTCTCCCCGTGTCCTGAGCTTTGTCACTATGTGGCGGCTTCCACAATCGTATGTAGTAGCTCAGAGCACAAAATGTGAGTGTCCCAAGAGAACCAGGAAGAAGCTTATGACCAAGCCTTAGAAGCCACAGAGCATCACTTGTGCCCTACTCTATTGGTCATCAAGTCACTAACGGAAACCCAGATTCACGGGGAGGGGACACACAACCCCGCTCTCAGGGGGAAGACCAGCAGGAAATCTGTAGGCAGAATCCGAGCCTTCATCTAAAACCCTCCCCAGATTCATATCTCATAGCGTTTGATTATGAACTGTACTGGGTAGGGGTGCTTCCTGGGCCTTTTCTCACCTCCCTCGGTGGCTGGAAGAAAGGCTCTCAATGCCCCGCCCCACCTCTGAGCCGCTCCTTGGGGAGAGGAGCTAGGAGTCAGACAGAAGTCTACACCCCAATCTAGGACACCGGTGAGCAGACCCGAGAACCCAACTTCTGCTGTTTCCCTGTGGCAGGACGAGGGAGTCTTAAAGCCCTCGCCCCCACCCCCAGCTCCACCCTACCTTCTCCAGGGTAGAGCTCGGGCTACTGAGTGTCGGCACTGTGACACCAAGACCAGGAAGGTGACCCTGGGGATCGGGGACAGCACTGGGTACAGAGTCCGCAAGTCCTGTCTCCCTCAATATACCATAGCTAATGGCCATGGGTTTCTGGAGGGACCCCAAGGACCCAATGTTACCCACAAGGTGACTGGCAAATTTCCTAGGAAAATTCAGTACGTGCAGCTGTTTAGCTTTTGTCTCGAATTTCAGGATCTTGTCCTTGTTCAGAACAAGTGGGCGTGACCGTCCCTGGGGGTTAGGCTCCCATTCGAAGCTCACCAGAACCTGACGCGCACACCAAATGCCAACATTGAAATTCACATGAGCAGCGCAGTGGCAAAATCAGCCATTATCTATCCATAGAGAACCTACACTGGAGGCTAATTATTGCCCGACAGTTGTCATGTTGACCATGGACTCAATGCAAGCAGAGCTAGTTATGTGATCAAGACGTGTGACAGGCTGGAGAGGGAGGGTCAGGTGGTCTGTTTCCCAAGGAGGCACTTATCTCAAGGGCAGACAAGCTGTCTGACAGCCCAGACAGCCATCCCCCTGGGGGGAAGGGCGGGGACGGAACACGTCTCCAGCCAACTTAGCCTCCAGGGCCCCCTGTTTGCTAGGATGTGGGTTGATCACAGCCCCCCTCTGCCACCCAATTAATGACAGCTTGACAGTTTTCATTAGATGTGGCAGTGTCACCCATTGGGCTATATCAAAGACCTTGTCCCGCTTCTGGTCTAAATGACATTACGCATTTAAGACAACCTCACAAACAGTTGCGGGGCTGTCTTGACCGGAACAGGTTACTTTTTCACAATCAGTCTCCATTTTTCCACTGAAGAAATTTGTCAGGGCTGATGCAGGAATTAAGTCACATGCCCAACGCAGTGCCTGGCTCGCAGAAGGTTACTCACAGTAAATGGCAGCTGGCAATATTATGTGATACATGAGTGACAGTATCAGATACCCCAGCTCATCTCAGGGAAGGGCGGGTCCCAGCTGTCACGGTGGCCCCGGAGGAAATCAGTTCCTTAGGCACGTTTCTATGGCTGCAGGCAGAGCCAGGAATCCTGGGTACACCGCCACCCCCAACACACCCACCCACTTTCAAGTGACAACCTTTTCAATGTGTGTGCATAACCAGCAGTGTTCCTCCTTGGCCTAACGAAACAAATTGATCAAGAGTCAATACAGGTCCTAATTACAGGCTCTGCCCTGGAAGATTGATGGTGGGAAACGAAAAGGGAAGAGCAGCCCCTTGATGGGTGCCTGTAATGAGGTGTCACTGGTCCCCACTGTAAGTCGTTTATAAACATGGCCTCATGTCTGCGGCTGTCAGCATCCCCACCAGAGCTTAATGAGCTGCTCCTTCCTGCCCTGAGGTTAATGTCAGAAGATGATCATGTTTTCAGCACGAGAGGCACTGCCTGATGGTTGGTGAGCTTCATCTGCAAATGTCTCTGTTCACTTAAGAATTGCATTTTTCCAAAACTGCTGGCAGGGCTAAGCACCAATTTCCCCATCTGATCTCCTGACCTCCAGGAAGTGCCATTGCTAAATTCCCCATGGTGGCCTCTTCTCTTGGCTTGGGATACAGGAGATGGTCAGCTGGGCCTGGTGTTTGGGTCCTGGAATGAGCGGTTAACAAGGGAGACTTGGCATCTGACTATTCAGGTTTGAATCCTGGCTCTACTATTTGCAAGCTATGTGACTGCTCTAAGTCTCAGTTTCCTCATCTGTAAATTGGGAGCAATAATAGATAAAAGAGTGCCTTACACCTGGAGCAGTACTGAGTGCTGCATTTTACCACGTTGACTCTAACCAGCCAAAACTGATAAACGGCTGTGGACTCGGAGTGACCCAGGACAGCAAACCCTCCATAGAGCTAAGTAAAGACTCTTTCTTGACCAATATCCGGTGAGACTTATTTAACAAGCCATGTATGAACCAAAGGACTCACTTCAGGGACTCTAGGATGCAACCTACAATTCTTAATTAGTATAATCACGATGAACCTTCCTTTCCTAGCACATAAAATTCTTTGCCATTCTCCCTTCAGGGAGCCACTTGGTGGATGTACTCCCCAGCATGTCTTCCCTTGGCTAGTAAATAAGTAAACTCAGTGATCCTCTTCCAGTCATCATGGCGGTCTTTGTCTTTCCTTTAACCACACTTCTTTCATTAACAGTACTCTCTCTAGTAGGCAGAATAATGTCACCCCCCAAAGATGTCTGTGTCCTGTTCCTCAGGATCTGTGAATATGTCAGATTACCTAGCAAAGGGGAATTAAGGTTGCAGATGGAATTAAGCTTGCTCATCAGCTGACCTTAAGATAACCAGAGTATCCTAGACAATCTAGGTGGACCCAATATAATCCTAACATCTTTAAAAGGAGTAGAGGGAGGCAAGAGAGAACCAGAGAGATGGCAGCAGGAGGACTCAGCTGACATTGTTGACCTTGAAGATGAAAGGGACCATGAGCCTAGAAATGCAGGTGACTACCAGAAGCTGAAAAATCAAAGACATGGATTCTCCCCTAGAGCGTCCAGAAAAGACAACCCTCTTGACACCTTGAATTTAGTCCAGTGATGGCTAGGTCTGACTTCTGACCTCCAGAGTTGTAGAATAAATTTATGTTGTTTTAACCCACCATCTTTGTGGTGATTTATCACAGCAGCCATAGCAGAGGAACACAAGTACCTCCCTTGTTGGGTTTTTGGTGAGTTCTTGCAAGTAAAGTGCTTAGAACCATGCCTGTCAAATCACACATATTCAATTACTATTATTATAATGATTATAATGTCATCAATTTCTTCATTATAGAGCATCCATCCCTTTGACCATTCCCACAACTCAATTCTAGCCAACAGAGTAGGAGTAGGAGTAAGGAGAAGAAAGGAACTTTCTTAAGTACTTCCTATGACCCGGCATTGTGCTGGGCACTGTGTCTGGCACTTGGCACATGGTCTCTCAATGGCTGAGTGTCTGGAACTACTGTGTCTAGAAAACAAGACCAAGTCTGTGCTGGAAGGATTACAAGATCCCAGTTACAAACCATCAGCCATTTGGGGCATTTAAGCAATTGCCATCAGTCACCATCACCCAACCTTCTCCATGAGGCACAGCTCTGTCTGGCACTTTTGCATCAACGTCTGCCAGGGGAGTTGAGCTGTCCCCAGAGCCCAAGCTGAGCGGCCTCTGCCTCGCGCAGGCTCCCGAGTTTGTGGCTTGTCCTCTGCCCTCAGCCACGCTGTCTTGCCCTTACCGACCTGCCTCCTTGAGGAATGGGACCGTGCCGAGTTCTGGCGTGTGGGTCTCAGAAAGTCTTTGTTGCATGAAGGAAGGGTGAGATGACAAATCATTCTTATTTGTTCCTTTAAAAAGCCGAGGCTCTCCACAGCAATGCTTAGATTAATAGGTTGGGCCTTTTCCAATGCCTAGGTCAGGACCTGGGTGACGCAAGAGAAGCTCTTGGAGTGCAAAATTTAAGGAGGCGCTCACTCTCTGAGGCTGACCCCGTACTTTCACAAATCCATGGTGAGTACCTCCTTAAATTTTACACTGTAGGTGTTCTAGCCCTGTCTGATGTAGTCAGATATTGTTTCAGCAGCAACCATTACTGGAGCTTAAAGGAAATCTCATTAAGTTTCTTACTGGTAAATAAATCAATTGTTCAACACTCACTGAAAGATGATGAATTTAGTTTCTGCATTATTGAGGGTAATGCTAGGTTATGCTATGATAACAAATTAATCCTAAAATTTCAGGGGTTTAACATAACAGGTGTTTATTTCTCACTCACATTTCTTGTCCACAGCAGCTCAGCAAGGGGGCTCTGCTCCACACAGCCACTCACGGAGCCAGGATGACAGAGGCTCTGCCACCTTGTAGCTGCGCCATCCACAATCACCACAGAAAGAGAAGGGAAGGACACAGAGAACTCACCCCTATTCTTCTCTAGTTTCACTTAGAAGTAACACAGTTTATTTCTACTTTGAGCCCATTAGCTACACACCATTACATGTCTCACCGAACTGCACAGAAATTAGAAGGGGGGCTCTTCCTTTGTGTTCAGCAGGAGGGAGAGGGGAACCAAGATTGTCTATTTGAAAACTATCATTAAGATCCTTGCCCTAGGAGCTTGCTACCTAGGGCTGTGACTCTCAAAACTTTTCAAAGCAAAAGCATTCATGAGGCCTTTGTTAAAAATTCAGATTCTTTATCCCTACCTCCCAAGGCTCTGATCTGGTAGGTCTTGGGAAAGCCCAGACATTTATATTTTTTGCACATTCCCCAGGTAATTTGGATGCAGGTGGTGTGTGGCGCACAGTCTCCAAAGCTGGATCTAGCCAGACAGTAGCCGGGCCCTGCCAGTGCCACCAGTGGCCTGGCCCCCGAGCATCACTGAAGCCGCATGCCTTCACAGGGATCTCCAAATGGCTGTCAGTTTTGGTAACCTTGCTGAAGGCACAGACTTGGACCGGCTGGTCTTAAGAGGGGGTGCACGCTCTCACTGCAGGATGTTCTCCTCAGGTAGGCATGACCTGAGGCATGGAATACCTGTTCTGGAGACAAAAACAGCCATGTGGGTCACCCAGCCCCAGGGAGGTGCCAGATACCACACCATGGGCATTCCTTTAAGTCAGGAGGGCTGTGGCGCTAGACAGGGCAAATTCTGCAGCTCAAGCTTATGTAAGTTGGAACTGAATCCAGGACTCAGCAGAGCTGAGAACGCTGACTGACTGCAGAGCCGGTCAGTGAGGGGAGCCCTGTTTTGTACAACATATGAAGAGACATTTAACTTTTCAGCAGCTGGTATGAGAATTCATTCATAGGGGGAGGTCTCTTATGCTGAAAAGGCAGCTTGGGGGTTGATACGAGGCAAGATACCAGGGATCAGGGATAGATGGATGGATAGATGGATAGATAGATAGATAGATAGATAGATAGATAGATAGATAGACAGACAGATAGATATGACTCTGAATAATAAAGAAAGAAAAGGAAGAGGAAGGAGGAGCCGGGCTGAGGGACGCCAGAGGGAGGGAAAAGAATCCTAGTAAGCTAAAAAAATATGTAGTAGGTGGTTTACTGCCTGGTGCACAGAGAGACCATATCCTGGGTCTCCTCTCCAGTGAAATCACCATTGCTCACTAGCGTGTGGCAGGGTGGGCTTTCTTCAGGGAGGGAGGTGAACGAGCAGGAGGGCTGGGTCTTGTGTCAAGAGCGCAAAGCAAAGGGCAGAGGGTCGTTCTCCCTGGTTCATGCTGGGTCACTCCATAGTGTAGAGTAGAGGCTCTGGGCCCCCCAGATGGTCTTGGAAGAACTGTTGCACCTGCATGAGCAGAGAAAGAGGCAGTACTGCCCGGAGAGGCCACAAGGCAACACAAGTGGCTGGCAGGACAGAGAATGACGGTCATGATTGATAGAAGGCTGCACTTGTGAATACAGCACGCTACTCAGGAAGTGGGTTGGATGCTAAACGCAGGTGAGGTGGCGGCTGGGAGCCCTTTAAATACTCAGGGCAGCAGGCTATGCTTACAGGGCTCGGAGCTAGTGCACACACTGGAAGGAGCTGGGAGCCAGGGCCATCTGGGTTATGGCACTCACCTAAGTGGGTGGCCATGAGAGTAAACGCAGTAGTAGTAGCAATAGTAATAACAATAAAAATAATAACAATAGCTAGCACTTGTATAGACCTACTATGTGCAGGTCTTCTTTAGTAACTTATCTATCCCCGCAACAACTCATGACTTATGTATATTACTGCCCCCATTTTATGAGAAAGCTGAGTCCAGAACGAGGGAGTGGGTCAAGGTTACACGGTCTGCAATAACCGAGCCATGATTTGAATTTAGGCAATGTGGCTTCAAAGTCTGCATCCTAAACCACTGTCCCCAGGGTACGTCAAAGTGCTTTATTAAATAGATAATAAGGTGCTGAACAATACAATGTATCACTAGGCTCCTGGATGTCTAGACGAGCATCTTAAAACACAAGAAAGCAAAACCAACCCAAGAGCTAAAGACCACCTGGGAGGTAAAGAAAATTGTGACTTAAAAATACTCCCACTTAACCTGTGACCTTCCCCTGGTGGGCAGGCATGTTCATCATGCCCAACGCCTCAGCCTGGTTTCACGATAACGATTATTGTCCACTTCTCTTTAGTATATCAAAAAAAAAAAAAATCAAACCTTCGGAACTGCTGTGAACCAGATCAAACATCATTTATACCCAAAGAGTCGGATAACTGGGCCGAGAAGATAAACCAGGAGCACAGAAGGTCAGTACTGAGTGGGGTTTGCCAGCACCCAGATTCAGTGAACAAGCAGACAGCCTTGCTTACAGGGGGAAACTTAGCGCAGACCAACACAGAGGATGCCCAAAGGTCTAAGGACTGGGTATTAGAAGCTGAGTACAGCCAAGAACATGCAAACCAGCCCCAGAGAGTCAGACCAAATCTGTAGAACCCCCATCCCCAGGAAGTTTCTATCCCAGGCAGGCAGGCTTTGCCCAGCTGCTGGAACCCGGCACTGAGAACACCTCCTCCAGGTGACTCCAGGCCGAAAGATCGGAGCAACTGAGGCTTTGCAGGCACCACAGCAACGATAAGGCCCCATGGAGGCAATAAAAAATGTGTCCCAACAACTCTGCCACTCACGATGGCGTGGGGGCGTCCCCTGCAGCGTGTGAAGAAGGCTTTCCTGATTTCCGGGTCGGTGTTTTGTCTTTATTGATGAATTTATGTCAGATCTTGATCATCACACTTTCCTACAATTCAGTCTGCTTTCCTTCCCAACACACTACATACTTGTTATTGCTAAGAAACTGAGTTCTCAATTTACACGGTTTTGCACTCATTTCTTAAAATATACTGCTGAGGTTTCGATGTGCACCACAGAGCCAGCCCTGGTGGCTCCGAGCTGGCCCCTGAGGGAAAGGGGCAGGGTCGTTAAGAGCATCTTCAAGAGGTGCTTAGTTCCCTGCAGTCGTCTCCTGGACAAGATCTCCTTTGTGGTCAGTAAATGCGAGGAACCACGGAGAAAGCCAGGGAGGGGGCCTCTGTTCAACTTCACACAAATTCAGGTAAGCAGACCCCAAGCCAGCCCAGCCCAACTGGGAAAGACCCCAGCAGGCCCCCTCACCCTCCGTGTACATGACATCCAGGACAAAGGCCCCTGGGGGATCTCCCAAGGCTTCCAGGTGGAGGTGCACCCGCCCACACAGCCTTGTCTGTGACCCAGTTTGAAGGAGGCTCTCGTGGCATCTTCTCCTTTAAGAATGAAGCACTTTGAACTTGACTGGAGTAGCAAGGAATCTCCCCGAGACTGTGCTCTGAGGAGCAAAGGAAATCACTAGGCAGATTGATCCCAGGGAGACTAAGTCTCTACAGTTAGACGACCCCCTCCCCAAGTCATCTTAGCAGACCCCCAAACACACAGGACTTGTTATCGGGGTACAAGAAGGAGGATCGGGAGACCAGGCAGGAGTCTGCTCTGGAAGAGCTTGCACTGATCCGGGGAGCTGTGGACGTGCCACCGTAAAGCCCCGCTGTGGCTCCCTCACTCCTCCACACCAAGACCTCTACCCATGTCCATTCCTGAGGTGTCAGGTGGGGAGCCCTCCCCCGGACCTGGAAGCTCTCCACACTTCCTACGCGTGCTCAGCTTCCTGCTCCCACTTGTCTAACTCACCTGCCTCTGTGCGTTTACCCTCACACAGATGCCCTTCCACCCCTACTCCACTGTGCCCTGCTTCCAGGCCCCACTCACACCCCATCTTCTCCATGGTTCCCTCCCACAGCCCCCAAGCTGGACTCGCTCTTGCATTTCTGCGTTGCACCTGGTACTCCTGTTGGGATTCTTAACCACCTAGGGTAGAGCTTAGACTCGTTCTTTTGTCACATGCATGTAAGAGCACCCTGTATTCCAATCCAGGTTCCTCCAGCGTGTGAGCTGAGTGGCCCGGGGAAAGCCTCTCTACTGCTCTGAGCCTGTCTCCCTGTTTATAAAATGCAGACCATACTGCCCACCTTCCAAACGGCAGGGGAGAGGAAAGCAGATCAGATTTATAACTCATGTACCACAGGGCCTGGAACACAAAAGCCACTCACCGAGGACCAGCAAAGCACTAAGCTGCGGGGGGTAAGGGGATGGGCTCTGGGTTAGAGCTTCTGGAGCCCTTCCCTGGTTCTGTAACTTTCTGCTTGTGTAACCTTGGACAAGGTACTCATCCTTTCTGTGCCTGAGTCTCCTGGTCTTAAGATGAAAACTACAATAGCTACACCGGTCACCTTCCCTCCTCCCCTCCCCCCCTCCACCAGCAGCAACTTGTCTTGTTAGCTGCTCCCAAATAAACTATTTGTACCCAAACCCTTGTCCCAAGGTCTATTTTGCTGACAGGAGTTGGGGGAAGTGCAAACTAAGACAGGAGGCAAATGAGTGCGCGTCCCGCTGCAGTCGGTACAGTTAGCGCCATGACGGCGTGTGGAACTAGGGGCCTCACTCCAACTGAAGGGCTGCAGAAATACAACCAGTCCTGGGGGCTCCCGCCGGGGAATGGTTGCGGTCATCCCCCAAGCCTCATCAATTTTTACTGAGCGCCTGTTCGGTACCAGGCATGCTGCCAGGTACTAGCAACACCATCCTGCTCCTACCATCCAGAACTGCCAACCTGGGGAAAGTGGCAAACACTTATAACTGCATGTGCTCAGTGCAGCTACGGGGATTTGCTTAGGGACTGAGGTGTGGGGCCCTGTCAGAAACAGGGCTGGTGAGCTGAGGCCTGGGGGCAGAGAGCCCTGGCCGGGCTGCGGGAGGGGAGGGCGCTAGGCTGGGCTCTCTGTGTTCTCATCTGATAGAGCCATCGCCAGGGATGACAAATATCGATGCTGCCACCCCGTAATGAGGATTGGTCAGTCCTGGTTTGGGGGCTGGTACTGAGCTATAGTTTTGGAAACAGCCTAAAGCTTGGTATATCGTGGGCCTGATTTCCGGCCCTGGCTCAGCCTCTTGCCAGCTAAGTCACTTCATCTCTCTGGACCTCAGTTCCATCATACTTCATAAAGTGGAGTCAACCATACATACCTCTCTATAGACACAGACAACAGTGTGCCTGTTACCAGAGGGGAACTTCCTCAGGTGGGAGAGAATGAAAACTGTAAAGACAGTCAAATACATGGTGACAGAAGGAGACTAGGCTCTGTGGTGAGTACACAATGCAATAGACAGGCGAGGTATCATAGAATGGTACACTTGACACCTGTATAAGGCTATTAACCGATACATACCTCTCCTGCTGTTATGCAGGTTAGGTTAAATAAATCCTGTCAGCACACAGTGACTGGGGCACAGTGGTTCATGGGAGGGCATACTGAGACAGCAGTGGGCCCTGGGGGGAAATGCCGACTGAAAACTTGAAGGTGGACCTAGCTGATCTCTCATGTCCCAGAAAAAAACACAGGTTTCTTGAAGTATGCATTTGGTTGGACTGAATGCTTGATGTGACCTCTGGGTAGTGGGGACTCCACTTGCTCTCCAAACCCTGCCTTGGAATCCAAGGCTCCTACCTCTCAGTGAACCCCCACCCCTGAGCCAGTTCCAGAAAAGCCCCAACAGAGTCCTAAAGCTCTGACTGGGCTAGGATTCGGGAGCCAATGACGGCCTACTTGGGTGTGTGGCCACAGGTGCTGAGTGGAGAGATGGGTTGGGGTCAAGGCCCTAGAAGGGCCTAAGACCTACTATGAGCCATACGACACTCATGCCACAGTTTTTGGATAAGTGGAAACCAAACAAAAGTAGACTTATCAAATAATTTAAGCTTCTCATGGGATTTTTCAACAAAACAAAACCATCTTAACTTATGTACAGTAATCTTTCCTATTAATATACACACAACACACATCATTAGGCAGGGGTGAGGGGAAGGTGGGTGTGGGGGTAGATGGTCATGGTGCTTATCCCTTAGATGGATGCTGAGATAGTCTCCGTCCCTGGCAGTCCGCTAAGCCATCACTGTGAAGAGAACCCTACAAGAGGAGTCTTGTCACAATGAGGTCCAGAGCTTCTCACTCAAACTTCAAATATTAGGAGAGAGAGAGCATGGACTCTTGCCATGGGAGCAAGTGTCATTGAGTTGTGAGCTTTTCTCCTCAAAAAATCCTAGAGTGTTAGTATTAGTGTGTATGCCAACTTTACTCCTACCCACCTGGCTGTATGTTCTGCGTACGTGCAAAGTCCCCTTAGGCACCCTAGTGTGGTAGGCGACTTCTGACACGGCCCCAGTGATCTCTGGTGTTTACGTCCTTGGGAAATGCCCTCCCCTTGACTGTGGGTTAGATTTTGTAACTTGCTTTTAATGAATGAAATATGACAAAGTGGTGGGATGTCACTTCTGAGATCAGGTTATAAAAGACCCTGACTCACTCTCTCTCTCATTGGCACTCTCATCCTGGTGCTTGTACGCTTGCCCTGATGAGGCAAACTGGAGATGTCCACGTGGCAAGGAACCAGGCATGGACTCCACTCAAAGGCCAGCAAGGAACCTAGGCCATTGGCCCAATGGCATTCAAAGGGGTGAACCTGCCAACAACAATGTGAACTGGGAAGGCAATGCAGGCAGTAGTCACATCCCAGTCAATCCTTCAGATGAGACTGCAGCCTCAGCCACCACTTGACTGCAGCCCGTGAGGGGCCCTAAAGCAAAGGACCCTGTCGGGTTTTGCCCAGATTCCCAACCCACAGAAACTACAAGATAAGAGAGATGTGTTGTTGTAAGCTGCTAGGGTTGGGAGTAAATTGTTATGCATCGGTAGATAACTAGAACATTTAGTATATTGATCCTTATGCCTATGTAGACACAGAGAGTTCTTTTGGTTGCTACTGAAAATGGGCTGGGACCATAATTAAGACTTAGCGTCAGGATTAATACACATAATTATTCCACAGTCAGCAGCAGGGGAAAGGCAAGACAAAGAAAGTGAATCTGAATGGGAAATCACCTTCTAAGGGGTCACAAATAATTGTGACCAATATTCCCGATAAGTGCATCCTGGGCGTGGATACTCCCCAGCACGTTGTCTTGTTTAATCAACACCACAACCTGTGATGTTGGCACTACTCCAGTCCCTGCTTTAGAGACTGATAAATTGAGGCTCAGAGAGGTTAAGTCACTTACCTAAGACCACACAGTGCTGAAAATCATGATTTTAACTCAGGCCTCTTTGACTTCAGACCTCCCTTCCTAACCACTGCGTTATAACCCTCACTAGGCTGCAATTGGGGTGGAAGCCTTTTACAGCCTGAGGATGAGGACAAAGGTCCAGGCCAGACGCCATATCCGCACCCGTGACATGAAGTACGGCAGCCCCCAGGGAGCCCTCTAGACCTATGTCTGAGGGGATGGGTGGAGCACAACGTCAGTAAGTCTTCCGTGAACCCCATAACCCTGCAATAGCGATATGTATTGCATTTTATTTTAACATTAATGACAATAAAGAATGATTATAGGAGGAATAAAATAAAATCCCCTGAGGCAAAGAGAACCGTAGCCTAGAAATCAATGGCTGAGAAGGCTGCTGAATTTACAGTCTTCGAGGGTCCAATATTCCAAGGATTTCTTCAGATTCTTGGCCTTCCTGGACCTCCTCACTCAGATAACCCACTGATATCTCTGAAGAGCGATTCTATAGAGGGAGTCTGATTTGGTAACCAAAACTCCTTAGCCTATTTTATATACTCACTCACTTCTCCGCCTTCATCTCCCACTGCAGCCCCATCCACCCCTACAGGCACCCTCTGTTTACTAACCAGGTCGAACTTTGACTATTTCCTCTGGCCTCTATGACTGCTGCACTGTCTGGAAATGCCCCTCTGCATCTGGCAAACATCGGTCATTTTAAATAGCAATTTGACTATAACTTCTTCTCTAAAGCTATGCTGGAAAAATTTTTGTGCTGTCGCGTATTAGCTATCTTTTGCTGTGTAACAAACTACATCAAAGATAGCAGCTTAAAATAATAAGTATTTATTATCTCCCAGTTTCTGGGAGCAGCTTATCTGGGTGCTCCTAGCTAAAGGTCTTTCTTGAGGTTACGGTCAAGTGTCACTAGGGTCTGCTCTCATCTCAAGGCTCAATTGGGATTGAGGGGTCTACTTCTAGGTTCACTCATGTGGTTGATGACAGGTTTCATTTCCTCATGGGCTACTGTAGGGTGGGCCTCAGTTTCTCACTGCTCCTTGAGGGCACAGATCTGCTCATGATATGGGAGCATATTTCCCTCAATGCAAGATATACAGACAGACAGACAGACAGAGACAGAGAGAGATGTGTCAAGTGTCACATATCATAGCCCTTTTATAACCCGGTCTCAGAAGAGGCATCCTGTCACCAACTACTGCTATATTCTATTCATAGAAGCAAGTCCAGAAATCCAGCCCATTCTCAGAAAGAGGGGGTCACACAAGGATGTGAATACCAGGAGCTAGGGAGTCACTGGAAGCAATCTTAGAGCTTGCCTAGGGCATACTCACTTCTCACCATTAAGACGTTACACTTTTTTATTTGTCCATCCTCCTCCCCCACCAGATGAGTACTTTAAGGGCAGGGCAGGACTATGTCTTGTTATATACCACCCTGATTCTGACACCTGCTAGGAGCTGGACTGGAGGACGTAGCCCTGTCCCTTTCCTGCACATTGAGCTGCTCTCCTGGGACCTGCACCAGCAAGGGGCTCTGTGGCCTGTCGGCCATCACAGGGAATAACGGTCTCTCTAATGCTAGGTGTGTCTCCTTGGAATGAGTTTGTTTGCCCAAGAGCTCCCCCCCTGCCTGTCCTCTCCCAGGTGACTGAATGGGGAGACAGATGGTCTTCTCGAAGAAAGCTCCCCACCCACATGCGTTTAGTGACCATTACTTTCCTGGCCAGATTGCTTGTCCCCACCTCATGGCCCCTCCTGTGAAGGTCCTATCCTTCCTTGTGTTTTTCTCTTAACTCCTCTCTCCCTCTCTCTGTGTCTGTCTCTCTCTCTCCCAAGATCTACTTTGCCGAGTCAAATTTTCAAGTTGAAGAAAAGCCAGAACACTCTGCCCCTCAGTGTAGTGGTGACGTACGTGGACCATGGAAGCTGATTGCTTGGGTTAGAATCCCGGGTCTGCAGATGTGTGACCTTGGGCAAGTTACTTAATTTCTCTATTCCTCATTTTCCTCATCTGTAAAATCATGATAATAAGGGTGTTCATATCTCATAGTGTTTTATAACGATGCTTGCTAAATGAAGAAATGATCCTGTCAAAGGACATGCCAGAATAAAATTACTATTATTAATAATCACTATCTCTTACCCTCATATAGTGCCGAATTATTTACAAAATGCTTTCACACAGAGACTCACCCTTCTTTGTAACAACAATGCATGAGGTATTATTTATTATTATCCAATTTTACAGATAACTGAAGCATAAAAAGGTTAAATGCCTTGCCCAATGCCACACAGAGCATTAGTGACAGCGGGGAGTAGGCCCAGGCTCCCAGACCCCAATTACCCTCCACCACGCAGGAAAGCCCGCAGTCCTCCAAGTCCCGGCCTGGCGTCATTCTTAAGTCACTGCGTTCCCCATTCTCTCAGGAGGGTAAATCAACAATGAAATGAGCCGTACGCGGTCCCCGTTGATAGAGTCGGCTCACAGTAATATCTGAAAATCAGCGTGTGGGTGAGTCACAGGAATCCTGAGGAGCCTGGGAGAGCCGGGTGGGCACACAGGCGATTCTCTGCCTCCGTGGATTGGCTCAGACGTGAGGCCCAGAAGGTGTGATACAGGTTCAGATTCAACCCATATCTGCCTGTCCTGAAGAAATCCTTTGCTGTCATTATATATTAACTTCCTGTGTTTTCCTTTTCATGATGGCTCTCCTGAGAAATGTTGTCAAATTGGTTTGTCATCTGTAAAATGAGGAGTTGGACCTTGCTCCCACCTTGAGGGAAGGGTGGCCTTTTAATGGCCTTCTTAAATTTATTTTTTTCAAACATAGCATTAGGAAGGTGTTAAAGCTGGCATAATAGCTCAAGAGAATAAGTATTGCAGGTCTTGGGAGGGATGAAGAAGGAAGTATTCAGAACTCATCACCAGGATCTCTCCAACTTGATCCTAGTGGGTTAATGATGAGCTCCGTGGGCGTGGTTAGCCAATGACACCAGCCTGACGGATCTTTCTTCCTGCGCCAAGTCCCACTGAGTTATCTGGTCCCCTTGGCTGATGAAGAACCATTAGGCACGGAGCACCGGCGCCATCCAGGTTGACGTTCTTCAAGCGATTGACCAGCCTATCAGAGCACGGAGTTGCAACGGCCTTGGGCCCTCGCGGGCTCACCAAGCTTTACAGGTGCTGCCTCTGCCAGCGCGCTGATTAGGAATCACTGAGAATTCCACCTCCTCTCCAGCCTGTGGCTCAGTGCCATCCTAAATTGTTTCTTATCTAACCCTGAATCCCCCGCCCCTGACTAGTGCCTGGTGATGATATGTTTTGAAGATCTCCTGATGAGGGACCTTCGAAGTCCCCACCCAGCTCCAGAATTAAAAAAACACTGACAACAAAGACAGAGAGACAAATAAAACTATTTTTAAAGAAAACACAATAACTCAATGAGTACAGCTCTCTGGGGCCACAAACACAAGGGTAAACAGGCTTAACTATCTTAGTAGATATTGAGGGTACCAGTGAGTTCACTACTTAGTGAACCAATGTCCCTGGGATGATCCTGAGTCACCCAGAGATAGTTCGGTCTTGTTGAAGGAGGCATTGCTGGTGTTGCGTCATTAACTATGGAACCCCACAGTTAATTTAGAGGATCTGTTGAAGACTATATCCAGTGACCAATAAAAACCACAATAAATTCAACTCCACTGACATTTTTGGTACCTACTGTGCATCAGATACACTGTGAGCTCTGATCCTCTGAGAAGCAGACACCAAGATGGGATTTGCTTTGCAGAACATTCCTGGGGGAAATGTTCTATGCCTATGAGAGATTAAGGGAGCAAGAGCAGTTGGGGAGGGCCCTCACACAGAGATGCAAGCCTGACACCCATGGGACAGGAAAGGCAGGCTCGGGAAGAAAGAGCCCGGATCACATGCACTTCTGAGACGGTGTCGGCCAGGGAAATAGGAAGAGCCCAGGCAAAGGCTGCTCCTTGGAGGAGTTCCATGTTGGGCAAGAATGGCGTGCCTCTAGTGCTCCTGAAGGGCGTAGTGTTGGGCTAGGAGCAGTGCAGGGGAAGCTTGGCTTCAGCCCGCGGGCCAGGGAGCATCCCAAGGTACAACTGGCAGTCACTCTGCAACAGGTTCCCTTGAAGAGAGCGGCACATGTCCATGGTGGCCACAGAGGAAGGACCTGCGTCAGATTCAGTCCTTTCCTTTGAAGAACGTTCTTTCTCTTAAAAGATCATGAAGAGAGAAAAATATATGTGAAGGGACACGCATAGCAGAAAAGAATGAGACATTCACGTATTTGAGCAAATGATGGTGATGCAGAGAAGTGATCAGAGAGGACGTGACCGCTGGTGTTGAGGCAGCATGGCCGGAAGGTGGTGGCAGGAGCTGGATGGCTGGATGGACTGTCCTATGGGAAAGAACAGATTCTAAGACTCAGCTGCCTCAGTCTGGGATGAGAGACCCTTAAAGGGATCCCAAAGCCAAAGCGCGCAAATTCATAAAGGGGGAACAGAAGGTGGAAAGGTATCTCCGCATCAAGTCACACAACCAAGGAACGAGGACAGAGGATTAAAGAGTAGATTTTTAAAAAAATAAATAAATCCTGCTCTGCACGGAGGTTTGTTGCCTTTTATAGCCCCAGGCAGCTGACCCTTCCAGGAGAGGAATTTTTCCAGGCGTATAACATTTCCATAGGTCAGGACAGGATGTACTTTTAAGGAAGACTTAAAAAAAAAAAAAGAAGTTGGAGAAATCTTTCTAAAATGAATGGAGTAATACCCTGCCTTCTTAAGCACTATTTAAATTCTCCCAGGTAACTGGGATGAGCTTGCTGTAAGCATGAATGACTGCTCAGATGCATCCAATAAAGTGTGGAGAACTATTTGCTCCTACACCAAATGGTTCCAAATATTTCACTTCTGAAATTGCCTTGTCACCTTTTCCCTCTGCTATCAAGTAATCAGTGAATCCTTGTTACTGTTTCAAAGAATCTGCTTATAGGAAATTTAGACACACTATTCCTTACAACTCCTCTGGGGTGGAAAAGCTGATGACCATTCTCATCGGAATTATATTTAATGTGAGAGTAAGAACACTCCAGATGAAGAACTGAGATCTCTTCTGAGTCCGTTGATTGAGCCATTACGAGTCCATGAATTTGATGGCATCAATTTGTTGCCACAACCATGAGTTTGTAGGTTTGTTTTGAGGATGGGGGCAGGGAGGGGTATTGTTTATTTCTTCCATGGTTCTGAGATGTACTCTAGGTCACTGAGGTTGCTGAGCAAGTAACTGCTGGGTAAGTGAGATCAGGATGGACAGTTAAGGGAAATTGGGATACTTGGAACTTTGCTGTCCCACGAATATTCCCAGGCTCCCAACTTGCAACAGGATAATTGGCACATAGAGGTGAAGGTAACTTTCCAATGTTTATACTCATGAATTTTTCTCCCTTGGGTGAAGAGTATGTATATGTTACTAATATTATTTCTTATGTCTCTTCTAACCATGTTCAGAGACTGAAAGGTAAAACCTGGCTTCGTTTCTACTCATAGTTTGTGTTCAGTCAACAGCTTGCAGAAAAGAGTTCAGCGGATCAGGAACAGTGGGGGTGGCATGGACCAGAATTCCTGCTGGGCGGGTTCATTACCAAGCTCAGTGCTGCCCACCCTCCCAAGGACATGAGTGCCAAGAAATGGGTGAATGAGTAAAGAATGCTCAAGTCCCACCCGTGTGTCAGGCACTGGGCTAGGTGTTTCAACATCCATTACTCCTTTTTACAGATGAGTATCCTGAAACTCAGAGAAATTAGGGCAACTGCCCAAGGCTGCGAGCTGGAGCTGGAATCCACCTTTCTTGTTTCAAGTCTGATGCCCTTTCCTTTGCGTGCATCCTCCTAAAGAGCCTGGAAATGTTGTCTCCCCCGTGGAAGCAGACCAGCTAGGAGAGAGGGTATGAGCGGTTCCACTGCCACTGCTTTCCAGACCAGACACTGGACCTCATCCCTTGCTATATCCCCAGTGGCCAGCCTCCCTGGATCCAGCTCTCCACACTTGTTCTGTTGGAAAAGCATCGCGCATCCCCCTACCATCTAACAACTCAAAACCAGACCGCCCTCCACTTGGGCTTTCTTATTTCCCCCATCATTTCCAGCTCACCCTTTCTGAGCCAACCAACAAAACTTACTCTCAGCCCTTCCGATGGCTTGTACTTCTGCTTCCTTCTACACCTTCCCTGTGGGCGAGCATCTGAGAGGAAGAACACCTGTCTCCCTCTCCTCCGTCCACCTGGGCTCCTCTCCTTCTTCAAATCCCCCTTCAAACTCAACTTCTCTAGGAATAACTGGTTAAATTCAGTTAACTTTCGGGCTCCTCAGCACATGGAAAAAATGTAGATGCTGAAGTCAGGAAGAGCTGGGTTCTAGTCCTAATGTGTGGGACTAGAACAACTAGCTGTCTGAGAGGTAAGTCACTTTTTAAAATTTCTTTTCCTTTGCTGTAAAGCCAAGATTCAAACACCCGAACCTTGCCCAACCACGGCAGAGGCAATGCTGTGTGGTCTGGTTGAATGTTTGCCCTCAGGAGTCAAACTACAAGAGCTGAATCCTGGTGATATCACCCTGAGCCAATTCTGGGGTTTCTCCTAAGCCTCAATTTGCTCATCTGCAAAGTGGGCTGATAGCTGTACCTACCAATTTGTGAAGACCGAAAAATGAGATCATATAGGTAAGCCCCTAGCAGAGTACCTGCAAGTTGTAATTGCTCAAAAAATGTTAGTTTGAGTAGCATTATTATCACTTATCTTGCCAGGTGAATGTGAAAATAAAATGAGAAATGAGAAAACTGAAGCTGGTTTGTATTGGCTTGCGAGGCCCCGTTACTGAACGTTAGGAGCTTTGAAACAGTTTGATGGCAAGTTAGCAGCTTGACATCGGCCACGATGTGTGAGTGTGTGAGTGTTTCACTACAGCAATCAACAAATGTCACGTATGAGGGTGGGTAGTTTTAGGGCTTTTTTGATTTTTCTTTTTCTCAGAGGAAAAATATTTACTGGCACAGCATGGCCTTGGCCTCTGCCTGGAACATGTTGGGGTGGGGGGAGAAAGAGAGATCAAGATAGAGATGGAGAAGGGGAGGGGGGAGGCACAAGGGGAGATAACGAGGAGGAGAAGGAGGGGGTAGGGGAGGGAGACGGGAGGCAGAGGGGGAGAGAGAGAGACAGAGAGAGAGACAGATAGAGACAGAGAAGGATAAAGAGGGGGAGAGATGTTTTCTCTCACTTGAATTATACTAAGACTCTACTCAAGTAGAGTACCTCCTGCATTACAGTTCTGCCACAATCTAGTTCTTCCCCCAGGTCCCACCTGCAGGAAAGCAGCCCAGCCTGGAGGCTCCAGCTCACCTCACTAATGGAGGGGCGCCATCTAGTGACAAAAATAATAATATAATTTCTTGCCTTCAAGGCAGTAGGCATCATCAGTACAAGCTACCATCTGGAGGCCAAATCCAGCCCTCTGCCTAGTTTTGTAAATAAAGCTTTATTGGAACACAGCCACACCCATTCACCTACAAATTGTCTATGGCTGTTTTCCCACTGAGTAGCTGTGACAGAGACAGTATGGCCTCCAAAGTCTCAGATAATTACCATCCGGTCCTTTGCAGAGAAAGTTTGCTGACCTGACCTGTACAGTACAGCTGTGTAAGCCTCTTTCCTCGCATTTGCCCCCTGGGTTCACAGACCTGGAGCCTCAGGCTCCTGGATCCATAGCATTTGATTGCTTACGGGTGTACACAAGATTATCTTCGACATCCTTATTCTAAATAGTACTGCGGTGGATCAGCTGTCATGTCATCCTAACACGCATTGAAGTGTCCCTCAGGTAAAGAGCTCGCTCTGCCGCCAGAAGAAAAAACTCACAGGTGTCTCTTCCGTTCGCTTCCTGAGAGATCTGAGGCAAAGCACTTAGTGCTTCCTGACCTCAGGCCCTTCACCTGTTAAGTGGACAATAGTATTATTTTCCTCCTTGGTTTGTTGTGGGGAGCACATGAGATCATTTCCTAGCTAGCCTTTCACAAGCCACAAAAACAACTTCAGTTGGTTTTATTAGCTATGTAGCCAAGGGGAGAATGTTTTATTTTTTCATTAATCATCTAGGACTCTGTGGAGAGCCTACGTTCTTATTTTGAATGTGCTTCCAAAGGCATTTCCAACATCCCTAGTCTGGGTCCTGGATCCCACATAGTCCCTCGAACGTGAGCAGTTCCCAGGCTTGGATTGTGGCTAAGAGGCAAAGGCTATGCCTGGGGGGAGGTGGGGGTAGAGAATGAAGGTGCACGTGCGAGATGCAGGACACCTGTGGGATAGAATGTCTTTGGCCCCAAAGTGTACTTGGGGCTGAGCCTGAGAAGAGAGGTCTCATTGCTGGAAGGAAACAGAGCTGAGGCCTCCCTCCTCAGCCCTGCAGTGGAGAGACCTCCGGAGAATGCCCTCGGCGGGAGAGCTGAGAAGCAAAGTCCACACCCCTGAAGGTGGGAACGTGACCCTCAGGATAGGCCTGCCCTTCTGGCCCCAGGCAAGCCCCTGGCCAGCTGCTCCCTAGCGCCATCTCCAGGGAGTCTGTCCCCCAACAGGGGGGATTCCTTCTCCTTTCTGCCACTGTCTTTGACGTCTCCTCCTCCCAGCCACACACCTGGCTTACAAAAGGGGTTTCGAATGGCCACTGCAGAAGACACCATAATTGCCCCCAGTGCTCCCTTGGCACTGCCCATTCCCAGGCACACAGACCTGAAGACTGCCAGCTCAAACACCTGAGACGCTGCCCGCCTGGCCCTTGGGGAGGGCTGGATGTGAGAGCTCACACCTCCACCCCCAGGTGCAGCCTCCCCCTACCCCGAGACTGATGGCACAAACACCCCAGCGCCTTTGCCCCTCAGTTACAATAACTGGGGAATGTTGGGCACTCTCTCCCAGAAGCTTTCTAAAGCAGTGAGCCCCAGTGGCCCACAGCAGTAACCTGTTCCACATCTTGCCTTTATTGGTTCTTTTCTTCCCTTTTTCCCCACTCAGGAACAGGTGCTTCCTGGGATCACCGCCCAAACAAACTACTAGCACTCACTCCCTTATCTCAGGGGCTTTTTCTAGGGCATCTAGTCCAGGACATCCAGTTATGGCCACCTACGTTGCACCAAACTCTGCCAAGTAACTAATAATACGAAGAAGGAAGACTCTATATAGAGGGCCTGTCCAGTGTGGTCTGGCCCCTGCCTACCTTTACCATATTGCCTCCAATCACTTCCCCACTCACTCACTTTTCCTCAGCCACGTGAGTGCCTCTGTAGTTCCTCCAATGTGCTGAGCACTGTGTAGCCACAGGCCCTTTGCACATGCTGTTTTCTCTGCTTTGAACACCCTATCCTATCTCTTTGCCCAGATGACTTTTCAGCTTTTGGGCCTTACCTTAAATTTCACACTTTTCAAGGGAGTCTTTTCTAATCACCTTACTTAAGTAACTAATCCCCATTTTTCCATCTTAATTTTTATCATTTGCTAATTTAATGAAATTCATCAAAATTGATCATTACGAGCTTCATGGCCAATTTGCTTCTCTAATAACTATCTTCCTTTCTAAACTGGGCAGGGAAGATATCTTCCTTATTTACTCCTATATCACTAGTGCCAATCAGAGGGCCTAGAACATAGTAGGTATCTGATATATGTTTGTTGGATCAATGAATGGGTTACACTCCTAGACGATACTTTGTCTCTTCCATTACCCCTGCTTGTGTTCTCACCTACCTCACCCTCACCAAATACACACATGCATGATTACCATCTTCTTAGGTGTATTACCATGCGTTTTCCTTCCTGTGCCCCCAAAGAACTGTAAATCATTTAATCAAAACCTATTGGTTGAGAGAACAAACGGAAGGAGAAAGATGAACAGTTCAGAAGTCCACAGCTCTGCATCTTCCGTTAGTCTCATTCAATGACCACGGACTAGAAAATGTCTTCAGATGCCCGGTTTCATCCTCTATACAATGAGCACAATAATTCTGCCTCGATACCACAGAGCAAATAGTGTGTGTAAAAGGAGCTTAGAAACTGCAAGGCAACGTACAAAAGTCTCGAATTCCCTTGTGAGGCGTTGTGAATTGCCACACTAATCCCTTGCTTTCAACGTGGCAAATAGCAAAATGTTTTAATTCCTGAGAGTTTGCTTACAGTTACTAACAGTTCCCCATGTATTTCGCATTCCCAAGTGCACTTGAGGCAGGAAGCCAGAACAGAAGCTTCCTGAACCAAATGAGGCCTGCCAAACAGGAGTCTTAATTGCCTGCAGTGGGAGTCACGGAGCCAGGTTGGTGGTGGGTTGTTTCAGGACGCTGGACAGCTCCCGGCCGCGCAGCAGCGCCTGAAAGGGGCCCCAGAGAGAGCACCGCCGTCCATTCAAAGACATACAGGGGGAGGCTTACTTGATGCGATCTGTCATTGGAAGGTATTTAGAATGAGGGCAGGGGCAGCAGAGATGGTAGCTGACCTTGGTTTTCATGCAATGAAGCCAGGAAAGGCCAAGGTTTGAGTGAAGGGGAAAGGGTAGGAGATCGCAACAGGTTCATGAATCCTAAATTTTGTGAACTTCTCACCTGCGGGACAAATTCTAGGATACAGGAGCACGTGGGTTGGTGTCAGGGAGGATTTAAATGGCTTCCGGGAGGTAGGACTCATAGAGTGCACTTTAAGAATCAGAATCAGGAGGAAAAGCAAGCTGGGTTTGAATGTCACCTTCGCATCTTACTAGCTGTGTGGCTGGAGAAATTTCTTCAACCCCTTTGAAGTCAGATTCCCCATCTACACACTGAAGGTGGTAATACTTGTGTTACTGAATCACTGTCCTCAATTCAACACCTTTTCTTGTATTTATACCCCGACTATTACCTCATCATGGGTTGACTACTTCCCTGCCCTTTACTTTTATGTTGACCATGTGAGTTATTTGGCCAATGATATATGAATGGAAGTGCCATCAACATAGGATGAACACAGTCTGTCTAGCTGGCTTATAGCAGGAGGAGAATAGATGGACCAGAGCTACACCAACCAACCCCACAGACTTGCAATGAAACGCAAAGCTATCCAAGCCAAGTTCAGTTTGAACAAGCCAAGCTTCAGCCAATCCAGGCATGTAAGGGGTAACAAACTGTTGTTTTAAGATGCTGAGTTATGGGGTGGTTTGTTACACAACAACAGCTAACAGAAACAATAGTCAATAATACCTACCTTTCGAGTTTACAAATTGCATTAGACAATACATGTAAGTTTCCAGTACAGTGTCTGCCACAAATGAGAAGCCCAGTGAATGGCGGTTCTCTCTCATCCTCTGCTCTTAATGTGAAATTTGTCTGGTAGCTGCTGCTGGCGTCTACATTATCCTGATGTTCCCAGCTTCTGCTCCTGAGATATCCCCAACGACTTTAAGGAGAAGAATGTTTTCCTTCCCTATTTCATTTGCTGGGTGCCAATTAAATCAAATGTATGGAATTGCCTCTGGTTGGTAATTACCCTGGGAAATTCACTTCAGACTGTTTAAGAAGCAACTTCACCCTCTGTCTTCACCTCCCCAAATTTGCTGGCTTTGGGGCAGAATTATGACTGTAAAGTCTCAATTGCAAGGGGAAGAAGCTATTGTGTTATTTATTTCTTTGTATTTGTATTTATCGAGGCAGGTAAGGGATTTGGGGCTATTCAAATCTCTTATTAGAATGGAGGGAAGTGTCAAAGATTTGGTCTCTTGGGCTGTGATAACTTCACTATGACCAAGTTCAAACTGAAGTTAATTATATCACTAAGCCCTGAGTGATCCCTACAAGGCTACATGGCTCATTAGTTTATTTTTTATGTATTTATTCTTTCATTTTCTCTGCTGTAGGAGATAGTGGTAACACACATGAGCTATGGAGGCGGAGCACCTGGACTCAAAAACCGTCTCTGCCAATTGCCAGACGTGTGCTCTTGGGTAAGGCACTTAATCCTTATGAGACTCGGTTTCTTTGTCTATGAAATGAGAATAATAATAATGGTCACCTCACAGAGTTATGAGGTCCAAATGAGATAGGGCACGTAAAGATGTAAAGTGTTCAATCCAGCACCAGGCTTAATAAAGGCTTACTCCATGTTTCTTGGGGGCTTTCAGTGGGCTGTGCTCTGCCCTGGAGATACGGGAGTAAGCAAGATAGTGTCGCTGCCTAGGAGAGGACACAGTCATGTGACAAGCACAGAAAGGTGAATCAGGCTAAGGACAGAGTGCTGTGGGGGCAAAGAGAGCCCACTCAACCCCGCTTTGGGGGTGAGAAGTCAGGAGGACTTCCTGAAGGAGGTGACATTTAAACTGAATTTTGCAGGATAGTCTGGTTTTTAGTCTTTTTTATTTGTCCTAATCCCTACCCGGGACCCCACAAGTCCCCAAGCCCCATGTGCTTTGGCATGCCCCAGATGGAATGAGAGAAGCACAGAAGGGTCTAGAAAGAAAGACAATTAACTCACATTCATTAAACCCCTAAGATGAGTCATAGGTTTTCACATAACTTTTCTGACTTGATCTTCACAAACCTGGAAAGTAGCTTTATCTATTTCATTCCACGTGCGAGAAAATGGAGCCTCAGGGAGGCTGACTTACCCAGAGTCAGGAAATGAATAAGCAGCTGACCCAGGGTTTAAACCCAAATTTCTCAACTCTCCGCCAAGTTCTGTCTTTGTTGTGCCCCGTAGAACATTCTGAAAGCAAAAGAGAACCAGTTATCATGTCACTAAAGAAGAAAAGGCCAGACCCCCCAATGCATTTCCTCTTGCTTATGTTTTCTGCAATGCAGTTACTATATAACCATTAAATTAATCAACATCTAAAATCAGAATTAAAAATTTAACATTCCCAGAGATTATAACAACCCCCTTTATCAAGGATTCCTGATTCCTTCACCCCTCAAAAGAAAAAAAAAAGAGAAAAAGAAACTTCTGGAATCCCATACAGAATTTAGGGCTGTTATTGCTTGGGTTCGAATTTCTTTGAAACTCTGAGAGGATGAAAAGATGAACTCTTCATTTACTCTGCCTTTAAGTTTAGAACCAAAAACACAAAATACAAAAAATACAGCCAAGATGTAAATGTATTTAATTTTCAAATTATGACAAATTAAGGTAGAGGAAAAGAAAGAAAAGAAGCGAAACAGGAAGGAAAATGTATAGGGCAAAAGACAAAGAAGTGAGGGAGGGCCTGAGACAGTGGCGAGAAGCAGCAGACAGGCAGGCTGGCTGGCCCTGGGTGGAAAAGAAGAGACCCAGAGAGAAGGGAGAGAGAGAAATGCCAGAGGGAAAAGGAGGAGAGTTCTAGAATGGGGGGAAGGTGGTGAGAGAGCCAGAGGGAGACAGAAAACTAGATGAGGAGAGAGCAGCTCAGCAAGTTGTGATACAAGTTCAAGGGTGAAGTTGCTCTTAGCTATGGCTTTCAAAATGTTGTCCCCTGTTCCCTCCTTTGACATAACCGATCGACAGTAGTGTTACTTCAGGTCTTTATGCCTCTGTTCTTTAAAGGACCTCTACACAGCAGTACATCCTACAGGAAAGGAAATTATTCTCCAGACAAATGTAAACACACCCTGAGAGCTGGGTGACATGAAATACGGGCCAGTGCTTCCCTTGTTGCTAATTTGGGGTGTGATTAGAAAATCATTTCACCACATATTCGCGACCCTTCCCAGGAGACTGAGTCAGTGACCCATTTCCCTGGAGGCCCCTTTAGGCTTTATGACGTTGCATAACTTCAACGAAGTCACTTCTTAGGTCAAAAACAGGGTGAGGTGAAGCAGAGCAGACGTCCATTGATTTTTCTGAAATCCAGCAGGCTCCCCTGGTGAGCAGAGGTAGCCGGTCACACTGGCGGACAGGACCGCAGCTCTACTCGGAGTGCCTCTCTGTGCCGCAAGCCGGAGCAGCCGCTGGGAACCAGGGAGGTAAATAGGCTTAGCCTATTAGTCAGGACCCCTCGCACTGTGCTCTGCGTGGCTGCTGGGGCTCGACTGGCCAGGACCAGTTCTGGGTCTTTTGGACTTAAAGGGCCAGAGTGTAAGAGCTTGAGAGAAGTTTCCTTGTCCTTCCGAGCCCCTCTGAGTCCACCCCCAAAGTTGAGGTAGTCAATCAAGGCCAGCCTGAGTCACCAAGGAGAGAGGGTCAGAAGTGGCAAAGGCCTGTGAACTTCCTTACTGCCCAGAGACTCTTCCTGACCTGGGTAAGACACGTGTGTATTCGGCTCCCGCTCTGACCCCCATGACCACCAATAGTTAGGGTGTGGTCAAAGCTGGGAGAACCCGTGGGTCATGTCCTTTCATTTTGTTACCAAAAGAAACACATTGAACAAGCGGTATATTAATACAGTATCATAAAAACAAAAGCTATGCCAAAATGTATAAAATAAAAAGTGAATGTCCCCCTATTATCCGCCACCTGTTTCTTCTCCCCAGAAGTGACTACTAATAAGAGTCTGCTCTGTAGCCTTCTAGACCTTTCTTTAATGCATTTGTCTATATGTCCATGTGCATATGAAGAGTTTCAGGATAATTGTATTGAGGTTAATAGGACTATGCTCTATATTCAATTCTGTCACTTGTTTTTGGCATTCCACAGCGCATCTTTCCACATTTTCTCATAATGTCACATCAGGACAGAGTTCCCCTTTGTTATCTTTATTTGCTACACTAGTTTGATAGATAATTAGATGCATTCCGATTCCTCACTATTGCAGGCAACGTTGCAATAAGCACTCCTAGCACATACATCCCTCCACAAGCACGTCTGTATTTCTGCAGGATAAACAGGTAGCTTGAAGGGGAATTGCTGAGGTGACTTTCCATGTGTGGAAACTGAGGCCCACGGAGAGGAAGAGGTTCTCGAGGTTACAGAGAACATCGGCAGCAGAACCGAGAGGAGACGTTAGGGCCCCAAAGGCCAGGCCAGGTTCCCCCGTGACACCATCTTCATCGGGACTGTGAACTCGGACTTAGCCAATCCACTCTCAAAGGCTGTGGGATTTCAGACTCCACACTGAGCAGACAGGAGCACACGTTCAAAGGCGAAGTGCAGTGTGGCATTCCCAGTGGGGTGGCCAGAAGGTAACCAGCAGAGGACAGCGGAAAGAGCACTGAGCTCAGAATTTAAATCCTTCAGCTCCCATCCTGGCTCCCCACCCTCCACCTGGGGCACTTCATACAACTGAGCCTCAGTTTGCTCCCAAAACAGACTTCCAAATAGACTTCATTTCCACCTTCTGGTCTCGTGTGAGGGCGGAGCAGAGTGCTCTGCTGGTGCCATGGTAACCTTTCCTACTGCTTGAGCTCTCTCCATGTGCTGGGGACTCTGAGTACTTGTCCTGAATCATGTTATTTGACCTTTACAACAACTCTAGAGGTCGGTCCCGTTCTTACCCCCACTTAGCAGAGGAGGAAACTGAAACACAAAGACTAAGTCCTTGCCCAAGGTCCCCAGCTAGCGGATGACAGGCCCAGGAACTCGCTCCAGGCAGCCTGGCTCCAGAGCTCAAGTTCCTGGCCCTGAGAAAGGCACACGAAGCTTGTGGGTGCCCCAACACGGGCATGAAGTCCCCCGGACCGGGCAGGATGTGGCCCTGAAGGCGCAAGGCCTCAGGGTAGGGACCAAGCCAAACAAGCCCCAGCTGGAATGTGCTAGACCGGGACCACTGCCCAGTGCTGATGCTCTGAGGTTCTGCAGCCCAGACCTACTGCCCTGGGCCTCTCCTTATTACCCACACCATAATTAAGCTGCCCCGCTGGGGCCGCCAGTACCGGGGGCTGGCAGGACCCTGATGGAAGCACGCTGACCGTAATTGCCTCCATTCATCACCCCGGCCCATGGAAGGGGACAGAGTCTGGCTGGAGACTTAAACAAGCTGTTTCTTTGCAGAAACCAGGTCCAGGGACACAGCCTGCTTGCTGGGAGTTTGAACAGGCGATGACCAAAACGCCAGGCAAACTTTCCTGTCACAGAAAGAGGGGAGAGATTAGGAGAGAGTGGAAGAGGGAGAGAAGAAGCAGAGGGAGAGAGAGAAAGACAAGAGACACAGAAATATGGTGAGCTTGGTGGAGAGAGAAAGGCAATGTGCCAGGAAAGTGTTTCTTAAACTGAACTTTCTGCACCCCTTTGGGGGTAAAGAGATAGAGAGAGAAGCAGAGATATAGAGATAGAGAGGTCAGAGGGAGAGACAAAGCTAGAGATTGAGACAGAGACAGAGAGAGATGTGCATAGGTATGTATGTGTGCCTGTATATTATATGCATGTTTGTACATATAAACATACCCTTATATATTTATGTTTTCATTTTGATGATACCTTAAAAAATAAATATGATCAAATTCAAGATTTTTCAGCCAATCTTTGAGCAGAGTACTCTAATCCAATTTAGCTGCCTGGCCTCCCCCAACCCTCACCCCGTGGAATAAGGATCACAACACTTCCTTTTCCGGCTTAACATGAAAACTGAAATGGGTAATGTCTATAAAGTACAGAGCACATGCTCATTAAATAGTAGCCATTATTATGATTTCTGTTTCCAAAACACTCATACAGAGTGGTTACCTGTGCAGGTTTGGGAAAGTGCATTCAGAGGAAGTGACATCTGGGATGGGCTTTGAAGAACGAACAGGAGTCCCCCAGGTCAACAGGGAAGGGAGTCAGCTTTCCAAGGAGAAGGGAAGAAGTCCTTGAAACAGGAGCAGCCAGGGGGTTCAGAAATGGCTGGTATGTTGAGAATAAGGGGAGGCTGGTGGGAGGGGAGGCCAAGGAGGTCAGCTGGGACCAGGACTGGGAGCTCAGCTTCGTTCCCAGACCCAGAAAGCTCTCCGAGAAGGCAGGGGGGTTCCACGGCAGACCAAAAGAAAGGTATTCGGGGTAGCAGTGTTTCTTTTGGAAGTTTCTCTCACTGTAGACAGGCGCTAAGTTGTACAGTTTTTATTTCACCCAAAATACATGGGCATCCTCCCTCCCTACCCCCACGCCACCCCTGCCACACACACATATGCACAGCCATGGAAGCCTGATGAGAAAGTCACTTAGGCTATACTTACTGTATTTACAGACAAGAGGGGTTTGGCTGAGCGTCACATAGAAACAAAAGTGAGGAAGGCTCCACTGTATTTCACCAAGACCCGTGTTTCCCTCTCCTTCCTGACGCTACAACTAGATAGCATTTCTCAGTTCCCCTTGTAACTAACTGCAGCCACGTGTAGTAGACAGGATCCACGCTTGGCTCAGTCCCCTTGGCTTCCATGTACTATTTCTGCATGTTTGTCCCCGTGTTCCGGAGAGCTCTGATTCCAGGGTTTGCCCTGCAACTTTCTTTTGAGCCTATTCTTGGCTCAAAAAGGGGCCGTGTACTTGCAGAGAGCCGGAAATGGCTAGGCGTTCACATGCCCCTGGGCAGCCCCCTGCCGGCGTTTGAAAGCCTAGAGCCCTTGGTTGAGGCGAGACCTACTCTAAGGTATAATTTATGCCCCCGAGCTCCCCACGGGATCACACCAACCATGGGGACTCCGTCTGAAATTACCTCCACACTGGCCCTCTTCCCCTTCCCAGGCTTGCCAGTTTCTTTTCTGCTTTCTCCTGGGAGCACCTCCTAAATAAACCACCTGCGCAATAGTCCTTATCTCAGTGCCTGCTTCTGGGGAACCCAGCCCAAGGTTGCCTGAGTCTGTGTGGGTATTCCTGAGTTCCAGCCAGGGAATGCGAGGGGCGCCGCTTCCCAGCCTCGCAGAGCAGCCCACCGGTGCCCTCCACGCTCCTGTCCCCCCACGGTAATCGGAACAGAAATGACCAAGGTCACATTGGAGGACACTTATGGATGATGGCAGAGCCTCCAACAGCCTGGATCCTGAATGACCGCAGGGAAGAAAAATACACGCCAACCAGGAATACGACACTGCACAGCGTGGGGAGAAGGAACGTTTTACTGCACTGAGCCAGCGAAACATTTGGTTTATTTGTAATGGCAGCTAGTGTTTCCACACCAAGAGAGAAAGTGACTTTATTCTAGCCCTCCGTGAAGTCTAGACTGCACGAGAGGGGGAAACCATTTACAGCCCCCAGGCTGGGTCCTCAGGGAGCCCCTGCAAGCTGGGCATGGGGGCGGGGGGCACCTACTGCAAATGACAAGATTTAAGGCCTCTCCCATCAGGACCAGGATTCCCAGAAGTCAGCTCTGCATAAATTCCCAAGGACCTGGGATTCTGTTCAAAAATGACTCTTCACAAATCAATTCACACGGTGCCCACGTAACACGGACAAAATGTATCATGAATAGATCATCATTCACAATTATCCATGCCTCCTCTGGATCCCGGTGAAAAATGATCCTAGCTTTCTGGGAAGATCTCTAGGATCACCTCTAGGGAAGAGAATCTGGGTAACTGGCCAGCAAGAGAAAATATTAATAGAAGTCAGAGAGGGTCAAATAATACACATAAAAAAGAAAACAACCAAGACAGTTTGGCTGGGATGTCAAGAAGACAAACAGAAAAGCCATCTGAGCTGGGTAGGAGTGAGAAATTAAGAGTTAGGAGTTGACTATAAGAGTAAGAAGGAAGGGTTAGCAGAAGCAGCTGTCGTCTGGGTGGAGGATGGTAACAAAGGCAGCGATCGGGAGAGAGGAATATTTATGATGTTTTTCTCTGCAATAAGGATGAACTCCATCTTTGGCATTTCCTTAAGAGACTAGCTAGAAACTCAAGATTCTCATAATTGATTTTTGGTGACTGGGCTGTTCCTGAACATGGGGGTGGGGAGCAGGCTTTAGCAGAGATGATCTGTGTAAGCTGCCCACCCTCTGCGGGGAGTGGCACAGAGCAGTGGCTGCAAGAGTCCTTGTCCCCTTCCTGGCTGATGGCACACACACAAATAGAGATAGAAAAAAAGAAAAACCATCCTAATATTTTCTGGATGAAGCACAGAAGAAACGGCTGTAGGTCTTCGTGTCAGGTTCATCTGCCAAAAGCACAGGCCTGTGCACAAACCAGAAGTTAGAGTCCTCGGCAGTTCATTCCTTCACGAATTAACTTCAAGACACAGTGTTGACAAGGAGAGGGGGGGAGATTGATTCTTTTACGCTGAACCCTGATTATCTCTTCAGACAAGGATGAAATGAGAGTTTGTCCATTTATCTTAACTGGACAATTTACAGTTGTAACTCAATCTGTAACAGAACAGAAACACGCTATTTCTACTTTTATTTTTCTAAGGGACTGGTGGAAGAGATTTACATAGTTAATGAAGGCCCATGGTGAAATCCCTTTTATGAGAACAAGGAAAGGACAGACTTCATTTTTGGAAATTTCTTTCCTACTGAGATGTTGCTCACAATGCTGGAAAACTTCCAGATTTAAAATGACCACCTCCCTGGCTGTTACCTAATCACATGGTCCTAACACTACAGCAACGATCTCTCGAGGAATATCCACACACACTCAGGTGATCTTATGCCTGAGTGAAGAATATAATTATTACTCTAAAAAATATTTGGTGTGTTCAAATTATGTGGTATGTCGAAAGACATTATTCTCTCAATAATATTTAAATTTTCATGAGTTTTTTACTCCCTTTCATAATAGTTAAATAGTTTGACTATGAGACCAAACTGCTTAAAAAAAGGCAAGTTTACTCACAGCGTTTATAGCCCTTCTATAGACACACATTTAAAGGTATGAATTCTGTCAGAAACTCCTTGTTTATATTTTTAAAATAGAGAAGAAAGGACCTGCATCAATAATGTAGGTGCTTTTAATTCAAAATTACTCTCAAATTAAATTATTTGGCTATTTCTGAGGGAAAACAATCCTGGGGCCATCATGACCTGGGTAATTACCTTCATTATTTAAGTTATTCCATTAAATCTGGCTCAAATGACGGGTCTTTGAGAGCATTTGAAAAAGGCATTTCAGAAAATCAAAACGCTCAAAATATTTAACAATATTTTTCCTACTGGATTCACAGGCCCACGGGATGGAAAAGGTCAATGACTTATTTAGACGAACAAAAATATCTTAAACCTGGAGGAAAGCTCATCTCCCCATTTCTTTGGAACCTTACAACTTACAACAAAATATGCACAGGATCATTTTATCTTTTGAGTCCAACAATTCCTGTGTGAAACAGACCATAATCTCCATGTTTACAGAGGAGGAAACAGAGATGCAGAGGGGGGAACGTTTCGTTCAAAGCCACACCACGAATCAGCGGCCAAAGGGCTGGACCGCAGCTCTTCAGACTCCACGCCCAGAGCTCTTCTCACCACGGCTAACTCTAGATGTCGCCAGGGTTCGGGTTGCGGACCAATGGGCCAGAAGGAGTAAACAATCCTCTAGTTGATGTGGGGTTTTTTTCATTTTGTCTTGGCATTCAGTGTCCAGGCATTGCCAAGAATTAAGAACCCTGGATAAGACATGAGCCTAGCATGTAGTCATGTGTCCAACATGGGCAAAAAGCTACATAGGCCCACACCTCAGTTTCCCTATTTTACAGACTTGGTCATTTTTTTCCTCTCCTCCTCTTTCTCTTTAACTTAATGATTTTTAAGCTCTGATTTTCGCAGCGTGAGCACCTACTATGTGTTGTGGGTGATGCAGAGGAACAAAGCAATCTTAATACAAGAGACACTTACACTCTAACAGCCCGTGACACAGAATGAAGCAAAGGCTAAACGGATGGTGAAGAGCGTGAAAGTGGAAGAGAAAGGCAGGTCTCTAAGGGTTAGAGGAGGAAGATGAGCAGGATGCCGTGAGCAGTGGCTATTCCAGGTAAAGGAAAGGTCATCAGCGGTCATCTCAGCAACACACCCTGTACGAGTAGGGGTCCCAAGAATGCAACCCGAACCAGCTCCGAGCAAAGAAATAAGCAGTGGTTGGGGCTTCACTGGAAGGATAGCTGCTGAGACACAGGCTTGAACACACAGGACAGAGCCAGAGGTGGGGACCTGGCGCTTCTGCTTTCGTTGGCCTCTGCTTTCTTCGGTGCGCTCCATTCAGAAAGGCTTTCTCCATGGAGCAGGCAGGAGCGCTCCTGGAAGGTCCTGCATCACAGCCCCAGAACCCGTGATCTAAGGAAATGAGAATGAACTTGCCCTCCCACTTGGAAAAATCTGGAGAGAAAAAATCCTGAAGGCGGGATTATCTGCGTCTTGGTAACACATCCACCACTGTAGGCATGGAGATGCGGGGGCTGGGGGTGGGGGCACTGCAATCCCCATCGGAACTGCATGGGTTAAGACAGGAGCAGTCCTCCGCCGCAAAAGCGGGGGATGCCACATCAGGGGAAAAAGGGACACAGATTCGAGGTGGAAGAATAGTATCTAAGAGAGTGCTTCCCATCTGGGAACCCCACTGTACTAACGAGAAAGCTGAGGCTCAGGCTACGCAGCCTGCCCAAGGTCACACGTTAGAGAGGGACAAGCCAAACCTGAACGCAGGCCCATCTGGCCAAGTCACCGACCCAGAGCTGTTGTCATTCTCTTCTGTGACTCAAAAAGCAATGCATGCACATGTTTTTTTAGAATGTGGACAGCATTTTAAAGAATAAGAATAAAAATTAGCACCACTAAGAAATAATCACTGTCAAAGTATTGGTGTGTTTTGTCCCACGCTCTGTTTCTATGTTACCTGTGGTAGATATTTGGCATGTGCCATTTTATCATTCATGGTCTTGACTAACCCACAAAGTCTATCCCAGGGCCCTGAATGCAGGAAGAGCTGCCCAGATCCTCTTTACAGACCAGTCCACACATCTCCTTGCTGCTGCTAAGGGCTCACAGCTACCCCCGGATGAGATGCTTGGGAGACTTTACCCCCATAAGAGCCCCAACAGCCAAAGACAGACTACAACTGAGTTATAAAAGCTCAACTCCCCTCCCAAGGCAGAAAACAGAGTCCCACTGATGCTCAAGCTTCCTGTGAAATCAGGAAGAGCTGGACTTCAGTTGAAAGGGCATCTTTGACTTCTTTCTCTCTCCTGTCCTGCTTTGATCACATCCTTAGAAATGTCCTTTGGCTTATTTGCACAAAAATTCTCATCTCAGGTTCTGCTTGTAAAGAGCCCAAGGTAATGGCTGGGAAAGTCTCAACTGCACTAAGGCGTAGGTTCTCATCACCTGCTCTGCAGAAAGATGGATGAGCCATTTAACTGCCAGCCACGCCCAGCCGACCACCAGAACTCACATCTCAACTTGGGTTTTTTGTTGTTGTTACTTTTTCTGTTCCTTTCTACCCTTGCAATAGCTCTTAATGAAGTGCTAAGAGCTATGTTTCCTGGTTTAAAAAGCCAATTGCTCTATGCATTTCTATAGCATGTATTTATAGAATCATTAAAGCTCTGAAGAAAAACATGCATTATTCAGTTAAATTTTAATGTACTTTATGGGAGGAAAGTATATGCTAGGGTAGGAGTCTTAATTTAAGGATTCATGGAGATTTGGGAGTTATTGATTATCATATGCCCTCCATTCGAAGATATGCAATTTAATGTTTTTAAAAGTCTTAGAATCAATGAATATATTTAGTGCATGTTTTTTCTCCCATCCTACTCCCCTGAAAACTTATTAAATGTTTTCTCTTTTTTTCATTCACATGAATTCTAGTATCACCTCATTGAATTTCAAGACATGGCCCCCAAATAAAATGTATAATAAAGTTAGCTCAAACCTATAGATTAATATGAGAAAAAAATGACATCTTTGTAACCCCAAGTGTTCTCAGCCGGTTGTATGACGTGCCCCCTCACTCACATCCAGCCCTTGCTACCTCTCCCGACTGGTCACTGCCATCTTCTCCACGCACCTCCCATGCCACTTTTTTAAGTTAGTATTTTGTATTTGCATTGCTAATAGAAATCCAAGTTGCTTCCCGTTCTATTTCCTAAATGGTAATGTTAGTATATGTAAAAGCTATTTTTAGTATTTCTTAAGTACTTGATTACTTTTTAGATCTGTCTTATTAGTACTATTAGCATTTCAGTTGATCATTTGGGATACACTCTTCAGATAAATGTATCACTTGCAAATAAAGATGTCTCCTTTTTCCCTTGTAATACATTTTATTTCTGATGTGTGTCTTATAACATTGACTAGAACTTCTATAAAAATTTTAAATGGCGATAGAAAGGAAATAATTGGAAATGACTGTATTTCATCACTAAGCATGAAATTGAGTGCTTAATATAGTTATTTTTCAATATGTTATATAAAATGCATCTACTCTAAGTAATTAAAGAATTTTCCTCAATAACAAGATTGAGTATTATCAAATACAACATTAGGCAGTTATTAAATCAGACTCAGGATAATGTATAGAAACTACTTTCACACTTTGGAGTAAGTTGGGCTTAGAGCTGAATGTCAGCTCTGGTGCTGATCCTGGATTTGACCCATTTATCTAACCTCTCTCTGCTTCAGTTTCTTTAGCTATAAAATGATAATAATCATAACTCATAATGCTCTGTGATCACTAATTAATCTAGTTTGAATGGAGTGTCTAACACACTGATGATCCCATGATAGATGTTCAATTACCTGGCATTTCCAAAGTCAATCCTACTTGGTCATGGCATATCATTCACTTAATACATGAATAGATTCAATTTGCCATCATTTTATTTAGAATTGTTGCATCCATCTTTGTCACTGTGTGCCAAGTGGAAACATTATATTTTCTCTTTGTAGCACTTGGAAGATAGCTATGCCTTAACAGTTAGAAGGGACACACTTAAATTATTTTTATATTGACATATAACATGCATGCAGAAAATTGCATGAAGGAATGCATTCATAAATCCATTAAGATCCAAAGTGTTTGATGGCTTATTTCCAATTTCTGCTCAATGTCATTGGCCATTGTATTTTAGACACTTACGTTGGGCCAACACTGTGCTAAACATTTCATGTGTATCATTTAATATGACAGTCACAAAATCACAACGAGGGGAAATTAGTCTCATTTTATGGGTGAGGAAAAGGAGGCTGAAAGGAGGGTGAGTATTGTGCCCAAGGTTACATAGTAACTGATAAAACAAGATAAGATTGAATCTAAAATGAATCCTCTTATACCTTAAGCAGTGGTGTCTTCACTGAAATGAAGACATCTCAATTGGTCTAATTCTTTGTTCATTTTTGGTAATTCATATTTTCTCTCAAATTCATGCAATTCTTACAAAATTTCAAATATATTAGAATTAAATTGCCTACAATATCTTCTTAGACTATATCATTTCTCCTCTATCTACTTCATTCCTTTTTTAGTTAAGTCCTAATTTTTCACATTTGGGCTTTTTCTAATTTATAGTTGCCAGAAGTATATTTATTCCATTGTCATTTTTAAAAGCCAGCAGTTGGGTTTATTCATCAATTTTTTTCCTGTTCTCTAATTTCTGATTTTATCATTGCTATTTCTTTCTCCATGATTCATTTTAGCTTTGAATTTCTTTAACACTTTATTCCTTCTAATTCTATCTAGTTTAAATAGAAAATATTGAGATATAACTTTCCTTTAAACACATATTTGGTCATTTTCTGTAAGTTTTTAAATACAGGGTTGTCATTTTGCTAATTTTCAAGTGATACATAATTGTAGTTTTGATGTGTTCTTGGACTTAAAAGATATGGAAGATACTTTTACAAGGGTTTGCAATTTTTCATTGACATTTTGTACTATTTTAATTTTATTTCATTCTTATCTAAGAATTTACCCAGAACCATTTCTGATATTCAGATTGTCAGGTTTGTGGGGTTTTTGTTGTTGTTGTTGTTGTTGTTGTTGGGTTTTTTGTTTGGTTTTGGGTTTTGTAAACCAGTATAGGTTCATTGTGGTAAATGCTCCATGACCAATGAAGAATATTTTTTCCTACCCATTTTCAGAACCCAAAATTTAATCCAAATCCATGAAATCAAAAACAATACTATTAATCATCCTTTTTTCTTTTTTCTACTTCTTTTCCGAAGACCCTATGATGGTTTTCTTATTTTTATTTTGGTTTTGAGTTTGGGGTTTGGGTTTGTTCGGGGTTTTGGTTTTTGTGTTTTTTGGTTGGTTGGTCGGTTGGTTGGTCTGTGTGTCTGTTTACTGCCCCAGCATCTGAAGGGTACAATGTATGCCCATCAACGGCGACTCTGAGCCACATGGGAACGGGCCTGCCTGGCAATCTCTGAATATCAGGGTTGGGTGTGTGCTCAAGATTTAAAAAGGCTTCTTGAAGACTCTGATATGATCTTTTGGACATTTTATACCATTCTTGTTGAGAATCACTGACATGCATTTAAATGTGTGTGATAGTACTCTTGTGAATTTTACCTTTTATCAATATAAAATGACTCCCTATGTCTTAATTGCATTTGCCTTGCACTATATATGTTTCCTGGTGTTAATACTGTCACTCCTAGTCTCAGTTTTATTTTTAACACTTTTTTCCTCTCTCTTTTTGGTGAAGCTTTGACAAATAGCTCTAATGAGTTTCCGGTGCATTTTGAACCAAATCTGAGATGAATCGTCCTTTACTATGGAAACTTAACCTCGACCCATTCATTGTCATTGTTTGTGGTTGGCCTGCAGATGTTGATGCTTGGACATCTACACTACCTGGCGTGCAACCGTCTCAGACGTCTGTCTCTACTACTTCATCCTCTGGGCCTCACGGTCTGGTATAAAAAGACCCATACCTGGTCTCTTCTGCCATGATCCCTTCTATTTTTTTAGTTTCTAGGAAACCGGTACCATGGTGGAGAAATGCATAAAGGCGACAACACGGAGTGTTCAAATGGCCTCAGAACCAACTTCTATGTAATAGCGGGGGCTCCCACGTTTTGTTCAGAAAAGACTCTATGTCTTTAAGGTATGAAGTAGACAGAAGCACAAACTGAAAAATCTCCTCTCACCTGTCTCCTGCTCTTTTACCCAAGAGTGTCATCCCTGCTCTATTGGGCTAAAATTCCTCCCAAAGTCTAGAATCCATGTTATTGAAAAGTAGCAGCGTTTTCTGTGTTTTCATGGAAGGTGGTAGAGGGGAAAGGCAAACCAGGTACCAGGGCTAGAGGCAGTCTGAATCTGGAAGTCCCCGCCATGTTCCTTGAAAAACCATTTCCTTCTCCCTCTGCAGGTTTTTCGTTTGACCCAAAGGGTGTGTCAAGATGTTATCCATGTACCGCTTCCCTCCTATGAGGTGAGTACGGAACTGCGCATGTCTGGAGGCCACATGCCATCTTTTTCACCCACTCCCCAGTGTTCCAGCCTTGCCTTTACTCACTGAAGAGTGCGGGGGGCTGCCCAACCCACTACCCATATCGGGAACCTGCTGTTCCCACGTGTCCTTTGTACTCATGAAGTTACCTGCTGATTCAGCATTCTACGATGTTGACCCAGATCTGGATAAACAATAAAGAAAAACATTAAAACAATGTTCCCACTTCAACTAATTCATTTGTCAGGAACTAAGAGTCCATACACTAATAGAAATAGAGGAAGTGGATGTGAGCAGAAAATTTGCAATTTATTATGACCTAAGGAATAGCATGTTACTTTTTATTCCTTTACCCCACAACCTTCTGTAACTGCTATACATACTTTACTCCAGAACATAGTTAATTATGGCCTATTTTTCAGTTACTTGGTGTGCGTCCATCTCCCAACTAGGCTCTGCGTTTATGCAAGACAACGACGGTGTCTTTGTTGTCTTTATGTCCACAGTATGGAGTGTTCTCCCCTGAAGGAAAAACTAGGAGCTAAACTGATTAGACGGTGGAGTCGGGACTAGCAGGTGTCTCTCTAAGCTGGAGAACAGGTGTCTCTAAATAGCATGGGGTGGGGATGGAGCAAAAGACTTGGATGAGGCAGGACCAAGGATAACAGGGAGAAATGAGGCTAAGTATTGTTGCCAAAGCCAGAGTGAGGATCTTTGAGAAGATACTGTGGACTAGAATGTAAACCAAGACATCTAAGAACTAAGAAGACAACAAAGCAGCAGAAACTGGAGAACAGAATGATTGTTCCTGTGTAACACAAAATGTGAACAGACAGCTGTATTTTAAAAACAGAGCCAGGGTGGATGTGATCTTTGGCAAATGTTTGTTGAATTTACAGAACCAGACTCAATTATGGAAAGTAATACAAACTTTAATCCTCTCATCCCTCTGCCAGAAAGCTCCCTCAAACAATGTTATATAAAAGTTATCCTCTACACAACTGCAAAAAAAAAAAAAAAGGAAGGAAGAAAGAAAACACACCAGTAAAACCTGGTGTGTAGGATTTGAAATCGCAGAGATGTCACCTCAAGACCCAGCCCTCGCCTCTCTATGATCCGGGACCACTCCCCTGTCTGAGCTCTGTTTCCTTTGCTGTGAGATGAGAATAACACCCATGTCCGGGACTTTATCGCGTACTGAATCACGTATCATCTCCCTGGCACACCGGAATCATTCAGTAAATGTTTGTCTTCCTCTTTCATCCGGCAGCCTCGTGCGGCTAATGAGGATTTAGTGAAGGAGGGGTGCTTCCTTAGGCTCCGGAGGAACGCACTTCTGGTGAGCTGACGTGCATTCTTGATTCCGATATGTGCCAGAGGATGAAAATGAACAGTCCCGCAGATTGCGCCCCGGCCCTCGCAGCTGCCTCCCTGCTGAGGGATCCGCGTTCTGTGTGATTAGGCCCGAAATGGACAGGAAGCTTTATTGTGCTGGGCTGGCAGGATGTGGAGGAGCAAATTGATAAAGACACCTGGGTCAGCGGCAAGCTGGGTGGTTCCTGATTTATAGAAACACATCGAGTTCCATTACTCAGCCCCTTCCTTCCTGCTTCCATCTCCCCTCCACTCCTACTAGATCCTTCTCTGCCCCTTCTTGACAACTGGTGACTTATTTATGGAGTATTTACTGATAAAGATGAGGCATCAGCCAAGCCCACAGCAAGTAAATTCCCAGAGAAGCAACATCTGGTAATTTGACTCAATACAGCAAACATCTGCTGAACTCTCCCTGCCAGGTGCTGGGATGTCCGTGATGTGGGGGACGCATAGGCTTGATCCAGTCCCAGTAACCTGGGCACTTAACCCCTCTGAGCCTCAGTGATCTCCCTGAAAAGCGATGGGGGATAATGCTAGCTCTTGTCTCGCAGATAGTAAATGCTTAATGGAAAGTAGCAGTTATTATCAGTGTTATTCACCCAGGTTCCCAGGCTCCAAATTCTGGCACCTTCCTTGAGAAACCTGACCACGACAGGGCTCAGGATGCCAGATTGGCAGAAAATACCTGCCCCGCCCCCACCCCACACACACACTCAGGACAACAGTCCTAGCTCATGTCTTCTCAAGACTTTTGCTTCAGAGAAGGAAAGGGACATGGGTGGGACAGGAAGGACTCTAACCTTCACAAGAAACTCTTCTGAGTCAGGAGGGTGGTCATTTCAGATGATTCCATTGAGCAGCCTCCGAGCTGGGCCTCCCGCCTTCAGTCTCGCCCTTCCCTTCAATCCTCCTCATTGGCCAACATGTATTTCTCAAACACAAGTCTGATCTTACGGGGGCCTGAATTAAAATCTTCCAGAGCTTCTTATGAGATGCCATATGAAGGGCGTGGTCCTTGGTGTGGCAGCTGAGAGTCTCCAGGTTCTGGTCCCAGGTGAAGATGGAGCCCCTCCTCGCCACCAACCCCACGGCCGCCCGGGCTGCTCACATGCCAAGCAACGACTCCCACATCCTCCGTGCTTTTGTTCACGTGGATTCTCACTGCTACGGCAGTGGGTGCACATCTTAACTGGCAAGGACTGACGTCTTTAAGCTGTCGATTCTCCCCATCCAGGGCTGTAATTCGTTTTTCCATTGACTCTGGCCATTCTTCATGGCCTTCAGTAAAGCTTCGTAATTGCCTTCATATAAATCTGTCATATTTCTGGCTGATCCCAGAGAGTTTATCTCTTTTGTCACTGCTGCTATTATGAATGGGGTCCTTTTATACATTACATTTTCTAATTATGTGCTTCTGATCGATAGGAATGCTATTTTTTTCTTCATGTTCGACTTGTGTCCAGTTACCTTATTGAACTTCCCTATTAGCATCAACTGCTTTTAGCTGAATCTCTTGAATTTTTTTTAAAAAACCAGCCGTACCATCTATAAATCATGACATTTTTTGGTTTAAACAATTACGGTAAATTTATCATAAGGATATTGAGGTATTAACAGAACCCAGGGGCTCATGAACAAGTAGAATTAGAGTCTCAAATGCCATGTGAATTTTGTCTCTCCATCTGTCCCTATGAACCTAAATTCAGCACTTTTATGTTAATTAATTTTTGTATGGATTAAAGTATGGAATCCTTTTCTTGTTTGTTTATGTCAAGTAGTTTATACATCAATTCAAAAGATCTTAATGTTATAAAAACAAGCATATGCACATTTAGCTAAGGATTATTTTTTAAATATGCTTTTCAAAATAGTCTGAAAATTCAAGCGACACAAAACAAATTTTTTTCCCCTTAAAACTATGAGATGGATAGATGATGATACATGTAACTGTAGCCAATTTTTTCTTTTATTTTTAAAAATAGCACACAGAAAAAGTGGATCTTCCTTTTCTGCACACTTCCAGGAGTTTCAACACGTGTATAGATTTGCATAAACGCCACCACCGTTAGGCTACAGAGCAATTCCAAACAATTGTTTTGTGCTGCCCCTTTTTAATCAGTGCCCCCTCCCACCCATAACCCTTGGTGACCCCTGATCGGTTCTCCACCACTACAATTTTACCTTCTCAAAAATGTCAGATAAATGGATTTGTACAAATCATATCATTTTGGATCTTCCTTTCTAATATTTGTGGGGGGTGGGGAGGTTTGTCTTACTGCTTTGGCAAGGATGCCACTGGATTCAGTTTATTTGCACCTGCCCACCTAGACTTTGAGATCCTAAAGAGTGGGAATGGGAATCTCCCACAGCACCCAACACAAGTCTTAGCCAATGTAGGTGATCACTACAGGTTTGTGGAATAATTAAAAGCATTATTGTCAATGCATGGGCTTCCTGTAGGGCTACCATACCTGCTTCCGACACACCAAAACCCTTATCCAAGGAAGGGATAACTTCTGGGGCATAGCTAGCTCATAGTCCTGGAAAGAAGTCCCCTGTTCCATTTTCATTTGTGAACTTGTCAAGACACAAAGGGAAAATTCCACCTATTACATGCTCACTGTTCCACGCAGAACTGTCAGCCTCTAATTAGAATTAATTAGCAAACGTGGGTTTCAAATTTGGAAAACAAGAATCTCTTCCTATGTCCTCATTTGGTGTTAATTATCATGGAAACCTGTTTCAACCCAGAGACTAGCTCAAAGCACTGAGGGTCCTTCCCACGAGGACTCCAGGAGGTGACCAGTGTGACGCTGGCTGACAATCAATAGGGCTCTCTCGTTATATCAAGATTGGGGCGGGGGGGTTAGAATTCACGGCTCTCCAAGGAGTTTTATTAAGGATTCCCTTGCAAGAGGACTTTTGTGAAGAATTTAGGATATTCTGGCCATCCCAGAACAGGAGTTCCAAGTTCAAGAGGCAAATAGAAATAAAATTAGGAGGGGCTGGGTCTGCAACCTGATGCCTCCATTAAGTGGGGCAGTAGGAAGGACACCCCAACCACTGCCCAATGGAGGACTCTCTGTCCAGAAGACAGGCCCCTCTTCCAGACTGTGTGAAATGACTGCTTCTTGTACTTACAAAACAAAAAAAACAAAAAAACAAACAAAAAAAGCACCAACCTTCTTGTCTAAAGAGAAAGATATTTTTTATATTTCACACAGAAGGATATACTATGAGAGCTTGTCACTAGGACTTTATCTCCTGACACATATGCTCACCTGGTGCTGGCCTCCCATCATGTGTGTTTCTTCCTCATTTCATAGCCATGAGTGAACCTGGGTGCATCCACCTGCACAGGCCATGGCATGGTGTTGGGTGGGCAGCACACAGGTGTAATTTCTACAGCTGTGACAAGTCCCACTTCATCACACCTGTAAAACGCCCCCTGCCTCTTGCTCGTCAGTTAGTCTGGGCTGGTAATGCAAATATGTTCATATAATTAACAAATACGGTGAGGACTGGTCAATGATTGATTGCCACAATTTCAGAATCAAGGATTTACTTCTACCCTAACCTCAGCACCACAGAAAAATAAAAAGACATTAAAAAGATAAATAAATTTTTTAAAAATAATTTTTAAAAGTCAGGTCCTCTATTGACCAGACCTAGATAAAAGTAAACTGGTAAATTAAAGGGGGTAGGGAAGTTCACTGTTTTTCTTCTGTCTCACAGCAAATCTATTTCTTTCCCTTGGTCTGGGCCCTCCCTAATCTGGATTGATTCAAATTGGAACTACACCTGCAGATACGGGGCCCCAGGGGAAGATTAAAGCAACAGATTAATATGCATTGAAATCACCTGGATTTGGTGTGCAACTGCAGATCCTGATTTGTTAGGTCTGGCGTGGGGTCTGAGGTTCTTTGTTTCTAAAGAGTTCTGTGGGGACGGCAATGTCACAGACCATACTTTGAGCAGTTTTCTCTTGTTGCTATAACAAATTACCACAAATTTAGTGGCTTAAAACAACACAAGTTTATTCTCCTACCTTTATGGAGGTCACAAGTCTGTAAATGGGTCCTATGGGTCTAAAATCAAGGTGTTAACCAGGTTCCGTTCCTTGTTGAGGCTCCGGGAGAGAATGCTGCTTGGCCTGTTCCAGCATCTAGAGGCTGCCTTCCGCCTCACCCCACTCCTTGGGGCAACCCTTCAACATCTGCTCCCATCGCCACCTCATCTTCTCTGGACCTGATCCTCTTCCTTCCCTCTTATAAGACCCTTGTGATTACATTGTCTCCATGTGGACAACCCAGGGTAATTTTCTCATTGAAAGATCTTTAACCTAATCACACCTGCTAAGTTCCTTTTGCCAAGCAGGGTAACACAGGCTCTGGGGATTACACCATAGATATCTGGGGGAGGGGGTGTCGTTATTCTGTCCCCCACACAAGGAATTAGTCGCCCTGGAGAAAATGGTAAAGGATGTGGGTGGTAATCCAGGCAGACAGATGGTTAGTGTTTGGAGCTAGGTTGGGTTCACACATGACTAGGGGCTGCAAAAAGGCAATGCTCTTGTACCTCGGTACTCGTCAGCTTCAGAACTCATCAAACCTGGTACTCATTGCATTTTGATGAGAAAAAAGGACTCATCACTCATTCCTTGCTCGCCACTCATCTGAACAAATTGACGACGAGTACTAACATACACTGTATTGGGAGTTCCTATTATTTGAGCATGGGGTGGGGGTTGCAGGCTGTGATAGCTGTTGGGGAGTCTAGTAGGAGTTACTGGAGTTCTGGGCTAAAATTAAGGCAGGGCTATGCATGCACAGCAAGAACGCTCAGGCAGGAGCCCAGAGAGGACCAACTCTAGAAGTCACGGGGTCTCAACTTGTCTGCTCCAAGTCTCATTTGACTGAGGACAGAGAATTGAAAAACTTCTTGGCTTCCCTCCCTCACTCCCTCACTCCCAGTGAGACCTGCTTCTCTGGACCTAATTATGACCAGCAAAAACAAACTGGCTGGCAAAGCGTAAGTGACAGGAGCCGTAGGGGAAAGTGACTGTATCAGCTCAGAGTTCCTAATGACCAAGAAAAGATTGGAAACACACCCTGAAACTTAAAAACGTTTTTAAAACCCAGATAAAGATTGGAATAGGCTGTGATAGAGAAGATGGGCAGCTCTCAAAGCCCCACTCCTGACCATGTGTGGCCCCAGAGAGGGAAGTAGAGCTATGCATAGGGATCTCCCAGGGGCACTTGAGTTTTTCAAGGTCAAGTGAAGATGGAAACTTGACCTATCATCAACAAGAACTTACCATGAGCATGACACTGACTGGTAAAAAAGGATGGGGGAGCTAAAGCCCCACAGAGCTGGAGCCACAAAAACTGCTTAAAACAAGACAGGATTTCATGATTTGGCTTCAAAGAGCACGAAAATCAAGCAAGGGAGGAGGTCTGAACTTGGGTCCTAGGCTGGATGCGTCCCTTTATCCCATCCCTTCCCCCAACTCGCCACCCTTCTCTCCCCTTCTGCTATGAATCCCCAGAGAATGACTCCTATGGGTTCTATCACCAACTTCTTGTGTTCTCTGGTTTTTGGCTGGGCCTGACCAATGGGAGACAGAGGAAGAAGATCAAGGGGTGGAAGTAGGGACAAGTCAAGGTGTTTATTTTTCAGCTTTCTTCTTACTGGCCCAGAGTGGGCCAGGGCCACATCTCCTGTCCTCTCCTAAAGTTACAGCTCTCTCTTGGGTACCTGTAACTACTCCCACTCCTCACCCTTCAGATCTTGGAATGATAACATCTTCCCGCCGTTTCTGAAGACCTTTGGTGCTTCACCATCTCCTGTTACTTTATTCTAACTTGGCCTATCCCTTCCTTAAACTCTTCTCTGTGATCCCTCTGAGAGTGCCCCTCCCTCCTCACCCCAGCACAGTACTTCTATCTGGCCTTGTTCCCCATCCATTAGTCTGTTCTCTTCCTACCCTATTACCACCTTGCATTCTCCTCCTCCAAGGTGCTCACCCCCTCTGCTTGATTGCCGCCCCCCAGCATTCATGCAGCCACTTCTCCAGATGCCATGTTCATGCATTAATATGTCTACAAACTGGGACTCATTAAAAAGGAAACAGGTTATACTCAAAGCTTGAAAAATTCCCTCAGCTGGACAAATTAGCAAAGACTAACTTCTTTCGGACTCTACTTGGCCTGAGGTAGATTCAATCTTTATCATCTTGGGTGGTGAGGAAGAAGCTCTGGTCTGGGGTGCGGGTGAAGGAGAGGCTCAGATACCCAAACGACGTCCTTGATAAGGTATCTACATAGCCCTCCTTAAGTCACCTCCACCCTCTGTGCCTCAGTTTCCTCAACTATGGAATGACGGGGTTGGATTGAGAGATCGCTCAAGGTTCTGACAATTTTACAATTCATCTTGCTTTTTTATGCTCTGTTTGGGTCTCTGGGGCACAATTAACTCTACAAGGGAGATTATCCTCAGAGAGTGCTGGAACCCAACAGTCCTGCCAACCACTGGAATGAAGGCTCTGGCTCCATGTATGTACCCCATCATTTTCACCCCCAAAGCAGTTCTTCCTTCTGTATCCATCGTTATTGGTGCTATCCACCCGGTAGCCTAGATCAGAAACCTGGGGGTCACCTAGATGCTCAGAGTCCTCACTTTCCCTCGGCCCCCACCGCTGATGAATCACCAAGTCCTGTTCAACCTTAAAATCTCTCATGTCCTAACCTTCTTCTCTAGCCCACTGCCACTGACCACTTCAGGCCCTGATTAGTGCTCTCTTAGATTTCTGGAACTGCTTCCTACCCAATTTCTTGACTCTAGTTGCTATACATACCCCCTCCAATACCAACTACCACAGTTAAAATCCCCAAAACACAAAATTTATGCTCAATACTCTCAACCTTCTCAAGAACCTTCACTGGAAGCCCCACTGTCTAGAAAACAAGATCCACACTTGAAACTGGCCCGTGAGGCTCTTCTGATCTGAAACCCAGCCTATGTATCTGTCAGAGACTCAGCATCGATTACTGATAACACCACATCAAAACGCTGGCTCTGGTGCTAGGCTCTGGGCCAGAACATTCCATGGAATATCTCAGGTCTCAGCTCAGCGACATCCTGGCTACAGGTGTATCCGTCCACCCCTTGAGTTCCAGAAAGTTGGGATACCATGAATTTTGCTGTGCCCTCTCAATACCAGCATCCCTGTGTCCCCAAACTCAAACTAAAGATGGTACTTAATTAGAGGAGAAAGTCCAGGTCCCTTTCAAAAGTACTGTGAAAAATGCAGAATAATGTGGGGGACAGCTATCCTAAAGCAATTAGCTGACAACACACAATCATTTAGCTTCATGCAGATTGAAGTCAAGATACTGAGAATTAGGAGAGGGAATTGAATGAAATTTTTTTTCTGCCTCGTCTCCCAGTTCATTCTAATTGTCTTCGAAAATGAGGCTTCCAGATGGTTAATATTAGGTCTCTGCAGCCTTAGGAACCTGCAGCCTTAGCTTGTTAATACTCACTAACAGGAAAGACTTATAATAATAATTGATTGCATGTGTGTCTCTTTATGGTTTTAAAGTGATGTCATATGCATTATCTCATGTAATTGCCTTTAATCTGTGGGATACCAGGTCCAGCTAGAGGGGCTCACTGATGAGGAGAGGAATATCCTCAGTCAGAGATCATGGGACAAGATGAGAAGATCAAGGGTTGCCTGAGATGTAACGAGGAGATGAGGAGGCTAAATCAGTTAAGTGTAAGCCTTTGAATTACAAAATACCTTTTAAAAAGAAATGCTGCTGATTCTTCGTGTAAGAAAAAGGAACAGGAACAGATTTAAGAGAGGGCTACCTAAACAGATCTGGCTTTAAGGAACAGATAAGAGTTAACGTACAATTAGCACATTAGAGTGTGACCCATCAAAGACTGGACTTGGTTTCGTTTGCAGTAATGAATGTGCTTGAAAAACCATGCATTCACTGGCTAGATAAGTATTACTCTTGCCATTGGTCTTTATTTTCTCCATAAGCCAAGAGTAATGTTCCCACTTGTACAACATGGACACCCACACTCACACACATGTGGTGTGATGCAATGAGGAGGCTAAAGGTACTAGCTCTAGAGTCGCTGTGACAGGCTCCGCAACTTTGAAACCCCTTCCACTTGCAGGTCACAGCAGCTCTCTAAGCTTGAGTTTCCTCATTGGTAGAAATACTACTACTACTCCATACTTCATCATGTGGCGGTGAAAAATTAAGTCAAATAATCTGAATGGGATCAGACAGGCAGCGCACCCTCACTGAAGTTTTACTGTTATTACTGAAATACCCGGAGATTTCTGGGTGCTTGCTTGAGCCCCTTGAAGCACAGGGACCAGAGCTGATCACTATGTCCATCTGGTGGTCAAGGTAGGACAACCTCCATGGCATGGCTGCAAGGGGTTAGATGGGTCCCTCCAAGTCCCATCATGTAATACGTATGCAATCACTGTCGGCTCTTATTATTGTGATCAGTTAAGTTAATGTGTGGCCCTGAAAATATTTCTAAACTCGTGAGAAATGCTCCTTGATGAGTATTTGGGGGCCCCTAGGTCCAGGGAGGCCCACAGAAGTTCGTGCAGGAGACAGCAACTGGCCTGTAGAAGGGGCCCTCCAGCCGGCTCTCCCTCTGCCCCACTGTTATTCTGGGCAGCTCACCTGGCTCCTCTTGGGTCTCAAGGCTGCTGGCTTCCAGCTGGGTGGTCGGGGACTTGAAAGGATGCGCGTATGTTTATGATGTGCTTCCTGGCACCTACTAGGTGTTCAGGAAATGTAAGCTCCCCTCTCCCTGCCACCCCCATTGCTGCCCTGAGGCCAAGAATTAAACAGGTCTTGATGGTGACACTCTTGGGTAGCGGCCTTTCAAATCTGCCACATCTGACTTACAATCCCTAGGGCCCGGGATGCTTGGCATACCCAAAGCAGATGTCCCTTTTATCACTTTTCTGTGTCTCCCCAAGGGACAGAGTCCCATGTGCCTCTCTCCTTCCCTGACCCCATCCCCATCCCCATCCCTGGCCCTTAAAACTAGAGCTGCCCATATCTCTCAGTGCTATATCTCATCTTCCATAATTGTTGAACAAACACATTTACATATGAAAAACCCCAGGCTCAGAGATGTCAAGATGCCCAAGGTCACATGGCTACCTTAAATCCAAGGCCACACAGTCGAATGTAAAACTCATGCAATTTTCCATTTTCCATGATATCTAAACTTGTTTTCACTTGAGTAAGACTCCTGATTTTTTTTAAATTTTTAATTCTACTTCTCTCGAGCAAAAATTTACCAGCTGCAAATGGACCCAAATGGCTTCTGCATTTGTCAAGGTCATTCCCTATCTGTCCAAGGGGGGAGCTCTCCCCAGGTGCCATTGTGTGTAGGTGTTACTGAGGGGGAAATGTCCCCTGGGGCACAATGGACTTCAGGGGTCAAGGCTGTTGTCCCTGGTTTTGCAGCGCCTCTTCTAAATGCCCTAACTGCTGCCCAAAGAGAAAGCCCCAGTCAAAGTGGCTGCTATTGCATTATGCTCTTAAGAGCTAGAAAGCGATTCACAATGGCAGGGGGAAAAAACAGATGATGTTAGGAAACAAGGGGAGCAGCTCCATCACTCACGCATTCAATTGGGTTTCCTAGGAGGGGGTCTTGTCTCCCGTCCCCACCCCTCTGGTTGTCCCCACCCACTCTGAAGCTGACCTGGGCCATGATACAGCAGCACCATTATTGCTGGCCCCACTCTCCTGAGATCTGTTGGGCTCTCTCGATTCCAGAAATAATTGCACGCCCCTGGTAATAGGTCTCTTTTTCCTAAAACCTTTCATTAAACAAGAAGACAAAGCCTCTTATTCAGGTCTTGGGGTTCAGTCTTAACAGCATTCAGCCAAAGCTGCAGTTCATAACTGGGAGGCAGGGACAGAGCATTTGCTTATTAATAATTCCCTGGCTGTAATTACCGGACACCACAAGATCAGCACACTCACCGCACCACTTTGCTCCCTACCATACGTTGCTTTTAATCCTGAAGCCGCCCAGATGAATTTGCAAAGACCTAGGCCGTCTTCCTAAAACGTTAAGCAAGCAGTCCGCAGATTCACCACTAACTTAATGCAGTGATTACATATGTGTGTGGTTATTTGATTAAAGCTCATCTTCCCCACTAGGCTGTGAACTGCATGAGAAGAGGGCTGGTACCTGTTTTGTTTGCATTTTCTTCACGGGAGACATTCAATATTTATAGCAGGAAAAGTGGACGAAAAATGCACAGGGAAAGGATAGAACTTCTTTCCAACCTGTCTCTTATTTTCTGCCACTCAGTCACAGGCATGCTGGAAGTCCCTGGGAAGGAAGCTGGAAGACTGCGTCCTGGGAAGCTCAAGCAACCAATGATTGGGCCCCCATAAAAGCCAGCAGTCTGAACCCTATATGCTCTGAAGGGGGCTGTGAGCCTTCTCTCCCTCAGGGTCTGAGCTGATGGTCACAGAGTAGGTATATTTGTTTCACGGTGACAAGGGCTGGGATCAAATAGTTCAATGGTCAGAGAGGGAAGCCGTGTGGACACTGAATGCAAAGCCTCTTGTGTAATCATTGTCCATCTCTGTTCATACAACCTGCCTTTGCCCAAGTGAGTGAATCCCATCCATTTCCCGGATGTAGGGTTACACCCACGTGAATCATCCTTTAGTCCAACCAAAACCTCACGTGACCCTGAGCAGGAGCCGATCAATGCTTGCCTCATGACACCTTTTTGTACCAGGGGTTCTCCGTTCCCAGACAGCAGTCCATGTGACCATGAAGAGTAGTCGAAATCAGAGCAGAAGAGGGCTTGGAAGCTCTAACCAGAAGGAAGGTCCAACCCATGTTGCTGGGTGCCCTCCTCATGGCTCCTCACCCCAAACATCTTACTGCTGTCACCTGCAGTTCTTTGCCTGAGGGCTTTCTCCTGCTGCCGGCGCTCAATTTTGCTCCTTTAAGTGGGAGACCATGAGGTGCTAGGAAATTAACACCTCCTCATCCTCCTGTCCCAGGCCACCCCCAAAATAGCCCTCAACTAACAACTAATGGGGGTTGATGCGCATATACCTGAGTTCTCTCACCTTTCAGGTAAGCTAACCCTGAGGAAACACCCAGGGGTACAAACTCCATGGCCACAGGTTTGATAACACACCCATTGGCTGCCTTCCCATCCCTTTCCTTCCCAGCCTCACTTTCCCACTTTCCCTCCATGGCTTCATGGGATCCAGTCTCAGACAAACTATTTGCCTTCGAATCTCTGTGCAAAGGCCAGGAGTATGGAGAAATGGTGTTTGGTGGGAGTGAGCCAAATTACAGGTGCGAACAGGAGCACTGAGGTAGGAGAGGTTGGCTGGGAGCCATCTTGGGGGCCTCCTGTACCAGGCTGAGGAGTCTGGTTCCATTAAGGGCAGTGAACAGCCTGTCACCTGGGAACAGTGCTGTAGGCCTCCCTGTGAGGCCAGAAGGGCCCAATGTCGTCAAGTCCTGCCCCATCCAATATTCGAATCCCTTCTACAGCACGCCCGTGTCGACTTAATGCTCCCGATAGATTGAGAGCTCACTCTCTTGCCAGCCTGGTCACATCAGCCAGGTCCAATGACTAATAACTAACTTCTAGTAAGTCATTCTAGAAATAGCCCCCTTGTTTCTAGAGAGTCCTTCAATATATAAACTATGTTTCCTCCAACTCAGTCTCTCCAGTTCCTTCCACCATTCTCCATGTGACAAGACCGCTTGTTTCTGGTCCATCCCAGGTCCTGACCCCTTCATGTATCCTATACTTCCAATTTAGGGAATTATAATGATCCAACCAACACAGAGAAAAGCAGACTTCTGGCATCTGCTTCCTCCCTGACCCATAGGGGACTGTTCCCTAAAACCACTTTCAGTCCCTCACTCACTCACTCATTCATTCATTATATACTTAACGGCGTATGTGCCAGGTGCTAGACACTGTTCTAGATGCTGGATGTACATTCAGACATTAAAAAACAGTCCCTGCTATTATGGAGTTTATATTCTAGAGCAGGAGTCAGCAAGCTACTCCAAATCTGGCCTGTTGCCTGTTCTTAGATATACAGTTTTATTAGAACAGAGCCACACCCATTTTTTTAAATCCTCATTTGAGGGCATTTTTTCATTGCTTTCAAAGAGAGAGGAAGGGAGAGAAAAAGAGAGAGAAACATCAATGTGAGAGAGAGGCATTGATTGGTTGCCTCCTGTATGTGCCTGGGCCAGAAATTAAACTCACAACTCAGGAATGTGCCCTGACCAGAATTGAACCCACAACTTTTCGGTTATGGGGTGACACTCCAACCAACTAAGCCAAATGACCAGGGCCATGCCCATTTGTTTGTTTATGAATGGTATGTCTGTTTTCACACTGCAACAGCAAAATTGAGTAGTTGTGACTGAGACTGCATGGTCCATAAAACTGGAAATGCTGACTATCTACCCCTCTGCAGAAGACATTTCCTGACCCCCATCCCAGGTTGCCTACTGGGATGCCAAACCCTGAAGATACAGAGACGAAGAGACAAAGTCCCTGCTCTCAGACCTTGTGTTCTAGAAGCCCAGCTACATGCCAGGCAATGTCTGGGGACAGTGAGGATTCTGCGGTGAGCTCTCAAAGAATCTTCCCTCATGCAACACTCTAGAGGGCCTACCATGTGTCCAGCTCTGTGCTTGACACTGGTACCGAGGCAAACCAGACTTGACAAATACGTACCCCCAAGTCCTTGCCAGTCTAGTTGGGATAAGGCGATACACAGATAAGGATACAGTTTCCGATGATAACAAATGCCATGGAAACAGTAAGCAGGAGCTGGGATGTCCTTGCGTGGATGGCTATGGTGCATTCTCCCATCTTCTCCTTGTGCAACTGTTTTGGGTACAGATGGAGACACTAAGATAGAGGTAATCCACTTAAATTCCATCTAGCTGGGCTGGGTCTTTGATATCAGTCTGTCGAAATGGGAAGGCAGACAGAGCCCAAGCTGTGGCCTCATCAACCACACGGGCATGGCCACCCAGGGACCGGCCTGACCCTGAGCCCCAGGGAGGGGGTGCCCCCAGTTGCCCAGCACACTGTGTGCATCTCCTCATCTCCTCCTTTCGAAAGGACAACGGCTAGATGGGGGGGGATCTAACACTTTAAAGAAATCTTCACTGCTTCATTTAACCAACATCTTTTTCCACACAAGTTCTCCTCCACAAGCTTTCCTTCTAATTAGCATTTTCCTTTTACAGTGTGTGGTGTAGAGTTCACAGGAGTGAGCTCACAGTGAGCAAGAGCCCCGGGGTGGCAGGGAAAAGAAGGTCTGGCTATTAGGGGGCTCAGTGAAGCGGCAGCTTCTATATCTTCCCAGCGGGGGCGAGAAACGGCCTAGAAACTGCTCACACCAGGCCAGACGCAGCGCCCGGAGGACCTGGCTCCGAGACAGCTTCATAAGGTTAGGAAGTACCATCAACTTCGAAGGGGAGGTGGAAGCGGTATCCAGAAGCCCGGAAGTTACCAGGAAGTTCCAGTTACTCTGTGGACAGAGGCGCATCCAGTTGCTCCAGCAGGACCTGGTTTCTTCACGCAGGTTTTCAGTTCCTTCAATGGGTATGCAGCGAGTGCCAGCGACGGGGACTGGGGGAGCTGGTTTATGTCGCGTGGTTAGAGAGGTGTCTGGAACACAGTTTGTACCGAACCAGTGCTTTGTTGCTATGATTATTATGCTGTCCAGAAACAAGCCTTCCTGTATTTATTCAGACAGAGAAGTTACTGGAAGCCTTCGGTGTACCCGGCAATGCTCTGCAGGGGACCTTCAGGGCTAGATGATGGCATGTGTGTGGGACGTCCATGGCATCTCCGGCAGTGACTGTGTTCAAGACTTGGGGACTAGGACAAAGCATCCCTCAGGGAGATCTCCTTGTGTCCATTGAATCTACAAAATTAAAGGAACTGGATCAAAGGAGCTGAGCAGAGGCACGTGGGCAGAACAAGTGGGCTCCTGGACCAGAGGGTCAGGGCTATAATCTGAGCAGACATGTGCAGGTCTAGAAAGAAGCAGGTGTGGGGTGGAAGGCGGGATGGTCAACTACAAGAGCACAGGCCAAGTGGTCCCAGAAGCAGGGGTGATGGGATCTGTCACTCCCTATCCAGGGAAAGGAGTCTATGATCAGTGGCTTGCCAGGACCTCCAGTTGCACTGGCCAGACCAGCCCTGCTGTAAGATGGACATGTCTCAGCCTAGTGCCCTTAAACATCAAGGGCGGCCTCCCCTGGTCTGAAGCATGCTCTTCCCATATATTCCCGTGTGAATCTGGTCCCAGAGAGGAAATTCCTATGATGGCGTTTTTAATACCAGGGTTACAGCTCAGTACCCTAACCTCCGTTAAGGTCAGTCTGCCCTAGCCATGGCTCTGCCCCTCACCCTGAAGTAAACAGGTGTTCAGCCCTGCCCGGCCCAACTCCAGATCCCAAACTAATGCTTATTCTGAATGGCCTCACAGAGCCCAGCCCTCCAGCTTTCCCCAGGCAACACCCTAGAATCAAACAATCCTATGCATGTCTTTACTCTGTTTACGTTTCTACAGTAAGCAGTGTGCAGAGGCTTCCAGAAGGTGACTAGGAACCAGGCGGTTGTTCTCAGTAACAATCAGAAGTCCCTGTCATTCTTTTTTTGCTGAACATCCCTCTCAACTCTGTGTGTGTACCTGAATGTTTACATATGCACATCTCTGTATGCATGTGGGTTTGTGTAGATTTGTGTGTGGAAACAGCAAACATGAGCTCTGCAGTCATACAAATGGCACTGCCATTTACCCGTTCTGTGATCTTGAGCAAGTCATTGACAAGCGATCCAAGACGGGTCTCCTCGTTTGTAAAATGGGTACACCAGGAGTGCCAGCCTCACGGGATGGTATGGGGTAATAAAAGGAGATAGCGCTTGGAAAGCAGATTGGCACAAGCCCGAGCCAGGTGCCGTCCATGCTAGCACCTGACACTTTGGGTTATCATTTAAGGCGATGAAGTGTGTATGCGTGTACACGGAAGCCCTTTAAGGTTCCAACGACACTGATCTTTTTAAAGACATTCGCTCTGTATCATGTTGTGGTCACCAATGGGGTGCGTCGAGGGGAAGTCTAGCAAACGACCACAAGAACAGCATGATGTCATCTGCAGCAGGAATGGTTGCCAGACACCAGTAGAAGGAAAACCCAAGTGGGTCCAAGGGCCAGAATGGTGGACCGAGGAATAGCCAAGTCAGGGAGAAGGGTGTCCCTGGATTCAGTGCTCGGGACAACACAAATCAGCTTGTGATACCCAATCCTCTTTCGCACAGACAGACCAGTGTTGGGGGAGAAACAGGCGTAAAATCCCAGCCTCTTGGGGGACACAGATGAATTCTTTACGCTGGACTACAGGTAGAAGGTAATAAGCCACCTACCCACCCCCATCCAAACATATCTAGAAAAAGAGATTTCAGAAAGACACCCCTGTCTCTTACCACATCGGAGGGGCTCTGCATGTGGCTGCTTATCTCCAGCCTCAGGGCCTAAGATGATTATTCTGATAAACTGGAATGAATCTCGCAGCAGAAGGGGAGCTAGCAATAGCCCTGCTGATTTATCACCCTTTTCAACCCAGTTGGGTTCCAAGAGAATAAATCTTGCTTGCCTCTGGCTAGGTACCCGCAATCATGCCATGGACCATGACTTTCATATCCCATTAACTCTGAATTACTCAGTCTGGGGCTGAGCTGAGAGGTAATTTAAAATGGCAAAAGGGGAAAAATGTTCTGATTTAGATCTGATAGAGACTGGATTAAGTCCTCCCATTTTTCAGGGCTTAAATGTGAGCTTTGTGGAGGGGAGCACCTGCGGGTTGGGTTGGATTCCTGCGAAGGACTTGAGCCTCAGATTAAATGAAAGAACTTAAGTCAAAAACCAGAGGTCTGGAGGCCCCACCTCGTACCGGACCACAGAGCGGGTACTGAGTTTCTCAGGGGAATCAGTCCATTAAAAATCACCCTTCTCTGGAGTGTAAATTAGCACATCCCTTTAGGGTAACAATTTGGCAGCACCTATCGAGTTGAAAAAACTCATACCCTCTGACACAGGCATTTCACTACCAAACTCTTGGCTGTGTTCAAGGGGGTGTGTACAAGGGTCTTCATCATTGCTTTATCTGTAGTGCCAAAAAATCAGAGATAAAAATATGGTCCATCAAGAATGGGATGCCTTAAGCCTTCCTAAGGACGGTACACTGTCCTACAGGAGGAGCACCCATTGAAGAGACTGCGGTGAAAGGGGGTTCATGACATATTATAAAGTAAAAAAAAAGACAAGTTAAAAAGCAAAGTGCAGAATAGTTGCACATAACGTGTGCTCTTTTTTTTCAAAAAAAAAAAAAGAAAACAGTTGAAGATTAAATTGAAACCACTGTTCTTTTTCCCCTGGTCCAGCATCTGTTTTCTGGTTAGTGTTGTTGTTTAAAGATTTTATTTATTTATTTTTAGAGAGAGGAAAAGGGAGTGGGAAAGAAAGGGAGAGAAACATCAATGTGTGGTTGCCTCTCGCATGTCCCCTACTGGGGACCTGGCCTGCAACCCAGGCATGTGCCCTGACTGGGGTATCGAACCAGCAACCCTTTGGTTCACAGGCTGGCACTCAATCCACTGAGCCACACCAGCCAGGGCAGTTTTGTTTTGTTTAATTGAATTTATTGGGGTTACATTACTTAATAAAATTATATACATTTAAGTTGTTCAATTCTAATATGTCACCTGTATATTGTATAGTGTGTTCACCACCCCAAGTCATGTCTCTTTCCATCACCACTTATCCCCCCTTTACCCTCGCCGGCCTTCCTCTATCCCCATTGTTTTAATACATAAGGCATACTCCTTTATCAGCAATCATACAGTGTTTGCGGTTTGAGCTATTTTCAGCATCCCAAAATAAAATTCACATCCAGCCCAATCTGGTATTTTAGCCTCTGATCAGGCCGTTGCTCCAGGACCCCTTCCAGGGCCCAGCTAACACGCTGGGGCTGCCACAAAGACCACTGGCTCAGGGGAAAGGAGAGAAGGCATTTCCCAGCAGGCATCTCTCTGAATCTCGTCCTTCAAGTGGACGTAGGGAGCCAAGTTCCCGAGACAGTGAATCGCCTGCCACACTAGAGGAGAATGTGGGAGTCCACAAACTTGGGACAAAACTTGCTGGTGGTTTTTATTGCTCTTTAAGAGTGAAAAGCCCTTAGCCTGAATTCAAGGCCCCTGACACTTTGGTCCTGTGTTATTCAGAATAGAATAAGATATGCTATAGTCACGTAAAAACCCCCAAAATCTCAGTGACTTAATATAACAAAGAGTTGTCACTCACAAAAAGTCTGGAGCTGATTAGGTGGCCCCCTTCCATGCAGTGACTCAGAGATCCAGGCTGTTATACCCTATGGCTCTGCCACCTTGTCCTGTGGCTTTCAATGTCATTGCATCAGAGGAAGGGAGAACTGGGGGCAGCGTATGCGTTTCTAACTGTCCATTGGTCAGAATTTTCACATGGCCCCAAGCTAATCCCAAGGGAAACTGGAAAACAGAACCCTCTTGCGTCTCAGGAAAAAGGCACTGTGTACTTATCACCTTGTCTCCACTCCAGGTCCCAACATACCTTCCCAACTTGATCACACCCACCTCCCTCTGTGCTTTTCCTAGCTAGTGCTATTCATTCACTCGTCCATTCATTAAAAATAAAAACATTTATTGTGCATTGAAAATATCCAAGCACTGTGCAAAGTCCTAAATTAAGAACAATGAGCAAGAAAGATACACAGTCTCAATCCTCATGAAACTTAAGCCCAGGAGCCCATTTCCACCATGCCTACGTCCTAAACCCCACAGGACTCTGCACAGCTGCCACCCTCCCTCTCCTCCTCTCTAGCACGTTGGGAGGATTAACCGAGCTAATGCACGGAAGGTCGTGACCCAGCCTGGCACAAGGCAAATCCTCAACAAATGAGAGTTGTCAGTGATAGCAGCCGCCTTATTTCAACAAGAACCCTGAGAGGTTGCTCTGTACATTCCAGAGTCTCTTATTCCCATTCCACCCCTCCCCTTGGGCTAAGCTTCCGACGTCTTCCTCGCTTAGTAGTAGGAGAGGACCCAGCCTGTACAATTAGCATAAGGCACCTAACAGCTGTAACGGGGGTTGGAGCTGCTCGTGCAGTTATTGAAATTTTTTCCATTGGACCTTGAGAGAAAACTGGTCTTTGAGAAAACTGGTCTTTTTTAATATTAGGAGAGCTGAGGTTCCTTGAGGGGGTTCAGGGACCTTATACCAAATATATCAACACAATGCATCAAGAATGCAGAATAAGTGTTATAAAACCTTGTGGATGCACTTCCTATAGGTCTCTGCTCAGATGTCATTCCCTAGAAGGACCTTCTCAGACCACCCTGTATAAAAACACATCTCCGTCACTCTCTGTCCCTTCACCCTGCTTTATTACTCCGTAAGCCATTTATCACAGTAATAAACAGTGTTTCAGGACCCCTCAGCCTGGTGAATGGGAAACTGTCATATCACTGAGGGTACTGATTGGCTCCTAATCTGCGTAGTGCATTTCTACAAAACACAGAATGGGTGGGCTTATCCTTTGCATCCTCCCTGTTGCCTAGCCCAGAGCCTGGGAACATACAGGCTCCCTAAAAATATGCTGCTTGATTGAATGAATTTTACAAAACAGGATGAAAGGGAGTTCATTAAGAAGCATGCCTCTGTACCTTAACTTTTTAAATCGTATTAAACTCCAGGGTTTCTGCAGGCACTTGTTTATAAATAAAATTTTTATTACTCATGCCTTTATTTTTTTGTCTTTTTTAATCTGTATTGTATTTTTTTTTACATTACCTTTTAGTCCCCTTATACCTCCCTACCTCCCAGCAATCACCACACTGTTGTCCATGTCTGTGAGTCCTTTTTCCTTTTTGCTCAATCCCTCTACCCACTAACTTCACCCCCCACTAGCTGTCATCCTGCTCTCCACCTATGAGTCTGTCCCCATTTTCCTTGTTAGTTCAGTTTGTTCATTAGATTCCACATATGAGTGAAGTCATATGGTATTTGTCTTTCTCTCACTGGTTTATTTCACTTAGCATAATGTTCCCCAGGTCCATACATACTGTTGCAAAGGGTAAAATTTTCTTCTTTTTTACAGCCGAGTAGTATTCCAGTGTGTAAATGTCCCATAGTTGTTTTATCCCCCCATCTATTGATGGACACTTCCATATCCTGGAGATTGTAAATAACGCTGCAATAAACACAGGGGTGCTTATGTTCTTTCAAATTAGTGTTTTGGGTTTCTTCAGATATAATTCCAGAAGTGGGATTGCTAGGTCAAAAGGCAGATTCATTTTTAATTTTTTGAGGTCTCTCCATACTGCTTTCCACCGTGGCTGCACCAATCTGCATTCCCGCCAACAGTGCAAAAGGCTTCCCCCTTCTTCACATCCTTGCCAGCACTTCTTATTTGTGGATTTATTGATGGTAGCCATTCTGACAGGTGTGAGATGGCATCTCATTGTGGTTTTAATTTGCCTGTCTCTGATGATTAGTGACATTGAGCATCTTTTCATATGTCAATTGGCCATATCTGTATGTCCTCTTTGGAGAAGTGTCTCTTCAAGTCCTTTGTCCATTTTTTCATTGGGTTGTTTATTTTTTTGATGTTAGTTTTGTAAGTACTTTATAAATTTTGGATATTAACCCTTTATCAGATGTATCAGCGAATATGTTCTCCCAGTCAGTGGGTTTTTTTATTTTGTTGAGGATTTCTTTTGCTGTGCAAAAACTTTTTAGTTTGATGTTGTCCCATTTGTTTATTTTTCTTTTGTTTCCCTTCCCTAGGGAGATACATCTGAAAAAAATTCCTTTGACTAATGTCCTAGATTTTGCTACCTATATTTTCTTCTAGGATTTTTATGGTTTCAGGTCTAACATTCAAGTCTTTGATCCATTTTGAATTTATTCTTGTGTGTGGTATAAGAAGGTGGCCTAGTTTTATTTTTCTGCATGTATCTGTCCAATTTTCCAAACACTATTTATTGAATAAACTATCTTTAGCCCATTATATGTGCTTGTTTCCTCTGTCAAATATTCACTATGAAGCTGTGGGTTTATTTCTGGGCCCTCTATTTTCTGTTCCATTGATCTATGTGTCTGTTTTTATGCCAGTACCATGCTGTTTTGATTACAGTACAGTTCGATATTAGGTAGCGTGATTCCTCCAACTTTGTTCTTCTTTCTCAGGACTGCTATTGTTATGTGGGGCCTTTTGTGGTTCCATATAAATTTTTGAAATACTTGTTCTAGTTCTGTGAAATATGTCATTGGAATCTTGATAGGAATTGTGTTGAATCTATAGATTGCTTTGAGTAGTATGAATGTTTCAATGATGTTAATTCTTCCTATCCATGAACATGGTATGTGCTTTCACTTATTTGTATCTTCAATTTCTTTCTTCAATTTCTTTCTTCAGTGCCTTATAACTTTCTGAGTACAGGTCTTTTACATCCTTGGTATTCCTAGGTATTTTATTCTTTTAAAAGCAGTGAATGGGATTTTTTTTCTTAATTTCCATTTCTGTTAATTCGTTATTGGTATGTAAAAATGCAACTGATTTCCGGATATTGATTTTGTATTCTGCTACTTTGATGAATTCATTTACCAGTTCTAATAGTTTCTTGGTGGAATCTTTGGGGTTCTCTATGAACAGTATCATGTCATCTGCGAATAAACAGTTTTACTAGTTCCTTCCCAATTTGGATGCCTTTTATTTCTTCTTCTTACCTGATTGCTGTGGCTAGGACTTCCAGCACAACATTGAATGAGAAATCTGAAAGTGGACATCCCTATCTTGTTCCCAAGCTTAAGGGGAATGCTTGTAGTTTTTGCCCATTGAGTAGCATGTTGGCAGTGGATTTGGCATATATGGTCTTTATTATGGTTAGGTATGTTCCCTCTATTCCCACTTTGCTGAGAGTTTTTATCATAAATGGGTGCTGGATTTTATGAAATGCTTTTCCTGCATCAATTGATATGATCACATGGTTTTTATCCTTCATTTTGTTTATGTGGTGAATTATATTTATTGATTTGCGAACATTGCACCAGCCTTGCACTCCTGGAATAAATCTCACTTGATCGTGGTGCGTGATCTTTTTGATGCATTGCTGTATTCAGTTTGCTAATATTTTGTTGAAGGTTTTAGCATCTATGTTTATCAGAGATATTGGCCTATGGTTTCCTTTCTTTGTAGTGTCTTTATCTGGTTTTGGAATTAGGATAATGCTGGCCTCATAAGATGAGTCTGGGAGCCTTCTTCCTCTTGAATTTCATGAAATAGTTTGAGAAGCAGAGGTGTTAGTTCTCCTCAGAATATTTGGTAAAACCCAGCTGTGAAGCTATCTGATCCAGGGCTTCTGTTTGTTGGGAGCTTTTTATTACTGCTTCAATTTCACTAGGTATAATCTGTTTATTCAGGTTCTCTAATTCTTCCTGACTTAGTTTTGGAAGACTGTGTGTTTCTAGGAATTTATTCATTTCACCCAGGTTGCACAGTTTTTTGGCATATAGCTGTTCATAATATTTTCTTATCAGTCCTTTGTATTTCTTTGATGTCAGTTGCTGTTTCTCATCTTTTACTTCTGGTTTTATTTATTTGGGTCCTTTTTCTTTTCTTGATGAGTCTCATTAAATGTTTGTCAATCTTGTTCATCTTTTCAAAGAGCCAGCTCTTGGATTCATTGGTCATTTGTATGTTTTTTTTAGACTCTATTTCATTTATTTCTGCTCTGATCTTTATTATTTCCTTCCTTCTACTTACTTTTGGCTTTGTTTGTTGTTCTTTTTCAAGTTCTGTAAAGTGTGAAGTTAGATTTTTTATTTGAGCATTTTCTTGTTTTTTGAGATAGGCCTATAATTCTATTTCTTTGTTAGAATTGCTTTCCCACTGTTCCACAGACTTTGGATTGTTGTGTCCTCATTTTCATTTGTTTCAAAGTATCTTTTGATTTCTTCCTTAATCTCGTTGTTGACCCATTCATTGTTTAATAACATGTTATTTAGCTTCCATGTCTGCATGTTTTCAGTGTTCTTATGATTGATTTCTAGTTTTATAGCATTGTGGTCAGAGAAGATGCTTGATATGATTTCAGTCTTCTTAAATTTATTGAGACTTGCTTTGTGTCCTAACATGTGGTCTATCCTAGAAAATGTTCCATGTACACTTGAAAAGTATGTAAATCTTGCTGCTTTGAGGTGAAATGCTCTGAAGATATCAATTAAATCCATTTGATCTAGTGTGTCATTTAAAGATACTGTCTCCTTGTTGATTTTCTGCCTGGAAGAACTATCCATTGAAGTCAATGGGGTGTTAAAATCCATGACTATGGCTGTATTTCTATTGATCTCTCCCTTTATGTGCATCAAGGCTTGCTTTATATATTTATGTGCTCCTATGTTGGGTGTGTAAATGTTTGCTAGGGTTATATCTTCTTGGTGGATTGTTCCCTTATTCATTGTGTAATGTCCCTCTTTGTCTCTTTCTATAGACTTGGTATTAAAGTCTCTTTTGCCAGATATAAGTACTGCTACCCCAGCTTTTTTTTTCTTTTCCATTTGCATGAAATATCTTTTTCCATCCCTTTACTTTTAGTCTGTGTGTATCATTTGATCTGAGATGGGTCTCTTGGAGGCAGCATATAAACAGGTCTTGTTTTCTTATCCATTCTGCCACCCTATGTCTTTTGGTTGGAACATTTAAGCCATTCACATTCGAGGTGATTATGGATAGATATGCATGTAGTGCCATTTTATTGTTAGACTGTTTTTCTTTGTTATTGTTTTGTTTTTCTTTTTCTTCTTCTTCTAAAAGCAGCCCCTTTAACATTTGTTGTAGTACTGGTTTGGTGTTAACAAACTCCTTTAGCTTTTTCTTGTCTGGGAAGCTCCTTATTTCTCCTTCAACTTTAAATGATAGCTTTTCTGGATAAAGTACCCTTGGTTGTAGGTTCTTGCTTTTCATCACCTTGAATATTTCATGCCACTCCCTTCTGACCTGAAATGTTTCTGTTAAGTAATCAGATGACAGTAGAATTGGTGCTGCCTTGTAGGTAACTACCTGCTTTTAGGATTCTCTCCTTGTCTTTAAGGCTTGTCATTTTAATTATGATGTGTCTCAGTGTATGCCTCTTTGAGTCCAACTTGTTTGGGATTCTCTGAGCTTCCTGCGCTTGTATGTCTTTTTCCTTCACCAGATTAGGGAAATATTTAGTCATTATTTCTTCAAATAGGCTCTCAATCCCTTGCTCACTCTCTTCTCCTTCTGGTATTCCTGTGATGCAGATGTTATTACGCTTCATGTTGTCCAATACGTTTCTTAAGCTCTCCTCATTTTTTAAAATTCTTTTTTCTTTTTGCTGCTCTACCTGGGTGTTTTTTTCCACCTTGTCTTCTGAATCACTGATTCAATCCTCTGCTTCACTAACCAACAGTTTATTCCTTCCAGTGTATTATTTATTTCAGATATTGCATGCTTTATTTCTGACTTGTCCTTTTTTATGCCTTCTGTGTCTTTTTTCATGCTGTTGAGTATCCTTATAATAATTACTCTAAACTCTCTATTTGATAAATTGCTTGTCTCCATTTCGTATAGTTATTCTTCTGGAGAATTCTCTTATACTTTCGTTTGGGGTCTGTTCCTTTGTTTATCTATTTTGGCTGCTGCTTTGTATTTTCTACCTTACTTGTGAAACTAATCAGCTGTTACGCTGATCAGCTGTTAAATTAACCAGGCTGTAATCAGCAGCCCAACTTAAGCTGCACAGGGTGGGGCAGAGTAATTCCTGCACACAGGGCTCTTGCTTCCCCTCGGGTTGATACCATTCAGACAGGAGTACTTGGCATGCAACAGATGGCTTCTGCAGTCTGAAGAATGACTCAGTACAGGAATCCTGGTGGCTGTTCCTTCAGTTCTCTACCCAGAACCACCAACCCCAGACTCCTCAAGTGTCTCTAGTCCACTCTACCTTCCCTCTACTGGAGCCCAGGGTAAGTGATGGCAAATGAAATTTTGTCCACTGACCCTTTAAGAGGCTGTCTGCATCTCCAGTTGCCTCTCCCTGGCAGACAGAAACCCTGCTGCTTTTCACAGCTGAATATTATCTGGGTTCCCTTTCAGCTCTGGTGCTATAGGCTGGGGAGCCCAGCTTGGAATTTAGACCCCACGCTTCCCAGGGGCAATCCCCTGGTCACTGAAATATCCCTCCAGATCTTCAGCTGCCACCCTTGGGAGCCCAACCAGCCCTCTTGTGTCTCCACACTCCCTACCAGTCACATTTTGGTGAAGTGGTTTCTTCTGTCTGTCTATGGTTATAAGGCTTCTCTCCAGCTAGTTATAAATAAAATTAGATTCAACAAAAACTGAGTTATTCTTCATGGTCATTTAGTTATTACTGGGAATTTAAAAGCACTAATTTGGATAATATCCAGGGCATTTGGAGTTGGCATCTTCTAAAAGTTGGACCCATTAGAGATAAACACCCATGCTGGGCTCCAGGCACAGAAAAAGTGGCAATATGCTTCACTGCTTAGGAGATCTGATGAAAAGACAACTCTTTCCCCCACCCCCTAAATATAGCCTTCCTCTAAACAAAATATTCAGTACATAGCATGAGATTACATTTGTGTCCCAACATGGGTTTCTATTAACGTACCTCATGCTGCTTTTGAAAATCAGATAGATTGCTTAAATGCTTTTAAGAAAATTACGCAAGCAAAGATGTCATTAGTTCTAGAAAGTCATCGCATACACACAAGAAGCATAGTAGTTATTTTTAAGGCCATTTTTTTTCTAATGGCTGTCATTTCTGGGTATTAGCTCAAAAAACCAGAACTTGGACCCTCTTTAGAAGCTGCCCTTAGAATCAAAGATAATATAACTCATCACAAAATTTACTGGTCATTTTTTATCTTCCATTTAATTCGCTTGTCAGTTATATATACAGTGACCATATAATTTCCTGCCCAGAGAAGACACTTCAAAGAGTGGAAATGGCTCGATTAATATGAATAATGATACCAACACAACAGACTGAGCATGCAATTATCCTAGCTTTATATTTGATGAGCTTCCCTTACGAGCGTAGCACTAAGCCAGACTCTGTAGGAGAAACGTGCTGAGGTACAGGGAGCTAGTCATGGAAAAAACGGTTGGTGCTAGATCAGGGGTCAGTAAACTTTTTCTAAAAGGGACAGATAGCAAATACTGAAGCTTTACAATCCAAGGGGACAAACTGAGGATATAATGTTGGTGGTTATATAACTATTTAAAATGTAACCATTTAAAAATGTAAAAACTATTCTTAGCAGTTGGCTGGGTTTGGCCTATGGACTGAAGTTGGCCAACTTCTGAGCTGGAGCATCAGAGACATTAAATGCTGAGCTAAGAAGTTGGCATTTAATTCTGTGGCCAGGAGTTTCCAGAAGTCTTTTTTATTTTAGGAGTAGAAACACGTCCTCAAAGGAAAGCATATAGGGAAGCCCAATATATATGCAAAATAGATAAAAATGGCTCTGCTGTGTTTGAAATGGGAATGAGGAACAGCAAGACAACCTCTCTCGCCCTCAGCAGCAAACCCAGAGCCCAGAGGGGTCCTGTTGATCACGATTTAAAAACCACAGCCCCAGTCAGTGGGGTGCTATTAGAGACTTCTGAGCGAGAGGGAAAGGACCTCAGCTGTGTTTTACAACAATCCTTCTGGGCACAGGATGATTGGGAGGCAGAGATCCCAGGACAGGGACCAGCGTGGAGGGCCCCGCCTGGGAAATCTCAGACGAGGGGAGTGCTTCTGAAGCAGACATCAGGGACAGAGACATGGGTCTGAGGGGGACCAAGGCATCCAGGTAGGGCCTGCTTCATGGACATGTGACCTGTGTGGTCTCATAGGCCGCCATGCTCAGAAGGGACACACACCTGCTTTAATGTTCTGCTGTTACCATCTTGAAATTCTTAGTATTTTTTTAAGCAGGGCCCTGCATTTTCATTGACACAGATGAGGTAGAGGGTCTGTGCATCCAGGAATGACTCATGGGAGCCCAAGCATGCACACCTGCATCTTTCTCCCAGTGCCCTGGCCCGGGGCACGCTACATAATCCCTGGTGTCGGGTGCTTCACAAGCACTCAGGCATGCCCACCCATGTTCCCTGCACATCCAGGAAACACCAATCACAGCTGATTCGCCTCAACTTCAAATCTCTCAGGTACCAACTGCAGTCAAACACGCTGCCTGGGGCACTGCAGGAACACCCTTGACCCACTGCTGCCCCCTGTTGATCTGCAGAGCTGTCCATAGACACAAAATCCTAAGGTCACCTTGGGGTGAGCTCTACCAGGAGCAGACACTCAGATGAGGATTCCTGTGTGAGTAGTTTATTTGGGATGTAATTGCAGGAAGCCCCAGGGGTCAGTGAGGAAGTGAGACAGGGATGGGGAGAAGCCAATAACGGGTGCAGGTTACAGCTCTGGGCTACTGGGGGTCCCTGTGGAGACTATGACTACACTTCAGGATTTTCCCCGTGACTGGCGAGCGAGCTGGAGTATTTACCACCCACCCCCATCCCTCATTGAGTTGCTCCTGGGGTCCCCAGGAATCCTGGCTGGCCTACATGCAGGCCAAATATCCTCTGTGGCCAGAGATGACTCTCAGGCAGAGACAACGCTGCCATCATCTACCAGAACTGTCTGAGGTGACATCTGGGGTGGGCTGGTGGGCTCTGAATGTGCTACCAACGATGTTTGGTCCTCCCTCAGAGCTGCTAGAAAAGGGCACCACAGATCTGGGGAGAGAGACTTCGGGGCGCTCCAAGCATGAGAGCTTATCTGCCATGACTCTGTCAGCTGGTCATTCCAAAAGTCTTCCCTGAACTCCTTTTAGGTGCCCGAAGTTCTACATGTATGTACAGCACTGTTCTACATGTTGTAGGAAAAGATCACAGACAGGATCTACAACCAGGTGTTGTTATTTAGAAGGAGCAGATAGCAGGCAGAACACGGAGGTGTTCATCCCTCAGGGGCCAGAACCCCCTCACCCTGGTGTCTTAACACGCCCAGCTCACATCCTTCCTTTTACCCCTGGGAATACCCAAGACTCCTCCCAAGACTTTAGGGGTCAGCAGGGGCTGGGGCCTGAAACACACAGAGAAGGGAAAAGAGGGCTGCGAGCCAGAACCTCCAAAAAGGCCTTTAAGAGTAACAGTGATACCATAAGAATAATAGTGGGAGCTGCGAGGCCACAAAGAGGCCCGTGTGACAGCAAGGATGAAAGATGCCCGTGGCCTGGAGTGTCAGTTGTAGAAATGAAGAAAATCAGGCTGATTTGAAATACAATTTAAAAGTAGAGTTAACAAAAAAAGAAAAGAAAAAAAGGCTTTTAAGGGGGCACAGAGGATATGTGTTTGAACAACACTATGGCCTCTTTTGTTACTTGAGATTTTTAACTTTACAATTTGAGAGCAAGATAGAATTGGAAATGTGAGCAGTCTCACTTTTCAGTTTTCCTTTCTAATGAGCTCGCCCTTCTTTAACAAAGTCAGAAAATAATTTTTAAAAACAGGGTGTATTTAAAAAAGGAAGTGGAAACCAAACAAAAGATCCCAGAAAAGAAATAAATAAAACATATAACATGATTTTCATACACTGGTAGAGGAATTACAAAATAGTGCAACCATTTCAGTAACAGTGTGGAAAAGATGAAACATGGAGTTGCCACATGACCCAGAAGCCCGCTCCTTGTGAACTGAGAACACGTGTCAGCGGAAAAACTCATACATTAATTTATAATTTACAATAACCAAAAAGTGGAAACAACCCAAATGTCTGTCTACTGCTGAATGAATAAATAAAACATGGCATTTTCCATACAATGAACTACTGTTTGGCAATAAAAAGAAATGAAGTGCTGACACGTGCTGCAACATACATGACCTGCAACACACATGAGCTGCAACATACATGAACCACACACACACGGGCTAAGCAAAAGAAGCCAATCACAAAAAACCACATCTTGTATGATTCCATCGATATGAAATGTCCAAACCGGCTAATCTATAGAGTCAGAAAGTAGATGAGTGGTTGCCTAGAGCTCGGGGGACAGTGGTGGGGGGAACTGGGGAGTGACTGATAAGGGACACAGGGTTTTGTTTGGGGGGTAGTGAAGTGTCCTAAAATTTATTGTGATGATGATCACACAATTTTAAAAACCTACTAAAAAACACTGGATTGTATACTTTTGTGTATTTGCTTTTGAGTTTATTGGGTTACATTGGTCAGTAAAATTACATAGGCTTCAAGTGGATGATTCTACAACATAGTATCTGCACGTTGCACTGTGCACTCACCGTCCAAAGTCCAGTCCTCCAGTCGCCATTTATCCCTCATTTACCCTCTTCCACCTGCCCCCACCATCCCTTCTCTCTGGTAATCACCATACCATTGTCTATGTCTATGAGGGTTTTGGAGGGTGGTGTGGGGGGATTGTTTTTTTGTTTTTGTTTTTTTTGCTTAGTCACCTATTTTACCAAGGGATCAAGTTCAAAGGAAGGGTGACGAGGCCAGCCCTGGAGGGGCGAGTGAGTGTGGAGCCTTGTGGCTGCTCAGATCACATGTGCAGCTCCAAAGGGAAGCCTTGTGACTTGATGAGATGAATAAGAGCTTGTCTCTCCTCCCCTTCGTGGTTCACTTGGCTGGGGAGCCGGCCTCTTGTCACTGTCCCCTGAGCAGAGGAACCAGGTGGTCCAAGTCCACTCAGGCAAAGGAGGGGGGACAACTGTGGGGATCCGCAGGCTCCAGCCCCAAAACAAGAACAAGAAGTTGGGAAGCAGCAGGCTGATGGGAAACTGCAATTTCACCATCTAATAACCCAGCATGTTTGTGATTTTCAGGTTCCACTTTTGTATCATCATGGTCAATTATAGGTCACAACTGATTTCCAAAGTGGGCTGCCCCAGGGAGGCGGTTGTGCAAATCCATTTTCCACAGCCTTCAGACTCCTGGCTGCTCAGAGCACAGGGAGCTAGAGTGAGGGGGAGGGGACTCCCAGGTGGGGGAGTGAAGTGGAACCAGCCTGGTGCCCCGCATGGTGTTTCCACCCCAACTCTGCTATGTACCTACTGTGCGGCCCTGGCCCGGTCACCTCACCTCTCTGAGCCTTTTCCTTACAGAGATGACTAGACCCAACTTACCCGCCTCACAGGGATGCTGTGAGGCTCCCCATCAGAAGGGACAGTGGAAGCGCCACATACCAAACTCAGCCATGCACCTGTCCTGAGCAAGCCCTTCATGCCTTTCAACAGTTTACTGAGCTATAATGTACATATCATAAAATGCACTCATTCCAAGTGTACAACTTGATGATTTTTAGTGAATTTATGGAGCTGTACACCCTTCACCACCATCAAAGATATCTCCAGAACAATGCTTTGAGGTTAGTGTTCCATACATAATAACGTTAATGCCATATAAAAGCAAAAGAGAAAAATAGCAATTTATTAGGTTGAATAACATGAAGTTGTCATTTTTATAGGTTTAAAGTGTCCAAATGTAGACAATTGCACCCAGTTATACCTTGTTTCAAAAAAGGGTATTTACAAACAGCACTATAAACTAGTTTGCATATTGACTGAGGTACTGCGTGATTGCCTATGTTAGGCATTCATATACTATATTATATAGAAAACTATACGTATTGGACTTTGTGGGTAATGTAAGGGATTTAGGATTTTTCAAGGGAGAAATAGTGGTTCTATTCGGTTTTGACCTTAGGCGCTATATTTAGAAATGAACCCTCACCAGGCCTGCTCGCTCTTGAGCCAGCTCAAGCTAGAATCTCCCATTTTAAGTTGAGAAAAACTGAAGTTTAGAAAGCTCAGGCAGCCTATCCATGCACTCCCAACTGTGCCATACTGTTTCGTGACATGTGATAAAACTCTAAGTGGAAACACCTTGTGTCGGTAGCACAATAGAAGTAAGGTTTGTACTTTATTTTATTATTATTTGTCCGCTTGCTTTTTCAGGGATGGGGATAGGGGTCCTCTATCTCCGCTTCACCTCTGTCTCCCCGGCACTTAGCCATACAGCTCACCATATAGTACATACTCAATACATAGTGAATAAATGAAATAAATTTGATGGGGAGGAAAGACCCTGATATACATATGTAAACACTCCACTGCAGAGAGGGTGGGGAGAGAGAGAGAGAGAGAGAGAACACCTGGCATCACTGTAGCTACTAAAAGATACTTCGCAAGGAATGACTGCTGTGAACGGGTCCAAAGTGCTTTTACGTCAACGCACGCAGACTGGATCTGAGCAGCCCAAGCAGGCCCTGCCGGGCGTCTGAGAAGCTTTCTGCTTGACGAGACCGCAGGACAGGCTGCCTTCCAGCCTCCGAGTCCAAAGCTTCCAATCCCAAACCTGGGAAGGAAAATGAAGGCCGAGAAGAGGCAATGCAAAGAGGACCACACCTCCCCAGGCATCAGCAGTCTTTAAGTGGTGAGAGGCCAGGCCCCTGGCCGGAGTAGGGTCGGAGGGAAACCGCCCAGAGAAGCAGGGAGTCTGGATGCTGGAGATGGTGCAAGTGCTCCCTGATGGGCCCCCCTGGGTTTTCAGGCAAGAGAAAGCTGTACAGATGCAGGGAGGGGACCTGGGTGCAGGAGTCCCAGGTTGAGCTGGTTTTTACAATCCCACAGGGAGAAGATGCTACGAGCCCCCCAGTCTCTTCCCTAACTCCCCCGAAGGGAAGAGGTACCAGCAGTCTAACTGATCAAAATCTAAGACATTGATTGAATAAGGATGCTAATGGGGAGGGTCACTGTGGTGAAACGTGTATGGTTGGGGCTCTTTGCTTCATGCTTCCGAGAGGGAGGCAGGCCGAGCAGCAACTGGACTTCTGCATCTGTAGGTGTTAGTCACTGTCTCCACCCCTAATAGAGCAGTTTTCCATCTCCCTTTGGGTGTCTGCTTCTAGCACATAACTCCCCCAGGAAGCCCATCAGGCAGGAAGAGGTGATTGGCATTTCTAGGTTCATCATTCTATCACATGGTTTCAAAATTATGGCAGAATCTCTAGCCTGGCTAAGACAACAAACTGTTCCCAGAAAATGCAAAAAGAAACTTAGGAATCTCCCTTGAGCCTAAAAAAAGGTCTGGAATGATACACTCCATGGTGAAGCGTAATCACCTCTGGAAGGTGGGATGTGTGAGAGGAATTGGTGAAGGGGCTTCCACTTTACACATGAACCTTTGTATTGATTCCATTTTTTTTGCAATAAGCATATGACACTTTATAGTTTAAAATAACGATGAGTTGGAAATGGCATATAATAACATAAAGCCAACTTAAAAGTCAGTAACACAACTTCTGAAGTGAACCTTAATGTAAACTATGGACTTTGGATGATAACAGTACATTAGTATAGGTTCAAAATTATAATAAAAGTACCACTCCAGTGGCAGGTGTTAATAATGGAGGAGTCTATGCATGCGGGAACAGGGTATATGGGAAGCCTCAATACCCTCCTCTCAGTTAAAACTGCTCTTTAAAAATATCTTTTTTCAAAAAATTTAATCATTTAAAAATTGGTAACCAGCATTATGTCTCAAGTAACTGTATAATAATAATGAAAATCATATGCAACCACCTATTTGAGAAAGCCAGATGATTCTTAACTCCCAATATGTTGCTGATAATTCAGATTTACCGGCAATCAACCTCCCCAGGCCTCCGTTTTCTTATCTGTCAAAAGGACATTATAATGCCTGCCTCACAGATCTGCGAGGAGCCTCCGTGGGACGGCGCGTAGCACAGAGTCTCTAAGACATACAGTGGTATGAGGATTTCACGGTGAGCATTTCTGGTATTACCTGGGAAATTGGCTGGTTTAAATCAGCTGGCCTGTTTTTAAAAACAATACGGCTGTTAACAAGGGCTGTTTATTAAACAAATGAAGTGCTTCCACACCCTTCCTCCAGGGACAGTGGAGAATATCTCTGTCCTATTATGCTTGGTGTCCGGCCCACAGCACAGCTTTGGAGACATAGCACTCAGGGTATGTTTGTTGAATAAACAACCCTGCTAGAAAGAGATGATCATTTTCACGGACAAGGAAACCGAGGCTCAAAGAGAAAATAGAAAAACAGTTTTGCTGATGTCAAAGCCATTTTCAACCGCTCTGCCCGGTTTCTATGGGTGAAAGGAGAGACAAGACAGAGGGAGGACTGGGGGATGGATGGGGAAGAGAGGGGATGAAGGAAAGGAGCAGCTACCAGGATCCACGCAGTACGTTCCTACGTGGACTAAGTTGAAGTGGGAAATGCCACTGAGATGGATACATGCGTGTGCTGCCTATTGTCAAGAAATGGACACCGCATAATTTTTTGTTTCTTTATCTGCCATGGCAACCAGAAACTTCAGAATCTGATTTATTTGCTTGAGTAACAACCAGCCAGTTAGCCCCGTAGCAGCACCTACTTCTCCTTGCCTCCCAGAGAAGCTGCTTTCTGATTTATGTTTCTCTCTGCAAACCCTAGAAACACCCAACCCCTGCCCTAAACCAGAAGCAACCTGAAGGAGTTTTCATACATTGTATTAATTGTCCCGTTCTTTGATTCCTTATATTTCACTAGCCCTACACTGGTCATGGGAATAATATCAACTATAATTAGGTATCATAAGGATAATGATTTCATTAAAGCTCCTTTAATGGGTTTGGACATGTACAAGAAAAGGTGTTATACAACACAGTCGAACACTTTATCACCTTGTGATAATTGGAGTTGCTGAATTACAGCAACAGAGCAACCGAAGGTAATTTCCTATTTGGCCAAAGCCGTCTGGCCTCCCCCAGGCCTCCAATTATCATATTTCTTCTTGGAATCAGGTCTCCCTTCCACTCAGAAGCTGCTGCGAGCTCCAAGCTATTACAGTGGACTCTACGCCTGCACGGGAGCTGTGAAGTTCTAATTTTCTCATTACACAACCTCATCTGTCAGCTATTTACTGGTGAGCCAGCCCTGTTCTTTAGTTCAGGTGATAAATAGGCATGAACAGCTTAGCGAGCAGAGAGGCAAATAAACATTTGAAAATGATCAGGCCCTGAGAATTTTCTATCAGATGGTGTTATGGGTCACAGAAAACTTGAGCAAACCACGGAATGAAACACGAAGAAAAGGCTAAACCAATCTTGCCCCCTTTCACTCAGAATTGCAATGACAGCAATAGGCAATTTCTTCTGCTACACCCAAGAGTCCCAGCCGGTTCTTTAGACACAGGGTGGCAAACTCAAGTAAGTTGATAACATAACAAGGATTAACATTACCGAGCACCTAGTAGGCATGCTACAGTGTGGGCAGAGTTTAAAATGTATTGACCCCATCCAAAATAAGGAGAGCACATTACTATGCACATTCACTCATTCATTCATTCCCATCATTGAGGTTATAACATGCCCGGCAGGTTATAAGCACCATAGAAGTATTAGATATAAGCTTCTACTCATTCATAGGGACGGCGCCATGCCTACTGATATATAAACATCAAAGGCGCAACTGTGAATGAGATGGACACAATCATTGCCCTCAAGCTGCTTACTGTTAGGAACCGAATGTTTGTATCCCCCTCCCCCAAATTCATGTGTTGATGCCTATTCCCCAGTGTGATGGTATTTGAAGGTGGAGCCTTTGGGGTGACTAGATCATGAGGGTAGAACCTTCATGAATGGGCTTAATACCCTTATGAAAGAGACTCCAGAGAGCTTTCCCCCACCTTTCCACCATGTGAGGACACGATGAGAAGATGGCCATCTATGAACCAGGAAGTGGGCCTTCGTCAGACACCCAATCTGCCGGTACCTTGATCTTGGAGACTTCCCAGCCTCCAGAACTGTGAGAAATAACTGTTGTTTGGTGATAGCAACCTGAATGGACTAAGACTCCTACAGTCCAGCAGAGCATAGATACTATCTAAATCATCCCACCAATATTGTCATTATGGCCACTGCAATGAATGAAATGAAGAAAAAGTACAGGTACCATAGGAAGACAGAACTAGGGACCCAACCTAGTCTGGTGTGGGAGGAGGGGTCAGCAAAGGCCTCCCTGAGGAAGTGGTCTTTAGATTAAGACACAGAAGCTATCTTGGTGAAGAGGTAAGAGGAAGAATATTTCAGAAATAGGGGATGGCATGTACGGGGGATCTTGTGCAGGGAGGAGCCTCGTGCAATAAAAAATAAAGAGATGGTTTGGCTAGAGCTTAATGAACCCTGCTGGGGAGGTGAGGAACAGAAGATCACATGGCACCTTGCAGAGGCAGGGGAAGCTGTGGATTTTATCCACTCAGTGACAGGAAACCATTGAAGGGTTTAAGGAGGGATTCGCTCTGACTGACTGTGACTTGTATGATTTCTGGATGATTGACCAACAGCCAATTCACTCAGAAATGTTTATTTAGAAACTACTACATGAAAATACTTAAGTTATACTGGAAAAAAGCATATGAAATCTCTCAGTATTTTCTGAATTATTTTAAGAGAAGAGTTTGGCCAGAGCTTAAGGCTCAGCAGCACACTAGAGGAGGATGATGATGGAAGACTGGCAACTCAAAATGCTAAGACAAGGGACCTAGGCTTTGTTTCTGTTAGGAGAAAAGAGAGGCAGAGGGCAGAGAGAAACTAACTTCACTGATTGTCTCTCATCTGCCCCACCTTGTGCTGGATATTTTAACCACAGATGACCTCATTTGATAATGAAAACTCTCAGAAATTAATTTAATTTAAGCATCTTGGTTCAATCACCCTCACGTAACCAAACTTTTCCATTTTGACCACTGATGATTAGAAATATTCAAGAACTTGTCCAAACTGAGCTCAAGATGCTAAGCTTTGCTTTCCCACGCTCATCTCCTTCTAAGGCTTTCTAGCCCTGCCTATGTCCTTGCTACCACATAGACACCCCCACCCACGCACCTCTCCAGCCACAACTGCTCGGGGATCCAGTACCACATGTAGAATGAGGTGATCAGGTCTCCCTTACTGAGAATCTGAACTAGATGAACCAGAGTTTGTGTCAGTTAAGACATGATAGGAGTTGAAAACCCAAGCCTGGGCCACATAGGTCAAAGCTGAAGTTGTGGAGGCAGAAGAACACTAGGTGACAGAAAGCCCATCTGCAGAGCAGTGCAGGCAGACAGGGCCCAGAGGTGCAGACAAAAGTCAGTGCAGTCACATCAGAGACAGAGCAGGTGCACTCAGATTTTTAAACAGTTCATATGGTAAATTTTATGTTATGTGTATTTTACCACATTTAAAAATAAAAAAATTTTTAAAGACTTGGAGTATTCATTTACTCATTCTTTGATAGGTCACAAGTGCCTAAAATAGTGCCTGGAATATAACAGGCACTCAATAAACATTCATTTGTTAAATGAATATGTGCCAGAAACTTCCATGGCATTTTCATAGGTACCAACCAGGTAAAAACAGATTGAAGGCAAAGTATTTGAAATGATCTCCCCAAGCAAAGAGTGGCCCATCTGGGGAGCGTGGATGAGACTCCGAAAAGACTTTAGGACCCCAAAGTCAAAGGAAATAAAAGCAAAAATAAATGAATGGGATTATATCAAATAAAAAGCTTCTGAAGAGCCAAAGAAACCATCAACAAAACAAAAATACAGCCAACCAATGAGGGAAGATATTCACAAATACCTCCAATAAGGGGTTAATATCCAAAATATATAAAAAAAACTCATACAACTCAACCAAAAAAATCCTATCAAAAAATGGGCAGAGGACCTAAACAGACACTTTTCCCAAGAAGACAAATGACCAACAGATACATAAAAAGATGCTCAACTTCATTGCCTAAAAGGGAAATGCAAATCAAAACCACAGTGAGATACTACCTCACTCTTGTTAGAATGGCTATTATCAAAAAGACAAGAAATAATGAGTGTTGGAGAGGATGTGGAGAAAAAGGAACCCTCATACGCCACCAGTAGAAATGCAATTGGTACAGACACTATGGAAAACAGTGTGAAGATTCTTCAAAAAATGAAGACTAGATATACCGTATGATCCTGCAATCCCTCTTCTGTGCATCTACCCAAAAAATTTGAAAACATTTGTTTGTAAAGATGTATGTACTCCTGTGTTCATTGCAGCATTATTCATGGCAGCCAAGACATGAAAATGAGCCCAGTGGTGGATGATTAGATAACGAAGATGTGGTGCACAGTAGACTACTACTCAGCCCTAAGAAAGGATGAAATACGGCCATTTGCTACAACAGGAATGGATCTTGAGACTATCATCCTAAGCGAAATAAGTCATTTGGAAAAGGACAAGAACCATATGACTTCACTCACATGTGGGATATAAAACAGAAAGCGACAAACAAACTCATAGACACAGACAACAGTGTGGTGGTTATCAGAGGAGAAGGGGGAGGAGGAGGACGCAGAGGGTAAAGGCGTCAAATATATGGTGACAGAGAAGACTAGGCTTTGGGGGGTGAGCACACAATGCAATTTTCAAGTGATGTATTATAGAAATATTATAGAAATGTAAACTTGAAACTTGCATAATGTCATTAACCAATGTACCCCAATAAATTTAATACAAATATATTTATTTAAAATGTTTTTTAAAAAGACTTTAGGAGGCACCCTACTCCTAGCTCATTTTAAACAATGTAGCTTTTTCCTGGTACAGACAAGCAAAAAATATTACAAATACGAGCAAAGAAAACATAAAAATGCAATGAACTTTTTAATTCATGGAGAAAAAAGACAAAATCTCTAGTGAAAAAAATATATTCACATACAGATTTTAAAAAATACTAGAAACTTCCCCAAGATTTAGGGGAACAAAGATGATAATAAAAAATTATAAAAAAGAAGATAATAAAAATGGAGGACAGAAAATGGCAATGTAATATACAGATAATCTATTTCCAACAGAGGCCATAACAGAACCAAAGCAATAACAAGAAAAATAGAAAAGAGTGCTTTCCCAAGCTATGTAAACAGAAGATTATAAAGATATATACATTTCTGATACCTGACTTCAAATATCAATTGAGATGAATACCTAGACACAACTTGAAAAAGTCTGTGACCCAGGAATTTTAGACCCAAAAAAGCTGTCCTTTTTCAGTACAGAGGAAACAAGAGAACATTCTGGACAAAGGACGTAGAAAATCCTTCTGGAATTAAGAAACAACTTGAAATGAACTTCAACTAGTCAAGACATGATACGAAGTTAACAGCTCAATTTTGGGAAAATCAAAGTACAAAGAAGGACAACAGCTGAGTTTTGCAACCAGTTCAAAAGGGAAACCTCTAAATGATACTTGCAAATCTGTTTATAAAATAATACATATGTCACAAATTATTCTTTTAAAAGAGTAACCTGACGCAAGGTACTAGATTATGTTCATAAAGCCCAAGAATTTGAGGATAAGAGAATAAAAACATGCTTACACTGTGTATTAAGTAGAAAACACTCAAAAATATTATTAAAAATATAATTAGAAAATCATCAGTTAAAAGTGCTCTAGAAAACTTAATAAAAACTACAACTCTAATTAAAATACATCTTCCAAAATAACATTTTAAATATGCAAAGTAAATATAGTTCTGCAGTAAATGATAATATAAAGAAAAACAACAATGGGCATAAAAATTAAAAGCATAAAACAAAGCTAAAGAAGTAATATCAAATGGTTTGAACAATAAATGCCAACGTGTTAAATTCCACTATTAAAAGTAAAAAATTCCCAAATTAAGTCAAAGGCAAAATCCAATTATAGTGTTTTCAAGAGACAAAAATGAAGTGTCTTTTTATATTAAACATTAAAAAAGGCAAATGTGTATTAGGCAAATGCAAATTTTAAAAGCATAAGTACAACATTCATATCAGATAAAGTAAATTAAAGGCACAAAAACATATTAAGCAAGACAGTAAAGACTGTCATATATGGACGACGCCTAGGCTTCCTAATGAGATTCCACTGTCGTGTCTCAGCCTGTGTTCTCCCAGAGAGACATGAGACAAAGTCTTAATACAAGGACAAGTGGAATATTCATTACAAAAACTGACCATATACTAGACTAAGCAGGATTTTAATCATGCTAAGTAAGATCTCTGACTACAGTGAAATTAAACTTAAAATCAGAAACAAATAATAGCAAGGAAATTCCCATATGTTTGAAAATTTAAAAATAGAAACACACTTCAAAACAACTCTAGGTTCATAGAAGATATCACTAAGAAAATGAGAAAATATTTTTATTTAAATCATAATGAAAACACATCAAAATCTGAGGGATATAACTAAAGCCATGCAGATGTTAGGGAAAAATACAGGCTAAAAATCAATGAGCAAAGAATTCAATCTCAAAAATTTGGAAAAGGAATAGCAAATTAAACTTGAAAAAAGTGCAAGGAAGAAACCAAGTTCTGAGCAAAAATTAGTGAAACTGAGAAGTAGAATGGAATAGTGTCTTAAGGAAAACAAAGTTCTCTTAAACTGTACACAGAAATTGTGAACCAAATAGGAAAAGTCATGGTTAGTTGGGCTGCATTATAATTAAGAATTATATGTATTAAAAAATACCATTAAGATCATGAAAAAGGGAAGTCCAAAGAAGAAGTTATGAACATAAAACCGACAAAGAGCACAAACCCAGAATATTTAAAGAACTCCTATAAGTTAATAAGAAGATAATTAACCCAATAGAAAAATGTACAGGAGACTTGAATGGGTACTATCCAAAAAAAAAAAAGAAAATCAAAATGTCCCCCTCTGCAAAAAAGTAAAAAGATAATCTTATTAGTCATCAGAGAATGCATATTCAAACAAGACACTACTACATACCCACCAGGATGACTGAAATCAAAAGTTTGGTCAAGTCAAGGCACGGGCAAGGATACTGCATTTGGGAACCTTCCTTCTCTGTTAGTCACAGTGCATATGGGCATTGCCTCGAGGGAAGTTTGGTAGTAAAGTTAAAGACATTCAGACACTCTTACCCAGCAATGTCACTGCTAGCGATGCACACTGCCATGCATCAGGAAACATATATAAGAATGTGTACGACAGCATTATTCATAAAAGACAAAAACTGGAAACAAACCATTTAATACCATTTCATCACTTATCCATTATCAACTTATTAGCTGGAAAGCTGGAGAGACCCATTAACCAACACAACCCATTAGTAGTCAAATGAACAAATAAATGATGGTATATTCACGTAATAGAAAAAAACAAATAAATTGCAGTATATTCATACAATGAAATAAACAGAAATTGAAATGAGTGAACTACAGCTACACATCATAAATAAATATCACAAAGATAATATGAAACCAAATAAGCCAGACAAATAAGAATAAATTGCATTATTCCATTTATATAAAGCTCAAACAATAGGAAAAATCAAACTATACTGTTTAGGTACACATGTGTAGGTGGGAATATTAAAAGGAAAAGCTGGAAAGTAATTATCATGAAAGTCAGAATAGCAGTTACTTTTAGGGGACAAAAAGGTATAGGAATTAGACAGAGGTACAAAGGTAATTCTGCAGAGCCTTGTGCAGTTCTGAGTCTAGGCTTCAAGACACCTTATGCATTTCCTGTTACTCTCTCAAAGCCCTACCACCATCACGTGAGCAAGCCCTGGCCAGCCTTCTAGGAAATGAGAGAGCACATGGAGCAGAGATAAACCATCCTAGCTGAGGTCACCCCTTAATTAAACAGTCCCCAGATGGCCTGGCTGACCACTCATCCAAGACCAGAAGAACCTCTCAGCTGAACCCAGCCCCAATTGCCAAACAAAAAATCATGTTGATTTTTTTAAGGCACTACATTTTTTTTAATCCTCACCCAAGGATATTTTTTCATTGCTTTTAGAGAGAGAGGAAAGAGAGGGAAAAGAGAGGGAGAGAAGGAGGGAGAGAGAGGAGGGTACATCAGTTGGTTGCCTCCCATATGTACCCAGACCTGGGATCAAACTTGCAACCTACATACATACTCTAACCAGGAATCAAACCCTAAACCTGTCGGCATACGGGTGATGCTCCAACAGACTGAGCCACGCATTAAGGCATTGCATATTGAAGTGGTTTGTTATGCAGCAAAAACCAACTGATACGTGTTATGAGAACAAATACTGGTTCAGAATTAGACAAGCTGTAGCCTGAAAATAGGAATACCCAGTAGTCTTGTTTGAGTGACTGAATATTATCATAGAAATGTATTGGGTTGGCCAAAAAGTTCATTTAGTTTTTTCCGTAAGACGGCCCTAGTAGCACTTAGTTGTCTTGAACTTTATTCAAAACAATTTTATTAGATGGTATTGTGACAGCTGTCATATCAGCATGAATTTTTTAAAAAACATCAAAATTGGTGAATTTGTGTGTAGCCATTTTAATATTGAAGATGGAAGAAAATACACAACATTTAGGCATGCTATGCTTTATTATTTCAAGAAAGATAAAAATGCAACTGAAATGCAAAAAAAGATTTGTGCAGTGCCTGGAGAAAGTGCTGGGACTGATCAAACATGTCAAAAATGGTTTGCAAAGTTTCATGCTGGGAATTTCTCACTGGATGATGCTCCACGGTCAGGTAGATCAGTTGGAAGTTGATCACGATCAAATCGAGACATTGAGAACAATCAACATTATACCATGCAGGAGATAGCCAACATACTCAAAATGTCCACATCAATACAGTTATTGGTGAAAATGAAAAATATGTCTTCTATTTAATGGAAAAGAAAAATACGGACTTTTTGGCCAACCCACTATGTGTTTATTTGTCTTCATATCTTATGGTTCTGTTTTAATGTTGGCTCTTGTAAACTCTACTGTAAGCAAAAGTGTAAGGTCAAGTCCAAAGGTGACTCAAGGGGAATGGGAGGTTCCTGCTTGTACAAATTTAAGGTGAAAATAAGGAGACATTGGCTTTGTTTCTGTAAGTATTGATAAATCAATTTTTCATTTTTAGTTAGCAATAAAATATACCTGCAGAAATAAAAATAAGTGAACCTCTATTATTGACATTTCTGTAAGAAAAATTACTTCTTGTGGGTCTGAAACCAGCTCCTAATCTTCTTTTGTCACGTTGAAAACATTTTTTCATAATACAATCTTTGAAATGCAGTGTTTCTAACAGTATGATGATTTTATACCAGAAGAGGTTATAAAAAGAAATAGGGAGCCCTGGCTGGTGTGGCTCAGTGGATTGAGCACCAGCCTGCAAACCAAAGGGTCGCTGGTTCAATTCCCAGTCAGGGCACATGCCTGGGTTGGGGGCCAGGTCCCCACTAGGGGGCACTTGAGAGGCAACCACACATTGGCATTTCTCTCCCTCTCTTTCTCCCTCCCTTCCCCTCTCTAAAAATAAATAAATTAAATCTTTAAAAAAAGAAATAGAGAAATGTTTATAGGGCCTTTCACAGTAAACGGTACATTCTTTTGTTTTATCCTTACCCAAGGATATGTTATTGATTTTTTAGGGGGAGTGGAGGAGAAACATCAGTATTGATGGGTTGCCTCCCATACATGCCCAGACCAGGGATTGAACCTCCAACCTAGGCATGTGCCCTGACTGGGGATTGAAGCTACAACCTTTTGGTGTATGTCATGACGCTCCAACCAACTGAGCCACATGGCCAGGGTGGGTACAATCTTTTTTACTAATTAAAAAAATGTATTATGTATCATTCTATGCTAATACATTTCAAATCCTGACTAAAATAAATTTGGGTAATTTATATTTTTCTAAAGAATACTTGAGAAGTTGAAAAACTCCAGCAAATCATTAATCATGTAAAAATATTTTGAAGAGAGAGTGCCTATGTTCTTGCATAAAAGTATAATAAATCCGATTCGAGCTCACCTTGACACAAAGGGATTGAGAGGATAATGGGGCATCCCTTGTCACTATAGGAATGAGAGACGGTCCCTAAGAGCCGAGCATCAGGAGCAGCTGGAACCAGATACTGAGTCATCAGTGCTCTCTGGATCATTTTAACTGCTTTCCTCAGAGCATTGAGTTTGTTCTGTCCTTTGTGTGGCAAGGATCCAGGTTAGCCGTAATTCCTGATTCCCCTCCCAAGCCTTCCATAATCAAAAAGGGATTTCCCCCAGATGACATCAAAATAAAAATCCTCCGAACAGCCAAGAGTACTATCTAGAAGACAAAAAGGCAATCTTGGAGAAGACTGACACTTCTTGGAGAAGAAGTGTCAATATCCAAAATATATTAAGAACTCATCGATTCCACATCAAAAGAAAAAACAAACAAGCAATCCAATAAAAAATGAGCAAAGGATCTAAACAGACAATTCTCCAAAGAGGACATGCAGGTGGCCAACAGACACATGAAAAAAAGCTCAACATCACTAATTATCAGGGAAATACAAATCAAAACCACAATAAAATATCACCTCACACCTCTCAGAATGGCTATTACCAAAAAGACAACAAATAAAAAATGTTGGCAAGAATACTGAGGAAAGGAAACCCTTGTGCACTGTCAGTGGGCTTATAAACTGGTACAGCTACTATGGAAATTCCTCAAATTAAAAATGGAACTGCTGTATAATCCAGCAATTCCACCTCTGGTATTTATTTTCAGAAAATTAAAATAATCATTCGAAAAGATGTAGGGACCCCACGATCACTGCAGCATTCTTTACAGTAACCAAGATAGAGAAGCAACCCAGGTGTCTGTCAATAGATGAATGGGTACAGATGATGTGGTACGTGCGCATAACGGAACATTACTGAGCCATAAAAAAGAATAACATCTTTCCATTTGCAACAACCTAGATGGTTTTACACTAAGTGAAATAAGTCAGGCAGCAAAAGTCAAATACTCTATGATTTCACTTATATGTGGAATCTAAAAAGCAAAACAAATGAACAAAGAAAACAGGAATGGACTCATAGATACAGAGGACAAACTGTTGGTTGGCATAGAGGAGAGGCAGGGGAGATGGATGGAAAAAGAGAAAGGAATTAAGAAGTACAAAATTTCAGTTATAAAATAAGTCACAGGGATGTAATGTACAGCATAGGGAATATAGTCAATAATACAGCAATAAACAACTACTAGACTTATTATGATGATCACTTCATAGAGCATATAAATATTGAATCACTATGTTGTATACCTGAAACTAATATAATATTGTATGTCAACTGTAATTAAAATAAATTTTTAAGAATATGAAAACAGCGGTAGAATCAATCACAGAAAAAAAAGAAGAGGGGGAGAGGAACCCTACTTACAAATCAAAAACTCCTAGACAAGACTCAATCCACTACAGCCAGGGGAGCACACTCCCATAAACATGGGCAGACACTGGGCAGCCACCAGGGCATCCAGGGAAAGGGAAAGCTACTATACAGTGAAAATGAATTATAATGACTGTTAACTAAAGTTACTGTGGTAATCATTTCACAATATGTGAAAGTCGAGTCATTACACTGTGCACCTCAAACTTACACAGTACTATATGTCAATTGTATCTCAATAAAATGGGGGTGAAAAAGAATGAATTACCTTCATGAAATGAGCAAAATCCAAGCAGTTTTACAGGTAGATCTTCTAAATTTTCTAATAACAGATATTTATCCTAATAAATAAACTGTTCCAGGGCACAGAAAAAAAAAAAAAAGCAAAAGACCACCTCTTCTTTTGTTTCAAGTTAGCAGAACTGAATACCAAAAATGAAAGGAAAAATGAAAACTTTGGGTCAATTTCACACAGTAATATAGTTGCAAAATGACTAATGAAGTATTATCAAATATAATTTAAATTAAACATAAGTGAGAAACATGGGAGACATTTCTATTAAGGAGCAATAAAGATGCTCATTATTATTAAACATTGGCCTAGGAGTGCCAGTTATGGAAGGAAAAAAAAGAAAGAAAAGGAAGGGGAAGGGAGAGGAGGAGGCAAGAGAAAGGAAGAAAGGAAGAAGAATATTGAAAAATATACAAAATCATAATTATTGCAGATGCCAGTTTCTACTTAGATAACCCAAGAGAATCAACTTTCAATTACCAGAATAGAACAGTTCATTAAATTTGGTGCTTACAAATAAATACAAAAAACTAGTAGTTTCCCATAAATAAGCAATAAGTCGTAAGAAAATAGAGAGGAAGTAATCCTGTTCACAATGGCAACAAAAACATGAAATACCTAAGAATAAATTTAATTAGCAACATATAAGGCTTTTGTGAAGAAAATGTCAAAACTTTCTGAAGCCACTGTGGGAGGTAAGGGACCCTTCCCCGACAGAAGAGAGAATTATAGAATATTCCTGATGTAAGACTCAGTCACATAAAAATATAAATGATCCCAAATGAATTATAAATTTCAAGCAATTGATAAAATATAAGGACTATGCTAAAGACTAACTGCTAGACAACACATCTGAAAAAAAGCCCAAATATTTTAGGAAAAGAAAAAATACTGGTTGGAAGAATGGGAGACAGGAGAAATTGCCAAAAGGTAAAACAGTGTATATAGAGTTTCAATTATAAAACCATTTGGGTGGAGTACAAGATTAAACAGACAGATGAATGAACCAAATAAAAAGCCTTAGATAGAAATATTTAGTATATGCTAATGGCAGTATTCTAAATCAATAGGAAAAACTGTATTTAATATATAAACATTATTCAAATTATTTAACTATTTGAAATGGAAAAAAAAAGTACTATCTGTACCTTCCACATGACAAAATAAATCCCAGATGGACTGAAAACTTTAAATGCACAATAGGAAACTACTTAGGTGTTAAATAATATATATGTAAAGATTTATATAAGCTTGAGTTCTAAGCAAGCAACCTAAGGAAGGAAAAACACCAGTGAAAACTTGATGGATCTAACTATATAAAAATGTCATATTTCAATATGTCAAGAAACAGCTTGAAGAAAATTGGAAGCCAAGTGACAAACGAGAAAAATAACTGCAATGTGCATAACAGACAAAGGGTTAATATCCTTAATATTTAAAGACCTCTTACAAATTAGCATGAAGAAGAAGAATGGAGTAGTATAAAATTGAATGCAGTATGTGACTAGAAAATGCATGAAGCAAGACAAATCACCACTAACTATATGAAAAAAAAGTGTGACTTCCCTAGTAATCAAATCAATAAAAATCAAGACATTAATTTGACATGGGTACAGACTTCTGGCCAAGATGGAGGCATAGGTAAACATGGCTTGCCTCCTCACACAACCACAGCAAAAATTACAACTGGACTACAAAACTACTATCATCCAAAATCATCAGAAAATCGAACTGTATGGGAGACCAATAGACAAGGAATTTAAAAAGTCATATTCACTTGGACAGGTAGGACGGGCGGAGATGCTGACATGTGGAACAGGCAGTCCCTCACCTATGTGTGGTGGATAAAAATCATAAGGGATATCTCAGGAGTGAGGGATCCCAGCCCAGGGCTCCAGTGCCAGGAAGGAAAGTCCCCATAACTCCTTGCTGGAAAAAAGCCCTGGAGGTTTGGGCAGCAGAAGAAACTGCAGGATTCTCAGACATCTCCTCTTATAGGGTCTGCAACAGACTTAGAACTTACACAAACTCACTCCCTCTGGGCTCCAGTTCCTGGGCAGCACTTTGAAGGGCACCAGTGGCCTATGCGAAGAAACCAAAATGTCTAGCATTAGGGTGAGTACCAGGGGACAGCTTCCTCCCAGACAAAACTCCAGAGGCCACGGAGTGACCATTGTACCTTTTCTGACCCTGCCCCCACACAGAACCACAGAGTGGTGGCACCATATATGAGACTCCATGAACCTGGTTCACAAAGTTTGCCCCACCCAGGTGATGACCTAAGGCTCCACCCCATCCAACATATGGGTGTGCTTTTCTATATTAGATGACGCTACGAAGACAGGGAGTTAAAGCAGCTCTACCTAATACACAGAAACAAACACAGGGAAGCTGCCAAAATGAGGAGATAAAGAAATATGGCCCAAATAAAAGAACAGAACAAAACTCCAGAAAAGAGACAAAACAAAATGGAAATAAGCAATCTATCAGATGCAGAGGTCAAAACACTGGTTATTAGGATGCTCAAGGAATTCGCTGAGTACTTCAGCAACAATAAAAAGACCCAGGCAGGGATGAAGGTTACACTAAGTGAAATAAAGAAAAATTTAGCCCTAGCTGGTGTGGCTCAGTGGATTGAACGTCAGCCTGAGAACCCAAGAGTCGCTGGTTCAATTCCCATTCAGGGCACATGCCTGGGTTGTAGGTTAGGTCCCCAGGTGGGGGTGTGCAAGAGGCAACCACACATTGATGTTTCTCTCCCTTTCTTTCTCCCTCCCTTCCCTCTCTCTAGAAATAAATAGATAAAATCTTTTTTAATCTTTAAAAAAGAAGAAAAATTTACAGGGAACTAACACTGGAGTGCATGAAGCTAGAATCAAACCAATGCTTTGGAATTCAAGGAAGAAAAAAAATTCAATCAGAACAGCAAGAAGAAAAGAGAATCCAAAAAAAAATGAGGACAGGATAAGGAGCCTCTGGGACAACTTCAAACATACCAACATTTGAATCATATGGATGCTGGAAGGAGAAGAGGAAGAACAAGAAATTGAAAATCTACTTGAAAAAAGAATGACAGAAAACTTCCCTAATTTGGTGAAGGAAATAGACATACAAGTCCAAGAAGCACAGAGTCCCCAAAAAAATGGAGGCAAAAGAGGACCACACCAAGACACATCATAATTAAAATGCCAAAGTTTAAAGATAAAGAGATCACGTTAAAGGCAAAAAGAGAAAAGCAGAGAGTTAATTACAAAGGAGTTCACTTAAGACTGTCAGCTGATTTCTCAAAAGAAACTTTTCAGACTAGAAATGACTGGCAAGAAGTATTCAAAGTGATGTAAAGCAAGGACCTACAACCTCGATTACTCTATCTAGCAAAGCTCTCATTAAAACTGAAGGGCAGGTAAAACACTTCACAGACAAGGTAAAACTAAAGAAGCTCATCATCACTACGCCATTATTATATGAAATGTTAAAGGGACTTATTTAAGAAAAAGAAGATGATCAAAACTATGAACATAAAAATGGTAATAAATTCACAACTGTCAACAATTGAATTAAAAAAAAAAGAACAAACTAAGCAAACAAGCAGAACAGAAACAGAATCATAGATACGGAGATCATTTGGATGGTTACCAGTTGGGAGGGGAAGGGGAGAGAACGGGAGAAAAGGTGCAGGGATTAAGTAATACAAATTGGTAGGTACAGAACAGGCAGGGAGATGTTAAGAACTGTATAGGAAATAGAGTAGCCAGAGAACTTATATACATGACCGATGAACATGAACTAATGGGGCCGGTGGGGAGGAATTGCTGGAGGGATTGGGGGGTACTGGGTGGAGGGGAGAAAATGGGGGAAAGTTTGGAGGACAACAGTAATACCATAGTCAATGAAATATATTTAAAAACTAAAGTCATACACCTGAAATTTAAAATAATAATAATAATAATAATTTGACACCATCCCTTATTCTGCAAATTGACAAGAAAATTTTAAAGTCCAGTATTGCGCGCAGAATGTCAGGATGTGGGCATTCTCGAGCACCACTGATCGGGGGGCAAATTCATACTTTCCAGAAGGTGACAAAGTAATGCACTTTAGAAGCTTTTAAAACCTTCATACTCTAGTTCTCTCAACTTTTGTCATACCTTTGAAATTTTATGAAAAATATTTTTTAAAGTTTATATTTTATCTCTGAAAATTATCCAAAGAAAATAATGAAGGATGCACAGAAAGATACATGAGAAGATTATAGATGGTGATGGCGATGGTGATGAGAAAGGCTTGAGACGAGATGCAAATTTCTGCTCCAAAAGAAAGGAATCTCTTTGACTTCTTACATGCACATAATCTGTGACCCCATCTGACTTAGATGGAAAACGAAAAACCCTACGCAATCAGCAGAGGCCCCTGAAGTTTCCACCACTAACAGGACTCCAGGTTCCGTTTGCATAATAAAATCAGTATTTCAAGTATTCATTCTCCTGTAACATCTTGGAAATTTCTTCTAAATTTAGCATCGCTAAAAATGAGATTTTTCTTTGGGATGATGGTAATGATTAGGGAAGCTTTCCTCATCTCCATCCTTCTCCCGGCCCGGGCGTCTTGCTCTTTTACAGTTTGGGGCTGTGGGGAGGGATGGGGAAGCAGGAAAAAAAAACAAAGCTGTCATGTGGGATAGATTGTTCTCTCTTACTGACAAGCCGGAGCCAAATGCCAAACTCTGTGACTCTGGTTTAATGTAGCAGATACTTAAGCTGAAGACATTCACCTTATTTACATTTGTCCAAGTTTCTTACTGAGAAAAAGATTTGCGATTAACTAACAGCCCTGAGCATATGGGCTCATGCACAGCAAAGAAAATTTGCTTACTCAAAATAGTAAATGAGGCCTCTGAAACAGAATGAAGGTTTGCCAACCATAAAATAAAACATGGTCAATTTAGCCACGCTGAGGCACAATTGGTCTTGGCCAAGTGGAAACTTAGAAATGTTAAACATGAGATATTTTGAGAAGGTTCTGTTCTTTTAGAAACAGGTAAGGATTAAAGGACATCCTTATCTCCTGAGAATCCACAAAAGAGAGAAAACTGTCCTGAGAGAACCATGTCTTTCTTTCTCTGGGCACTCTCCTCCAGGAGCTTGAAAAGACGGTTCTGGTATAGTCTTTACGAACCCAAGTCCAGCCACTGTGTAGGGATGTTCTGGGGGTAAAGACTCTAGGTATTTAGGTGTGGTCGCCTTGCACCTTTGAACCAGCTAGTTGACTTGCTTCCATTATGAACAACCAGAACTGGCCTTCTACAAGAGCTAAGAAAAAAAAATAGGTCTTAAGCAGCCGTGGAGGAGTGCCGTACTGGGGTCATTTTAGATTTCTCCCAACAGTGCCTGGAGTGGGGGATAAATCCCCAACAGAAGGGATGGAACCCCAGACGGCCAGCCAGAAGGAAGAAAGATTCGGTCAACAAAAGTAAGATTCAGCTTTGAACACCTGCCAGGCCTGCCCCATAGGCAGAGACCCCCAACAGTAACCCCCAGAGAGCAGTAACACCAGGTCATGAGAGGACCATCCAAGTAAGACCTTGCCTTTCCTATACCATCAGTCTTCCCCCTCCCTCAGTTCCGGCCCTGGAGAGCCTGGGGGTAGCTATGGAGTCAGGGGAGGGAAAGGGAAGAAGCCCGGTGCAGACAGCCGCCTTGTCCGCTGCAGGTTTCTAGCCTGAAACAGGAATAAGCAGGGAGAAGAGAGACGTTTGAAATTCCTCTCGCCCTCCCTGCAACTAGAATGATGTATGTACCCTAGTATCAGCCAGAAGATGCTCTCCCCTGGGATTCTGCACCCCGAGGGCATGAGGCAAAGATGCAGACACCATGGAGAATGCATCCACAGCACCGGGTGCTCATCAGGGGCCCAGTGTGGCAGGAACTGGCAGCCAAGACCTAACCAGAATGTTCCTGTGGTCCCCGCTGCCCAGCCGCCTGCCTGCTCCTCAGCCTTCCCAATTCTTTCTATGAAACCACCCACCATCCCACCAATAACTTTCTTTTCTGCTTAAATTAGCCACAATTGTTTCCTATTGCTTGCAAATGAAACCACCTCTCTTACATACGCTATTTGCTATTTTTATCTCCTACTGACTCCTGCCTCCCTGGTACCACGGTCTTCCCACAGAAGCAGAGTAACTTGAGACTGTAACAGCCAGGCTCCCACATCACGCAGCAGACACACTCATGCCAGATAATTAGAGGAGGGTTGACTAAAGGGAGCATTTACGTAGGTGTGGGCAGGTTGTAGGGAAGCTACAAAGGACAGTGCAGTATCCCGGAATTAGTAACAGTGTAGCTGTGGCCCTTTCTAGGCTCAAAATGACAGGAGAGCGGGTAGCAGAACTGGAAAGAGAATCACAGAAGAGAGGCCACCTCGAGAGGCCACCTCGACCTTCAGTTGAGAGGCAGTCAGCCTGAGGCAAGCCTCCAGGAGGAATCACACCCTGACCCCTGTCTCCTCCCTCCCTATTGATGGGAGACCCGTGGCTGAAGCACGAGAACCTGCTGGTCAGATCCTTACGAGTCAGCCTCCAGGGCAAAGAGCAGGGTGGGGAAGGAGGAAGAGGCTATCTGACGATCTGACTATCTCACGGGTGGGGAGGCACTTGGAAGGCATTTGGCACAAACACCTAAGAACTGCAGGTGATCCCCATATATCCACATATTTACCCAACCTGGGTCCCATCGCCCAGGTGCTCTCCCAGTCAACTCCAAGTCAGAACTGCATCAAGACACAAACACAGACTTCCAAGGAGCTCGGGCACTGCCCTCCACTTCCTCATCTGTCCCAGCACTGCTTTGCAAAGCACCTGCTTCTACTTTGTCATCTCTGTGACTTCTGTCTTTCCCAACCATCACATTTCCGTTATTTCTGTTATAGCTTGAAGACTCCTGCACGGAGAGTTGAGAGTTCTTTAGTTGAGGACAAATCTAGCAGTTACTCTTTCTGCCCCAAATCCAGGGGCTGTCAAATCGCAGTGGGACTCAGAGACAGCTGAGAGACATATTCTCAGATCACAGGGCACCCAGATCCAAGAAACAAAACAGCAATAAACCATGTGAGCCATGTGCCATTTCTACCAGCAACTGTCGGTAAGCATTTTGCTAAGAATATTAGAGGAAACCATGATCCCTTTAAAACGGAGTTCAGAGAAAATCTGTACTTGAAAATATGAAGACTGGAAGCAATTGCAGAGGGAGAATTCTTTGAAACTACCAAAGTGTGAAAGGCATTGATACAAGGGCACACCCCTGATCACATAGACCCTTGTGAGATGTGGAAGCAGAGCCGTGACAGCCACTGACCCAAGAGTCATTTATTTGACTTTCCACCAATATTTTTCAAGCATTTGCTGTGTTCTTGGCACTGGGCTAGGATCATAAGACCAAAGGAGCTAAAACAGAATGTTTGCCCTTAGCTATATCTAAGTAAGCCTTTTACAATTTCCCTGGAGAAGGGGGACTGGAGAAACAACTATAGTTACTATTTATTGGGGATTTACAGGTGCCAGTATTATATGGCGCATTTCCTTTGGACACCTCTCTGCAGCCCTATTAGGTAGACAAATACTATCCTTATCCCCATTTTGCAGATTGGGTTCAGAAGTCCAGTAACTTACAACAAGTCACACTGAAAGAAATGAGGCTGAAAAACAATACCAGAACCAGGACCACAGGGTATATAGCATTTCAGTGGATGTATAACACTTTACATAAGGAGCATGTATGGGCTGCTATGGGTATGTGGCTTAAGGGGAAAGACGGGGAAAGGAAACACATGTTTCCCATGGATACTTTTTCAAGGGGTTCAGCTAAAATTTCAGTCTCACTGACTCCCTCCTCTGCAGTTATTTTCCCCATTAACTAGTCCTCTGCCATGAGATATTACACTGACAATGTTCTGTCAGAGAATACTGATGCTTGGACATTTGAATCAATTAATGCATCCATTTCAGTCACCTCATCATCTGTCAAAAACACCAAGTTCTCTTGCCAAAGTGAGTGCCGAAGCAGGGAGAGTGCAGGAAGAAGAGTGTGTTTGGAGAAGTATTTATAATTGTATAGAAAGGAGAGGGGTATTTGTAATTTGTCAAGATAGAATGAATGATTATATATATATATATATATATATATATTTTTTTTTTTTTTTTAATCGAAAAGGGAGACAATCAGGGGAACGCCATTGGGGCTTGGAATTCATTCAGCCTGCCTGGGTCCGCACCCAGCTCCTAGCAATGTGACCTTGAGAAGAGTCCTGAACCTTTCTAACCTCAGAGAGAGAATAACATGGGGTTAAGAATTCAACTGTTTGCCATTGAACCTTCCTTCTCTGTTTCCTAGCCTAGACGTGTGGACAGGGACCCACAGTCTAGGATGTTCAGGGGTAGCACGCTACTCTGTAACAGGGAGCCCGGGTGTGGCCTGAGATGCCGCCTTGGTAACAATCTCCCAGCTGCTGCTACTGTGCTTGGGTCCACCCTCTGAGTATTCAAGGACCTGAACGTACCTACTTCTCAAACTTGAGCTTGCATCAGAATCACCTGGAGGGCCTGTTCAAACAAATTCCTGGGTTAAAACATGAAAAACTCGGGGGGTTCTGATTCAATAGATCTGGGTGGGGCCCAAGAATTTGTATTTCTAACACGTTCTCGGGTGATGCTGGTCCAGAGACCACACTTAAGAATTAATGTCTTAGACGGCCTCTAAGTGCTCTTACAACTTGAAGCAAAGATTAGAAGTAGTACTTGACCATTTCAAGCCATACAAAGTGCTATTGTTGCGTTATGGAATGAGGAGACCACCTAAAAGGGAAGCCCTCAACTTTCCTGATCACCACGGGTCATGCATGGAATCAGAAGACTAGGGTTACGAATCCTAGCTCTCACCATCCTGATGCAACTTACTTCACCTCTGAACTATGATGCCTCCCTCAGTCAATGCGGTTCTTTTTTCTGCTTCCTTTTCCCTTTTTCCATTTTCCCCTTTCCTTCCCTTACTCATCAAGAAGCCCATCAGGCTCTGAGTGGTATGGCTTGGTTGGTTGGCTGTTGTCCCGCAAAGTGAAAGGTCACCAGCTCGAGTCCCGGTCAGGGCACATGCCTGGGTTGTGGGCTCGGTCCCCCATACAGGGCACGTATGCGAAGCAACCAATCAATATTTCTCTCTCACATCGATGTTTCTCTCCCTCCCTTTCTCCCTCCCTACCCCTCTCTCTAAAAGCAAATAAATAAAATCTTTAAAAAGAAAAAAAAAAGAAGCCCATCAGAAAATCTTGGCTGTGGGTGGGAACAGAGCTTCAGCTCTCATGCTAGTGTCTTGATGGACTCAAATGCAAACATCACTTAACGTGACAGGCAAATCATACGTGCAGTGCAAAAACACTATTAGTCAGGTAAGGAGATAATGGGTACAGAACATGCTGAGCAAATAACAGCCCTCCGTGAATCAGCATTAGCATAATTACTGAACATCAGTAATTGCTGAAATTATGTTCACTAGGGTCATTTTTTTTTAATTCTAAGTGAGAGGCCTCTTCCACCTATTCCCCCAGCAGGGAGAGTGAAGGTGGCCTGCCAGCTGGTGCTGCGCACGCAAAGAAACACCAGCCACCTCCCAAAGGACATCCCAAGCACAGGCTTCAGATGGACTGTCATCATCAGAGGGGCCCGCAAACTCTGCCGGAAAGTTCCTACCTCCACACCTTCATTCCTGCCGTGCCTCTCCTCTAGAATTTCATCCCCTCTTAGTTTGATGTGTCCAATGTCGCTTGGTCAGCAAGACGTGGTCATACAGTAAAATGTGGAAGTACGTATTTTGATTATGCCATATGGAAAGCGCAGTGGAAGCTGGATCACCTGTCCAGCTGGGAACTTTGGAGGCCAGAGGCAACCAGGAAGCTGCTGCACGCTACTAAATGCAGGGCAGGTGATGAAGCCTCCCGTGGCCTCAGAGGAGCGTGGAGGTGAATTGATAATAAACAGCACCTTGCAGAGTGTAACACCCCCACGTGGACCTGCGTCACGGACGGAACTGCACAAGCTGTGTGGAGACTCTGTAAGAATAACCTTTCAGCACGTGAACACAGACGTTGAGAAGTCTCTCCCTTTAGTCCCATTCAACCCTGGCAACAGGATGTAGGTGGTGGAGGATAATGGTGGGACGCAGAATGCACAAGCCGCCCAGAAAAGGCTCCAGACCCTCACCAAGGAGAAGAGGAACCGGAGCAGTCAGGACAAGCCAAGCACCTTGGCAGCTTGTGACTGAGGGCCTCCAAACTGCATCACGAAGCAAATAGCAGCACGCCATCCCCTCGGGCAGAAAATCCTCCTCCAGACCCTTCTCGTTCCCGGCACTCCACCTCCCACCAGTGCTGAAGCTAGAAGCACATTTTTTGCTGGTTCTGTGTGCTGCTATATCCACAGAGCCTAAAACAGTTGAATTAATGAACTGAATGGATAAATCAGCAAGTCCTGACACCTCTACCTCCAAAGGAAACCCCATATCTGTCCTCGTTTCTCCAGGGCCACTGTCAGCATCCTCACCCGAGTCCTCACCATTTTGGACCAACCGTATAAGCCCCTGACTTGTGTTTTGACCTCAACCTTTTTTTTTTTTCAAGATTTTATTTATTTATTTTTAGAGAGAGGGAAAGGCAGAGAGAAAGAGGAAGAGAAACATTGATGTGAGAGCGAAACATCGATCGGTGGCTTCTCATACATACCCCAACTGGGGACCAAACCGGCAGCCCAGGCATGTGCCCTGACCAGGGATCAAACCGACAACCTTTCACTTTGCAGGACAACGCCCAACCAGCTGAACCAACTGTACCACGCCAGTCAGGGCTGACCTCAACCCTTGCCCCCTTGGAGACACGCTCTTTGCAGGAGTCAGGGAGTTGCTAACCCCCAGATCAGGTGACACCCCTGACTAATAATCCAAGCATTTGCCCTGTGTTTGCGCTGAGTCAGGCCCGGTGTGTGCAGGCAGCCCTTCCAGAATTTCCAAAGCCTACTCCCTCACAAAGCCAGGTCTAATCCCACCCTTTCAGGTAGGCCTTTTGTGACAAGCCGTGTCCAAAATGTCTCTTGACATGGAACCTTTCTCTGTCCCACACATTTGGTATTTGGCACTTACCATTTACCACGCATACCACAGAATGACCTTTTCATGGGTAACATAAAGTGACTAAGCCATGCCCTGTGCATTTCTAGTCCCACAGTGGTTTTGTAACCCAGGAACACATAACAGGCTTGCTTTTCAATCACTGTGATTTAGCCCCATGTTACAGGTGAAACCAAGTTCCAGGGAAATGGCTCAAAGTCATGCGCTAATGAGTGACAGAGTGGAGATTCAAACCCAGGCCTTCGGATGCCAGCCTCTGTAATCTTTCCACGTATCAGTTGCCCCATTTGCCTTGTGTGTGCCTTGTCTCCTCCAGCGAGCCCTGTTATAACCTTCAATGCCTAGTCAAATGGCATATGAATAATAAATCGTACTGATGTTTATCATGATCTCATGATGGTCTCCACATTTTGTAAGTGGCTCACATGGGTTATTATTTAATCTCCACAACCTTTGACAGATACTCTCTTATTATCCTGAGGTGCAATGTGAGACCTCCGAGGCTCAGAGAAGTTAAAAAAACTTTCCCAAGGTGACAGAGTAATTAAATAATGAGGCCAGGATTTAAACCCAGGCTGTCTGGCTCCTGAGCCTCCACTGGGCCCGCCTTTCTAATAGGTCCCCAGAGGATATGTGTGGGTTGGCTGGTGACACCACACCGTCAGAGCCAAGAGAAGAGCCTTGGTGGGGTGAAACATTTACAGCATCCATAAAATACCTGTCTTGGAGTGACAGTTGGCAGTTGATAAGGTTTGACATTTTCAAATCAATTTCTATCGATTTCTTTCTCCTAAAGAAAGGACTTGAGTTTGACAGATGAAGCCAGAGCTCAATGTGCTGGGGAATGGCTGGGAAAGGAGGCCGTGAGTGAGCTGTGCAGAGGGTGGCGGGGACAGCGGCAGCAGCTGTGTGCTGTCTGTGAGAAAAACCGTTTCTTGGCAGCATCCTGCTCCGGGCTGTCCCAACACGATGTTGAGTAAATAACACAGGCCCCATTTTGTTGCCATGTGATGTTTTCTGCCGACAGAGGGGCAGGGAAGCAGAAGAAAACGCTATGTGCTTGGGCATGGCCATGGAGTTATGAATATTTATGTGATCAACACATAAAATCCCATTTTAACAGACACCATTTTGATGGATTTAACAAGTTAATCTAAGCCATTTCCACATCCTGGTAGATGCCTGCAAGAGATGAACGGGTGGCATTTCTGTAAAGTCTGTTGCGTGAGGAAACCTCTGAAACAGATGGGTGCATAAGCCCCTGCTCGTTTGGTAAGCACATCAATTTGTGTTTCGGCGCTGTCGACACGCACTGAGCCTGCGCCCTGTGCCCAACGTTGTGCTGGTGCCTCGAAATGCTACTCCTCGCAGCCACACTGTGAGGTCTTCTCCCCACTGAGCACGTGGGTCTGGGTGACAGCAGGACCTGAAATAGGGAAGGGCACCTGAATGGGACTGATCCCAGAAGAGTGTGTGCGGACATGGAACCCGGGGCTGAGCTCCAGCCTGGCTGGGGATGAAGAGCTTGACACCCCCAAGGCAGGTCGGCTGGAGTTCGGAGCAAGGCTCCCGCATTCTGCGGCCAGGTCCTGTCTCACAGTCTCCTCCCGCTGACCACCAAGGACAGCCTCTCCCATTAGCTTCTTCCCCAACTTGGGTTTTTGACACACGTCTCACATTAAAAAGCTAGCAAAGCATTTTAACCTGCTCGATCGCTATTGATCCTCCCAATGAGTAATTGTACTTTTGTCTTCATTTCGTGGCTGAGGAAAATGAAGTTCGGAGAGTTTTAAGGGGTTTAATCACAACCACGTGGTGAAGGAGTTCGAGTCTGGTCAAGGACGTGAATATAGGTGTTTTCATTGCAAACAGTGTGCTGTTGCTCCTTCTCTGCAGAGTGTCTTAGTCCCCAACATGGAAGTGGGTTGCGCTGTTGTCTCCCGTTCTCCACTCTCTCCCTGCGCTAGAATCGCACCCCCAAGCCCTCTGCCACTCCTGCCATACGGAAGCGGGGTGTGTTTCCTCATTCCATTGATGATGGGCTTGGCCGTGTGATCTGTTTCAGCCGGTGGCATGGTGTAAATAACCCAACAGGAAGCTACAAATATGCTTGTAGTGTTTGGTTTGGCCGCTGGCGCTTGGGATCCTCCATGAGACCAACATGCCCCACACAGCTACCTCTCCGAGGACAAGACGGAAACACAAAGTATAGGCCTGAACCAAACCATATTAATTTCCTGTGGCTGACACAACAATCACCATAAATGGAAATTTCTTCTCTCACAGTTCTGGATGTCCGATGTCCAAAATCAAGGTGTGGGCAGGACTGCACTCCTCCCAAAGGCTCCAGAGAAGAGTTCTTCTTGCCTCTTCTAGTTTCTTGGCTTCCAGATGCTTCACTCCCATCTCTGCTTCCATCTTCACATCATCTTCTTCTCTGTGTCTCTGTATGTCCTTCTCTGTCTGTTACAAGGACACTCTCATTGGGCTTAGGGCCCAGTATGATCTCTTCTTGATCCATATCTTAACTGCATCTGAAGAGACCCTATTTTCAAATAAGGTCGCATTCTGAGGTTCTAGGTGGACATGAATTTTGGGGGAACACTATTCAGTCCCATTACAGTTTTCCCTCTCTCCCCCAAAATTCACATTCATCCCACATGCAAAACACCTCCATCCCAACCCAGCATTCCCAAAAGTCTTAACTCATTCCAGCACCAACTCTAAATCCAAAATCTCATCTAAATATCATCAACTCAAGAAGTTGAGGCAAAAAGTCCCAAATCTCACCATCTAAATCAGGTATCAGTGGGAGCCTGGGCATGGTCCATACTGGGGCAAAATTCCTCTCCATCTGTGGGCCTGTGAAACTCCATCCACATGTTATTTGCTTTCAAAGTACAATGTGGGGACAGGCATGGGATAGACATTCCCACGGGGGGAAAATGAAAGGCATAAAAGAGTGATCGGTCTTGCCCCATCCACCTTCCGCTTCCGTGTCAAAGGCCCTGCCTTCTATACTATTCAATTCACTGTACCGATCCATTCTTCTGGAGTCAAGCCTATCTGACCTGCAGACCTATAAACAATAAAATTAACTATTGTTATAAACCACTGAGATTTTCGAGGTTTGTTGTTATGCAGCAGAAACTCATGGATACACCGCAAAACAGTGACAGAAAGGCCTTCAGATGATGTGCCCAGAAATCCTCTACAGAACAGATCCTCATCTCTTCTCCCTAAAGACAACAGTTTTTTGCAAAGATGGACTCCACATCAAACTGCTGTAACAGTAATTTTGCTGCACTGTGTAGGCTATTTTGCAATTACTTTAATCCAACAAATTTCAACTCATCACCTTGATTGAATATACATTAAACATGAAACAGAACAGACAGGAGAAGAAAAATGATGCTGTCCTCACAAGTTCACAGTTTAATGGTTAAGACTGACATAAACATGAGTAATGGTAACCACAGGCCTCGAGAAATAAATACTGCAATGGGACAAAACAGCATCTGGCAGCAGGCCTCACAAAGTCAACATGGTAGAGATGACACTTGCAGTGGGCCTTAAACGTCAGATGGGATTTTCCAAAGGCCAAAGTGGAAGAATAGGAGGAAAAGACCAGGAAGCCATGTTTTGAAATATCTGTTTGCACAACCAGCCAGTGGTATCCAAATGGAGCGCCAGGAGATGAAATGATGTCTTGGAGAGCCTTTGATGCTAGACTGTGGGGTGTGCACAAGACTTGATAGGCAATGGGGAGCCCTGGAAGGTATGAGGGTGAGGGAGCACTGTGAGGGGGTCGTGCCTTAGGAACTCATTATGGCCGAATGCTGGATGGGAGGATTGAGATGTTCTAGACTGGAGCTGAGGGCACCAGGTAAAAGCCTGCTGCAACTGTCCAGCTTTGGAGGCCGAGTAACAGGGATTAGACCGCCAGGCACATTGGCAAAGACTTGGTGTCTGGCAGAGCACTTCAGGCAGGGCCGCAGCAGGAATGTCCTGTTTGCGCTTACATGTGCCCACCCCATTTCGTCTCTCGGTTCCTCCAGGTCCCTGAGTTATCCCTGTTCCTCTTTTTCTGGGGAGCCTGCAGGGCTATTCCTGCCACACATTCTATCACTCTAGCAAAGCATTAGCAAAAACCATCCATCCATCTGCTGACTCCACAGAAATCAGTGAGCACCAGATCCAGGGACAGAGGAGGAGGGAGGAAGGGAGGGGACACTCTCCTGATTACAATATTTTATCCTCAAGCGTTTGCCACCATTCATCATTTCTGCTAACAAGGCAAAAATTCAGGTTCTTGTCTCCCACATGACCTGCTAAAGCTCCCCCAGAAGTCTGGGATTTGGAGGTGGGCTGAGTATCAGGATTACAGGGGCTGGAGAAACCGGACTTAGCGGTCTGAGTCTCTGGGGTGCAGTGGGGAAGATGGGTAGGAAGGAGGCTGGGAAGCCAGAGGAACCAGACAGGGGTTCCAGCTTCACTTTATTTAATGACCACACAAACATATGCTACATATTTTAAAGCAGGAGAGTTAGCAGAAACCGCAGGCAGCCTTGCCATTCCAGCCAGCCCTCTTCCTCACTCTAAGCAGAGGGCAGCCTCTGCTCAGTGCGCCCCATCGCAGTCCCAGGAGCAGCTACTCCTCCCTCGTGCCTTTCCCCTCCAGCGCTCGGTCCCTCCTTTCCGTTCCCCACCTCTCTGGCACCCTGGCATCTCGGTTCTCATATCTGTTTGCTGTGAGCCAGGACCTACATCTGATCTGTTTCAGTATCTGCAGCGCCTTATGCATGACCTGCCACTGAGTGAATGCTAATAACCTTGTCCACGACGGCCAACAGAGGCATGCACCACCACGTTCCCTTCCCGGAGGCTGTCCTGTAAGCCAGCTGACCCAGCCTTGCACAGCTACAAGGAGGCAGATGCCACACCCCTTTCCCCATGGCCTGGTGCCCGGTCGCACCTCAACAAGCCTCTTGCTCTCTTGCCTGACCTCGCACTACGGCTTCGCCTCGAGATCCCGGAGTCTGAGGCTGCATGCAGCTCCTCGACCAGAGACCTTGGCTCACGTGCGTCGTTCAGGCCATTTCCTGCTCAAACCGCTCTGAGCAGCCTCTGAGGACTCTGCGGTCCTCCCTGGACCTCAGGCCCCCCACACACACCACACACATGAATAAACTCCATGTATTCCCCTCACACATACCCCACACAAGTGGATGCATATATATGCACCCACACACACCACAAACTCGTACACACACACAAACCATACATGCCACATGCATCTGTACATACTATGCATACCATACGCACATACACCAATGTTTACACACACGTACACACACCATGTTTACTCCACACAGATATCCCTTCAAGTTAGTGATTTCATCTCCTACCTTTGGGTATGTATGCAGAAGTACGATTTCTGGATAATAAGGTAGTTCTAAAGTTTTATTTTAAATTTATTTTAAATTTGAGGCACTTCTGTACTGGTTTTTATAGCAGCTACACCAATTTACACTCCCACCAATAGGGCGCAAGTGTTCCCTTTTCTTCACATCCTCGTCAACAGTTATCTCTTGTCTTTTCGATGAGAAACGTTCTAACAGGTACAAGATGATATCTCATTGTAGTTCTGATTTGCATTTCCCTGATGATTAACAGTATTGAACATTTTTTCATATAGCTATTGGTCATTTGTATGACATCTTTGGAAAAATGTGTTTTTATGTCCTTTGCCCATAATTGGGTTATTTGGTTTTCTGATATTGAGTTGTACGATAAATCCTTATCAAGTATGTGGTTTGAAAATTTTTTGCCATTCCACACATTGCCTTTTTTGTTAATGGTCTCATTTGATGTGCAGAAGCTTTTTAATTTGATGTCATCCCACTTGTTAATTTGTTTGTTTTTTGCTTTCGTTGCCTTTACTTTTGGCATCAGATCCAAAAAATTGACGCTATGACCAATGTCAAGGAGTTTTTCCCCATGTTTTCTTCTAGAAGTTTTATGGTTTTAGATCTTATGTTTAGGTTTTCAATCCATTTTCAGTTGATTTTTTAAATGTTGTACAATAGGGTCCAATTTCACTCTTTTGTCTGCGGATACCCAGTTTTCCCAGAACCATTTGTTGAAGAGACTGCCCTTTCCATTGTGTATTCTTGGCACCTTTATCAAAAATTATATACATGGGTTTATTGTTCTAAGTGTCGTTTTTTAATACCAAGATCATAGCACAAAACCCAAGACTTGTATAAATGTGGGGTTTTCAACTCTCAGATAAAGAGGAGGTCCCAGCCAGGGAGCTCAGTGGGTTGGAGCACCACCTCAATGCACCAAGGTTGTGGGTTTCATTCCATGGTCAGAGCACACAAAGAATGAACCAACAAGCCTTGACCAGTGTGGCTCAATGGGTTGGGCATCATCCCACAAAGCAAAAGGTTGCCGGTCTGATTCCTGGTCAGGGCGCAGGCCCGGTCCCTGGTTAGAGTGTGCGGCATCCCCATCAACGTTTCTCTCACACATCCATGTTTCTCTCCCTCTCTCTTCCTCCCTTCCCCTCTCTCTAAAGATAAATAATAAAATCTTTTTTAAAAAGTCATCCAATGAATGCTTGAATAAGTGGAACAACAAATCAATGTTTCTCTCTCTGTCTCTCTCTCCCTTCCTCTCTCTCTCAAAACAATAAATAAATTCTCTGGGAAAAAAAAAAAGGAGGCCTCCACTGACATCTTAAGAAGGTGGTGGGCATGGAGCGGGGCAGCAACCAGAGATGGGCAGCGTGCTGAGGAAAGGCACTGGGCCGGCCACTGCAAACATGCATGGTCCTCTTCTCACCAGGGCTGGGGCCGAACTGCCCAGGGTCCTGCCCAAAAGCCCAAAGAGATGACAGTTTCCACAGTGCTAATGCCAGAGCTAGACCCAAGATAACGGCGAGCACTGGGAGCAGAGGGGCAGACCAAGCCCATGGGACAGGTAAGCCAAGGTCCAACTGCCAAGCAATATAGAAAGCCCAGAGTCAGGGCCCAAGGCAGGCCACAGGTCCTTGTCCCAAAGATGGACCAGAGCCCAAGCAGTTCTGTGCCAAATAAAGAGAAGGACGCTGTGGTGGACAGAGACTGGGGTTCACCATCCTGGACCAGCAAGGATATGGGATGGAGAATAGCAAACTGGTTGAAAGGGTTAGGGAGGGGTAGACAGAAAGCAGCTGCGTGAAGAAGATGCATATAGCAGTTTCTAGAGTCGTCATTCATTCATTCAACAAATACTTCTCGAGCTGCTACTAAATGCCAGGCACGAATGAGACAATGGCAACAGACAAGTTATTGTCTATAGACAAATTCCATTATGGAATTTACTGATTTATTACACTTAAAAACTGAGAGAAGAGCTATAAAAGAGAGTTTAATTCTGTCAAGCAGCCTCTCTGGCAAGGGTTAATTCCTGAACCTGTGGGCCCTCTGACTTCAACTTCTCGTGGCACTCCCCAGTTTCCCTCTCACACACGCCCCTCTCAGATGCATGCTCTCTCCAGCGTGCCAGTCTTGTTCCTAATTTAGCCCTTAGAGTAAGCCAGGCTGTCAGTTTGCTATCCCCTAATCCCATCTCCGCACAGCAATTGAAACTGATGATTGCAATATTGCTGAGTTCCTTGTTCCACAATCTATTGTGCTCAGAGTGGGGGCAGTCGCTGTCACCGGCTGCTTACTGGAGCTCACGGAGCCAGCGCCATGTAAACAACAGCCCCCTGTCACTGCCCTGCTCCAGTCTGTTTCAACAGCACCTTTGGGGTCCTTACGATAGAACAGAATTGGCTTCTGCCCGCCCAGGGGCTCCGAGTCCAGCGGGAAAGGCAGACCTGGTGGGGGTTTTAAAACAGTACTGGAAGAGGCCACCTAAAGTGAGTGGGACGCAGGGGGAAGGCCGGGGCATCTTCCTGGAGGAGGGGCTGCCTGAATTGAATCTTGAAGAAAGAGCAGGAGGAAGTGAATCTCTACAGGTGTGGGAGGAGGAATCATGGAAGTACAGGCGCAGGAGTGGGGGCAGGGCTGGGGGCAGGAGTGGGGGCGGGGCTGGGGGCAGACAGTGGAGGGCAGCAACAACACAGTGAGCCTAGAGGCTCCACACAGGTGAGAGCTGCTGGGGTCCAGGCCAAGTGAGGCCAGGGATGAGACTAGGACAGACCCTGGGGCCACCCCTTGTCAGCCAAGCTGAAGCCTGAGTTGATTCAGGAGCTGATGTGAAGTCGCTGATGAATGTTTTACAGAGAAGGTCAGTCTGTCGCTGAGGGAAGGGAGGACTTAACCGGGTCACCAGATGCATTTGCCAGGCTCCTCCTAGGACGCACTCAACCAGGATGTCTGACAGCACACCCCACAAACTACCTTTACTTAAAGCTGCCCCTGTTCTTAAGACCCACCGAAGAGGAATTAACAACCGCTCTAAAGATGCCAGCCAATGTACTTGGCTTATAATGCAGGACTTATTCATGTCTAGATCCAACTTATGTACACTCTTAAGAAAACCCTTAAAAGAGAAAATCTAAGACTGAAATCTGAGGTCGTACGGCCAAGCACTTGCCTTTATAACAAAGCCTTCTGTTTCCCACTCAGCCCCATCACAGTGATTACTGCAGCTCCTTGATACACAGTCCCCTCAGATGTACCCATTTTATCAGCCTGGCTAGAGTTCACGCAGAAAGGGGTGCGGGAAGAACAGGAGCCTTGGGGTCACCGACCCACGTTCCCATCTGACCCTGCCACGGGCCACTTGTGGAGGTTTGGGAAAGTCGCTCAGCCTTCCTGGACTCGAGTCTCAGGTGGTAGCTCATCTTGGCTTGCCCAGAACTTTCCAAGGGTTAGAAAGTCCTGTGCCCCAGGAAATCCTTCCTCAAGGGCAAACCCGCTGCTTGATCATCCTACTTCATTCCCTCCTTCGTAAAATGAAAGCATTAATGCCTGCCAGCTGGGATGCTGTGAGAACTTGAGGAAGTTTCGTAGACTCTCCTGCAGCATCAGAAATATAGTGCTCCTCCAAACGCCACTTCCCTGTTTGCTTTTCCCTTCTGTCACCCAGGCTTCACCCCCCGGATTGCAAATAAAGGCATCACTTCCCATTTGGCGGGGGGGGGCATTCAGCTTACCAAGCACTTCCACGGATGTGATTTCATTTGGTTCTCACGACAACCTTGCATGGGAAATAGGGTAGAAATGTTGTGCCCACTGATAGATGAGGAAATGGAAAGTCACACAAGTTAAACAGTTCAGTGGGAAACATCCGTTTCTACAACCCCTCACATTTCTGCCCAAGCACTAAAAAAGGAAATTGCGACCTACACTCCAGCTCCCAAGGGAAGAGCACTGGCTCTTGGGATGGATGCGGGTGTGACTTTGACTGCGCTACGGCTCGCAGATGAATAATGCACCATGTGCCCACCCTTGCGCCAAGGTGTTCGTTCTCTCAGTAGAGTTATAGGTTTGTTTGGTGAAAACGAACTCAGGTTTAAGGAAAAGCGATAAGAAATCCAGTTAAGCCTGGTGGCCTGAGCAACCTTCTCCATCTGCATTTCTCCCAGAGGGATTCAAATTGAAATTCCAAGCACTTGCTCAATCTTCTTTAAAGCTGGGAGTTGGTTTCTCATCTAGCAATTGATCCTTGGCCAGAGGACCCAGGATAAGGGCAAGAGGGATGAGTGGTGTCACACAGGCCTAATCACGAGACCCTGCCAAGCCACTAACAACAGACCGGATGACTCAGCCACCAAGTAGGACTTGAACCTGTAGCAACCGCTTTTCCCTGCACCGTGGAGCTCCGCTCCACAACCACACCCGGTAGGAACTCAATCAATTCTTGTTCCCGCTCCCACTCCAGACAAGCAGCTTTGAAAAAAGCTGTTTTAGGCAACACGATCAGCCTTTTGCTGTTGTTCATTAAGGCTTTAGCAGCTCAGTATTGATTTTCTTGCAGCTGCCTCTGAACTTTAATTCCTGCAGCAGAAAAACAAGGCTTTGTCTGCGACATTTCCTGTCCAAGTGGCGGGTAACAACCATTCCTGGGTTGCTGATTTCCCCAGCCCGTGCTGGGAACCGCAGGGTGTCTGCAACGTGTCCTTTGTCTATTCCAAAGAGTGATTTCTTTAGCCGCAGGAGGTCCCTCCGACTGTGAGCTGGAATTCCGTCCTCACCCTAAGTCAGCACTGCCTTCAAACTCCTACCTCGGGAAATCCAGTGACTGTCCCCTTTTCCTCATTCTGCCTTGCCACCACAGGCTTTGAGAAGGTGCTGTCTTGTATTTATATCACGTTTGTTGCATCCAGGTTTCTCTTAAATGTTAATTCCTAGCCATTGGAAAAGACCTTAATCTTCCCTTGCAAGCACCTCGCTGATATTTTTATCTCCTCTACAACATCCCCACCAAGTGGCCACTCTGGCTCTGCTTGAACACCTCTGAGGATAGGAAGCTCACCCCTCCATAGGAAAGCTACTGCCTCTCAGGAAAGCTCCGAGAGGGACAAATCTTCATCGTGTGGAATTAAAACCTGCCTTCCTGAAACTTCTGTCTTTCAACTAGACTCTCAGCACCTAGACTATCCCAGCACTGATGAAGGGTAGGGATCTCTTTACCCACCGTGGAACATTGTCGCATTGTCTGGCACATAGTAGGTGCTCAATGTTTGTTAAATGCATTAACAAATTAAGTCAACGGTTACTGAGTATCTAGCCAGAGCCATGCACCGTGCTGGAATAATGTGGCACCCTCCGATAGGAACAGGTCCCGTTGATCCGGAGTCTGGCGAGACAACAGCCTGCCTGGCTGTGCTCAGTCTGAGCTCAGACTCTTGACTCTACATAACACATGGCCCACCTCGCCCCTTGAGGCCTGGAGGGGCTGTTTGATGCGAGGAAGACAACAGAGGGATTGGTTGAGTATCTAAACCCATGGTGGGATAAGAGCTGAACAGAGGCGGTGTTGTTGAGAGGCAGTGGCGTAGTGGTTAACACCGACTCCGGCATCACATAATAGCCGAGCGACAACGAGTTCCTCAACACCTCTGGATTTTAGTTTCCCCATGTGTAACGCAGGGTGTGAATGATAATTCCTGCCTGCCAGCGTTGTTGTGAGGGATGTTTGGAATGTCAGCTGTTATTTTCACACCATGAACTGCTCCAGAGACACCCGTGAAGAAGAGCCACTGGCTCTTCTGCCAGACTCCTGCTCCCGTCACTGAACACCTGGACCAGACCCTCAACACCTGTATGGGGGACCGCCTCCACGGGGGGCCCCTGTGAAGTCCCCTCTATGTGTTCTCTATACTTCTCATCCCAAACAATTTGGTTCAAGCTCCTACTGTGGGACGGACATTGCGCTGTAAGCACCTGTGAATATTTCTCATATTTATTTCACATTTATTACGTGAGCCTTGCTGCCCCCATTCTACAAACCAAAAAAACTGGGGCTCAGAGAGGTTAAGGATATACAGCTAGCGCATAACGGAACGGGAACCCCGTCTTGGAGTCACCTGCTCCAGAGCCTCCCTTCCCCCCACTCTTCTGTGCTTTCTAAAAAAATGGGGCGGGCCCTTATATTGTGAAGGGATAGCTGGCCCTGGCAAAAAAAGCAAATTTCTCAGAGCCATGAAGGAGGCCGCGGGGGAGAAGGCACACACTTCCTGTCTCCGCGGTTAGTCTCCGCGGAAGTGAGGCTGAAGCCACGGGCTCACGAGGCGGCAGGGAATCGAGTAGCCACTCAGCAGCCCCCGTCATCCTGTCAGGGTGACAACTGGTGCCTGATCCTGGTTCCAGGCCACGATCACATGAATGGCATTCTGAGCCTCGAGTCTGGGGACCCGCTCTCACCAGCTGAAGTCCCTCACCTATCCCTAAGCAGCCACACACCACCGTCACCAATTCTTGCTTCATCCGCGAGGTCAGAAGGGGGATGTGGATGGGGGAAGAAAGAGGCAGGAAAACCAGCGGAGGGACTTTTGCAAGTGTCCAGGTGAAAGGGGAGATGGACCAGAAAAAGGGGCCATGGAGCTGGAGAGAAAGGAACAACCAAGAGAGTATGACTGTGAGAATGGCATGCAGGGACCAGCAGCTTGGAGGTCACAGCCATCATTGGGACGCCGTTGCAGGCAGCTTCTTAAAGATGCTCACAGTCATCCTAGCAGCCCGGTGACCATATGTTTGGTATTCACGCAACACCCGCACTTGAATGTGGGCTGGACCTAGCGACTCGTTTCTAACAAGGAAAATACAGCGAAAGTTTTGGGCTGTCACTTTCGAGACTGGGTGATAAAGACCCCCTCCTTCGTCTTCCTTGCCTTCTCTTTGTTTCTCATACACCCGGAAGGAAGTCAGCGTATTAGCTGACCTAATAAGGAGGCCCACACGGCAAGGAATGGAGAGAGGCCCTGGGTCAACACTCAGCAAGGAACTGAATCCTGGCAACGACCATGTGCGTGAACTTGGAAGCGGATTTTCCTCCAGTTGAGTCTAGAGCTACCTGCAGCTGCAGCTGACACTTTGAAGTATTGTCAGAGACACTGAGCCAAGGGACCCAGCTAAGCTGCTCCTGGATCCTTCTCCCAAAGAAACTGAGCTAATAAATGTTTGTTGTTTTAAGCTGCTAAGTTTTATTACACAACCATAGAGAACTGATAGAGAGAAATGAACAAGCTATGGCTTTTCAATATACCAGGAGATTGGAATGACCAATCAATTAGAGGCCCAGGGTGAAGGGGAGAGAGGACACCATGATCGTGCCCACGTTCTTATCGCGAGAAATTACATCAACATCGCTGCTATTTACTGAGTCTGGGAACCCAAACGGTGGGATGAATGTTGAAGAAAAGAAACTAAAATGAGCTTTGGCCACGTTAAGTGTGAAATGCCTCTGAGACATGCAAATGGATGAGTCCAGAACATAGTTAAATTTACGACACTGGAGCGCAGAAAGAAAATCTTGGCAGGAGATAACCATTTGAGAGTCATCAAGCTCCTCCCTCTGGAACCATTAGGAATAAGTTTATTTCCTCACTCACGTGACAGCTTCTGAAGTATTTTAAAAGAGTTCCCAAGTCTCCCATGAGTCTGGCGTGTCTACACTCTCCCACTTCCTCTCAGATAAGTTGGTTCTGAGTGCCCAGCCTGCTCTGAACATCTCGGATGTGAATTTTATTTCGCCTGCTCTACTTATCACTGAATGACTATGGGCAAGACTATGGCTTCCTGTAAACTTCCCTAATTTTCTGTAGAAAGCAGCCCGTGGAGAGGACAGCCTTGGCACATACTCAGTCGCGGACAGCATGGAGCAGCTGGAGCCTCCAGCCACTCGCACGCCCTGAAACAGGAGATCTGAAAGGACCATTGGTTTGGCCAACCACTCTCCTCTGGTTTTTTTTGTTTTTGTTTTTGGGGTTGTTTTTTTTTAGTTAACAAAAGATAATAATCTTAACCCCTTCCTTTCACAACTCCTTCAGAAAGCTACAGAAATTTATTGATAAGAGAAAATCCTTATGAAGCTGGTAGAAGAGAATGAGAACATCCCATCAAACTCTGCCTACCCTGAAATGACGAGGACACCTCGCTGAACCTGAGCAGCTGTGGCAGATGACCTTTAACACCAGGAATCGCGGGCAATAAAGCCACCCCCGAAAAAGGTGGGAAGTGAGAGATTTGAGAGGTCAATAAAGCACACATCGAACGCTGGAATTGTTCTGCAGTCACACTTCGGTGTTGACGTTGGACATCACACTGGGGATGACTCCACCCTCGGTCCTCCTTGCTGTGTCCTCGCTGACCATGCGTTAGCAGTTTCCAGGCAAGGGTGGGCCAGCTGACAGTGGTTCCCTGAATGTCAGCTCTTGGTGCTCGCAGGAGCTAACATGGTAGTCAGAGAGACAGACGGACCCTCTACCAAGAAGGTCCCCTGGTGTGGTAGGAAGGACAAGGTCCTGCAGTCACAGTGCTGGGTTTGAGTCTCCACTCTGATTCTAGCTCACCATGCAATCTTGTGGCAACGTACTCTCTCTCTCTGCAAGATGGAGCAGTGATACTCACCTCATACTGGTTGTTGTGAGGGTAGAATGGACCTGTGAAAGCAGTGGACACGTAGTGGGTACCTAACATGTCTGATGGTGTCAGAAAGCAATTACAAAGCAGGGCAGAATGTGACTAAGGCATAAGAGGGGAGAGAGAGACAAAGAAGACACAGCTGTGACCTCACAGTCCACTCTTGCAGGAACCAGCTCCCCCACCAGGGCTGATCGCCACGCTCCCACATTTACCAGGGCTGAGCTGTGTGACCAATACAACAGCAGGAATGACGGTGTGTTACTTCTGAGATGGGGCTGTGAAAAGCTCTGTTTTGTGCTTCTGTCTCACTCTCTCCCTTGGATCACTTGCTCTGGGGGAAGCGAGCTGCCATGTCTGCATGATCAGGCAGCCCATGGACAGACCTGCATGGCGAGGAACTGACACCCCTGTCAGGAACCACACGAGTGAGTTTGGAAGACGGTTCCCCAGCCCTACCCCAGCCTCAGCCCTAGTCCAGCCTCAAGATAATTGCAGACTCTTGGGAGACTCTGAGCCAAAACCACCCAGCTAAGCTGCTCCCAGATTCCTGCCCCACAGAACTATGAATGGGGCAAAAGCCCAGTCAGGAAGAGAGGGGAAAGAGAGTGAGAAGCAGCAAAATATAGCACATGCTGAGCACTGATCTCGATGCTACCGTTTACCAGCCAAGTGACCTGAGGGCTTGGAGTTGCTCTCTGCAATGTGATAAGTAATCTATCTGGCATATGTAACAAGAGCCATGAAAATATTTTTACAGTTTTACTCAAAAATACTGATTCTGGAATTCCAAGTACGAAACTGAAATATGTGAAAACAATAATGCACAAAGATGTTCATCACATCATTGTCTAATGGTTTAGAAAATGAAATAACCTGCCCTGGTTGCGTGGCTCAGTTGGCACATCATCCTTTACCCCAAAAAGTTGCAGGTTCGATCCCCAGTTGGGCACATATAGGAGGTAACAGATTGATGTTTCTCTCTCTCACCCTTTTTCTCTCTCTCTCTAAAATCAATGAACATATCCACAGGTGAAGTTTTTTTTTTAAATAAAATAACCTGATTGTCCTACAATAGAGAAATAGCACCTTGAGTTGCAGACATGTTACACACTGTATTTTATTCAATTGTAACAACAGCCACTGTATCCCCATGGTAGAGATGAGGGATTGGGACTAAGAGAAGTTAAGTCAGTTGCCCTAGGTTGCTCTTGACAGTGAATCAAATTGTAATAATCATTACTTACATAGAATGTGCTAGACACTGTTCTAAGTGCTTTATGTGTAATAAGTCATTTAAGTCCTGATTTGCCTGATTCCACAGTGCTCAGAATTGCACTAAAAACAACTTTGTGTGTCAAGCGCTGTGAACGTGGACTTTAGCTGCAATACCTTATTTATTTCTAACAACCCTATAAGGTGGCTACTATTATATCAGATCTATTTTATGGATGGGGCAACTAAGGTTCAGAGAGTCAGTTGTGCATTATATTATTTTGCCTCATTGGAGAACAGATCTGAAAGAATATACCCCTGTGTCATAGGGGAAGGAGAGCATAAGAGCTGGCAAACAGAGAAAAATACATATTTATTCAACATGAGCTAATGAGCTAAATACTGTTTTTGCTAATTGCTGTGGGCGCAGAGACAAAACTCTTGATCTCATGACATAAGATTTAGAGTCTAGCAAGAGGATGGGTAATAAACGAACATACATATACATACATACATGCATTATACATATACAAGGTCTGTCCAGAAAGTATCAAGTCATGTACTATGAGAATTAGAGACATTTATTGAAGAAGATACAAGATACAAGATATGACGGGGCCTTCGTTTCCAGCAAGTAGCCATAGACCTGCCATTCACCTCTGGTTATGACCTTCTTGAGGAAATCTGGTTCGTTGGTAGCGGTTTGAATCAAGTCATTCGCAACTGCAGCACGGTGTTCCTTCTGCTCTGGTAGCAAAAGCTGCGGAACAGATTTTGCCACCACACATTTCATGCCAAGATCCTGCGTCGAAAATGCTGGACACAGTTTCTGGAATCCCCAGGTCAGCTTCTAGTTCTCGCACTGTCAGTTGCTGATCTTTGTTGATTGCAGGCCGTACACGTTCAACATTCTCAGGCTTTCTGCTTGTTGCAAGACTTCCAGAACATGGATCACTTTCAACAGATTCTCAGGCAACTTTGAAAAAGCGCCACACTTTTATTTGCACTGCTCTCAGTGCATCGTCCCCGAAAGCCTTCTGAATCATCTAATAGTTTCCACATAGGAATGTTCAAGCTTAACGCAAAATTTGATGCAGATTTGTTGTTCTGCTCGCTCAGTCATTTTGAATGTGATGGCCACACAGCACACATGCTCACTGAATGGTGTCTACTGCCCCCACTGACTAGTACAGTGAGGTCATCATTGTTCACGTGCACAATCCTTGGCTGCCTTGTTACATCAATGCCACGCAAACCATTCTCGTTATATTAACAATAGCTGGACATTTTCCCAGGCCGACCTCATATATATTTATGGTCAGCAGATGATTAGTGCAATAAAAGAAAGACAAACAGAAAGGAAAGAGCCTGCTAGACATGGGACAGAGTTGCTACAGCACCCCGGTTGATCAGAGATGGCTTCTGTGACTGGCTGACATTTGAGCAGAGATCCAAAGGAAGTGAGGGAATGACCCTTGCAAACTACAAAAACAGAACATTCCAGGCAGAGGGAAACAGCAAATGCCGAGGCCCAGAGTTAGGAGTGGGTAAGTGTATTTGAGGGACGACAAGAATGCTAGTAGCACTAAAACTAAGGGACTTGAAGGAGGATAACAGGAGATGAGGCCAGTAGCCCAAATAGTGTAGATTCTTTCAGACCATGGTAAGGTTTTGGCTTTTACTGTTAAAAATGACGTGAGAGCCAAATGGAAGGTTTGGGGCAAAGAAATGACATGACTGTGACTTGAATTGCTTAAAAAAAAAAATCGCTCTGGCTGCCATGTTAAGAATAGACTGCAAAGGAAAGGGCTGATACAGGGAGGCCAGCGAAGAGGCTTTCAGTAATCCAGTGACGGGTGCTAGTGGCTTAGATTGGGATAACGGCAGCAGAAATAGTGAGAAATGGTAGAACTCAGGACATATTTTGCAAGAGAGACAACAGGATCTGTCGATTAGATGCAGGATCTAGAAGAAAGACAGTCAAGATAACTCCAAGGTTTTTAGCTAAAGCAATTGGAAAAATAGACATGTCACTTCCTGAAGTGGAGGACACTGTGGAAGGAGCAGATTGGAGGAGGAAGAAACCATGTGTTGGGTTTTGACCCAAGTAATGTTTGAGATGCCTATTAGACATCTATATGGAAATGTTGAATAGTCAAATATTTGAAACTGCAGCTCAGAGAAGAGATCCAGGTTGGACTGATGAACGTCGCTGCCATCCACCTACATTTAAAGCCATGAGACTGGGTGAGAGCTCCTAAGTAGCCAGTGTAGGTAGAAAACGTCTCTGCCGGGACAGGCCAACCATTAGAGGTAAGGAGAGGAGGAAGAAACAGCAAAGGGAACTAAGGAGAAGCTGCTACCAGGAATGTGGTGTCCTGGAGAGTAGCTGAAGAAAGCACTTGGAGGAGGAAAAGGTGATCAACTGTGTCAAAGGCTGCTGACAAGTAAGAGGACCGCTGAGAACTGGCCACTGGACTTGGAAACAGGGAGGCCACCGATGACCTTGACGAGAACCGTCTCGGCGGAATGATACAATGAAACCCTAATGGGATCAGCTTTAACAGAGAATAAAAGGAGAAGAAGTGGGGTGAGCATGGCCATCCCTCAATCTCGGGCATCTGCTGGGGGCATAAACTGGTTCACTGATGTGGCCCAGGTGGGCACAGAGGCCACTTTCCCCTTCGCCGTGGGGACTGAGCTCAGGACAGAGGGATAGCTTCTCATCAGCAGACAGAGAGGCTTTTCAGGGTCACCAAGAGACCAGAGAGGAAAGTGGCATGGGCACCAGGCACAGCTTCATGCCAGGACTGGCAGAGGGTCCATGGCAGAGACAGGGAACCTACATGGCCATTCAGAGGAAGGGTTCGGGTAACTCATAAGGAAGCAGCAGTGTGGGTTTTGGGCCACGACTGAGCAGAAACATGTCAACTCTAACTATGGCAACTCCCCCCACTCATGGATGTGACCCAAGAAATGGGTATACCCATGGGCAAGTGCAGTTAATTTAACTTAAAGAGAAAATAATCAGTATCGTGATATATGTGGCATTATATAAATAAAAGAAAATTCTAGGAATAAAGACACTAATGAAACTTAGCAGAATGCAAAACAATGCCAGCGTTAAAGCAGTTGAATCACAAGTGAGTTCTTATTTTCTCTATTTTGAAATTTGTAGTGAAGTACTTAGATAGCTTTTATAGCACAAAAAAAAATTAAGGGGATAATAATCAAAGCCTTTCTCTGAGAGTTGTTTTTGAAGATTATAATAATGACTAATATTTGAATAGCTCACAAAGTGCTTTTCACACATGTAATCTCGTTTAATCTTCATAACCAATATGCCATCTCTTTGCAATAGCTTTTATTATTGCACTTAGCAAACTGTGTTGCAATGATCTGTTTATATATCTTTTTCCCACCCTAGACTGAATTACCCCAAAGATGAGAATCCTGTCTCTTCATCCTTCTCCCTGACAACAGAGGACATGGCACATGATAGACGTTCAATAAATGTTTGGAAATGTATGGATAATGGCTGGAAAGATGGATGGTTGGAAAGGTGGAAGGAAGGATGGATGGATGGATGGATGGATGGATGGATGGATGGATGGTTGGATGGGTGGAGGAGTGGATGCACAGGGCTCAAGGGATCAACAGATCACTACTTTAGATGTGAGCATTTGATTGTCCCCAGATCACATAGGTACCCTTAATGCCTACAGACTGAGCCATCCACCACTCCGTCCCTCCAAACTAAATGTTTTTGAAGCCTCATGTCTAGTTAGCCCTCTCCCTGTCTCACATTTCTGGGGATCTGGGTCAGCCTTTCCTCTTAGCCGTCTTCCCCCATACGTACCTTCCATGCTGCTCTGTGCCTCCACTTCCCTGCCCTGATCCCACATTGCCCTCACCTCCCCCAGGCTGCTCCACCCAAAAAGTCAGAGCCCTCTGAATCATGAAAAATGCAGCCACATCCTCAAGCTCCCCCATTCGGCTCTAAAGGAAGCGTAGCCCCCTCACCGGAGGCCCCGCTTTCCCTTCTCTGGGGAGCTTCCATTCCCACCCCCCACCTCCCCACATCCAGCTGCAGGGCATCTTTGAAGGACACCTCTGGGTTAGGTATTCTTCCGTGTGCTGTCATCATCCCGCGGACTGGATTTGCCAGCGTGCTATCTATTTCAGCAGTTGCCTCCATGTTATGCTGAAGCTGTACACACAAAGCCAGGTTTTCTATGTAGATGCTTCAGGCTCATTCACAGATCTGGGAAGATTTTTACATTTAGATGTTTGCAAGAAACATGACACACTCAGCATATGCATCAGGACAATTTAAATTGCAAGTGACAGAAAGCCAGCTCAAACTGGCTTAAGTTAAAATAAAGGGAATATATATATTGGTTCATGAAACTCAGAAAGCCCGACGGTGGTTCGGGCACCAGATCGTCAGGGCTTTGCCTTCTTCCTCAGGCAGCCTCTTTCTTCATGGTGGGAAAGACGACCACTGGCACCCGCAAACATATTCACCCCTTTGGTCCACAATCTAAAAGAAAGAGGTTCTCTTTTCCCGGCGCTCATCTATCAGTCACACAGAAGAGCTCTCACTGACACTGGATTGCGCCACATTTCTGAGGACAAGAGGAATGCAGTATTGTGACTGACAGCCCCAAAAAGAGCCATGTAAGTTTGGAACAGTGGGGGTAGGAATATGGATCCCTCGAGATAAAACAATGTGCACACTACATTTAAGCTGGGTCTGTGCATCATCTCAAAACAAGTCAGCCATGGACTGGTTACCCACACGCCGAATAAATGATCCTTCGACATTTATATCTGCATCAATTTCCACCTTGCTAAGAATTCACAGCATCTAAATGGAATGTGACAAGAAAGGGGGATTTGTCCTGTGACCGGAAATTTACATATAAAATTATTAGCCATGGTTTCCTCCAGGGAGAAAAGTGCGAGTAGGAGGGATAGTGTTAGAAAGGAATTTGATTTGTTGTTGTTGTTGTTGTTGTTGTCGTTGTTCTTGTATATATTTTTATGTACTGTTTGGTGCAAGACATGTGAAGAAACCGAAAAGCTCCCTATACCGGATGGAGAATGAAGCTGCGGGAGTTTTGTTTAAAGAGAGACCAGAGAAAGCAGAGGAAGAAATGAAGTTTCCTGGGGGACCTGCTCAGAGCTGCAGGACCTTGCTTCGTGCCCCTGGTTCTTGGGAAAGCAAACGCGGCATGAGGCAAAGAATGGTGACATCTGTGGTCCCTTCCCAAAGCTAAAGAGCTGGCACAGAGCTGAGGGAAATTGTTTTTATTAGTGCCGTATTTGCCTACTGTTTAAATCCATACTCTGGCGTTATCAGGAATTAATTCAAACGTGGAAATTACATTCATTTCCTTGGAACAGTATGCTGATAAATTGAAAGTTAAATTGGGTCGAAAATCTGTTCTATCTTTAAAAAAAAAAAATGTCAGAGACAGATTTCAGAAAAACAGGCCAGCATTAAAATAGAAAAACACCAAGCTGGGAATTAATTTTCCCTCCAAATTTAATAATTATTGAATTACCATGGATATAAGTTCCAGTTAAATTACCAACCTTGTCTAGACAGAATGAGATGATAAAAAAAATAGGCTACGAGTCAAGATGGGTGAATGACGGCACACAACATCGGTAGATTTTGGAATGGGGGGAAATTAATTGATATATTTGAGTGTCGCTAAAGCTGTCATGGGTGAGAGACAAGGTCACTAAATCTGAGAGTGTGCTCATGGTTTGGGAGCCAAATTGCCACAGGATGTAAAATGAAGAGGCAATGACGCACCTCATCTGTGTGGGATCGAATCACTGTCACCCCGAGAACACAGCGGCATTTGCTGAGAATGGCCATGTTTAAAGATCATCAATATTGTATATTTGAGGATCATGTTTAGTTTGAAGAATATAGATAAATTGAGAGAATGGAGTTTTGTGACCACCTGACATTAAATAATTTTACACCAATCTGAGGGGATTTGATTTCCTGAAGCAGAGTATTTGTTCTGGTCTCAATCCCCTGTGGATGTGGGAACAGAGAGACAGATAAACAAGTGTTTAACATTCCTCACTAGGCCAAACCTTTGTGCATTATTCAGGGTGCAGCTGCTCAGAGGGAAAATTACATACAACGGCTTTCCACCCAAAGAGCAGGGACATGTGATCTTCACGGCGGATACACTCCGCGGCGCCTCCCCTTTTTTATTTTGTTAACAATAAGTCTGTCCAAAGAGTTTTTATACTGGATTTGTCCAAGGAACCAAGGAGAACTGGTGACATCTCAGAATTAAAGGCAGAGAACAATGACATTAAATTGGTGATTGCAAACCAATTTAAGGTGTTTAAAATGAGCACTACACAGACAGAGAAAGACAAATACCATACAATTTCACTTACATGTGGAATCTAATGAAAAAATAAACAAACAAAATAGAAACAGACTCATAGATACAGAGAACAGACTGACAGTTATCAGAGGAGAGGGGGATTGGGGAGCTGGGTGAAATAAGGTGATGGGATTAAGCAGTACAAATTGGTATTTACAGAATAGCCACAGAGATGTAGATTACAGTGCAAGGAATATAGTCCCCAAGATAAATAGGTAAGGGGCCAGGTGGGTACCTGAAGCAGCGGGGCAGGGTAGTTGAGGGCCTCTCTGTGAAGTACATGATTTTCTAGCCACATTGCTGTGCATCGGAAACTAATACAAAATAATAGTGAATGTAAACTGTAATTGAAATTTTTTTATTTTTATTATTGTTGTGCAAGTGCAGTTGTCTCCCTTTTCCCGCCACCTCTTTCCCCGCCCCACCCACCCTCACCTTCCACCCTCAATCCTACCCTCCTTTGCCTTTGTCCATGAGTCCTTCATACATGTTCCTTGATGACCCTTCCTCTTCTCTCCCCCATTATCCCCCTCCCCCCTCCCCTCTGGTTACTGTCAGTTTGTTCTTTATTTCCATGTCTCTGGTTATATTTTGCTTGCTTGTTTGTTTTGTTGATTAGGTTCCACTTACAGGTGAGACCAATAAAAAAAAATAAAAAGAACTATTATTGGGCAGGCCAAAGGGTCATTTTCCCCAGCCCCCCATCCCATTTCCAAATAACCTCAAACAGAGTTTTGCATTATTATCTTCAACCGATTGGTTATATATCCAGTCACAAAGCAAATGGACAATTGTGGATCACACAGTTTAATCTTTTGCCTCATTTCCAGGCCTCACCAATCTGTAATGCACCATGAGTGAATGCTGTAATTCACTTGGTTGTGAAGAACACAATTATGTTTTATTCTTTGGGTGCTAAAGTGTTAATTTATTTAACGTAACCCCCTTTGAGATCTATAAATTTGTACACTGTTTTAGCAGGTAGGGTTTTGGTTTTTTGTTTGTTCGTTTTTGTTATGAGCCTTAAAATATAGAGAAAAGAAAAGAGAAAAAAATAGAGTCCTGTTCTCTTTCCATCTCTGAAAAGCCATGGTCACCAACTGAGATAACAACTAAGACAGTGAATACAATAGAAAGAAGTGGGGTGGATGAGAATAGGGAGTGGTGGGGACTGTGGCAGATAAGAGCTTATGCTGATGCCCCATTGAGGAGGAGCAGCACCTGCTGAATGCTGCCATGTGGAAATTCAGGCTCAGCATGACTAGACCTTCCAATATTTTCAAGAGAAGCCGCAAATCCAGATATTCAATAAAATATCCCAATCTTTAAAGGCTAGCTGAGTTTTTTTTTTATTACACTCTTCATACCAAAGAAAACATATCTGTCACCCAGAGTTAGCCTACAAATCACTAGCTTGTACTCGTGATATAATTCAAGGTGAAAGTCTAGTTGTGTGAGGCATTTATAGGGCCATGGTAATGTGGTGGTCACCCGAAGGGCGACACAATCAGGACACGGTCCGTGGGTCTTTGTGCAAGCATGAGTAAGGCCCAGGCCTGGTGAGACGACCCAGAGCCACTGTCTTCAGGGCAGAGGTGCAGCTGTTGTTCCTGGGGAGTGTACGCTCTATGCTAATTGGGACTCGTGCTCTTTTAAACAGGTGAATGTTCCTGTTATAGGGCCCCCACAAGCCATGGGACTTTGCCTTTTGGAAATCATAAACTTTTAATAGGCTAATGTTATCCAAGGAAAACAAGTAACAAGTAGATTCTAAATCATTTAACTATAGAAGTTGTTCTCTAAAAATTGAGATAGGTGGGGATGCTGAATTCAGGAACCACAAGAAAATGCAGAACTGGGGCCTCAGAGAAACAATAACAGATAAAACTGTTAAGATTTCAAGGAGTTGGGTACGTCAATTTATTTACTCAACAAAGTATTTACTGGGCAATTAACGTGTACACACATTGTGCTAAGAGGTACGTGCAGATGTTACTTACTCTTTGCCATAACCTTGTGTCTTAGTTTGGGTTCTTGCAGAAATTCAAGTGCAAGTGTTTATGTGAGAGGTGATTGCAAGAAACACTGGTAGGGGAAGTGAGACAGAGAAAGGAAGGAAATCAGGAAAGGTGTATTATCACAAGCAGTTGCCACCATGGGAAATTGGATCTCAATACCATCAGAGAGCTCTGGGATACTGTGCAGATTATGCACTTCAATTACCCATTCAAGGAGGGAAGGAGCTGGGACATTTACACAACTCCCTTTAGTCCCCGCTCTCATTTCCGGCTGCAATGCTTGAGAGCAGCGCAGTCTTTGGCAGCATGTCGAGCCCCCAGGACGAGAAATGCAGGTGCTGGTAATAAAAAATTAAGTCAACATGTGCAGAAACCGTAAGATCTAAAGAGATATGGGTGGAACAGAAGAAGTGTCTACTGCAGCCCTTACAGTAGATCCTACCCCACTTTACAAATGAGAAGACATGTGGGGTTCACCCTTCAAGTAGAAAACACTGCCCGGTGTTGCCCCCTTGGAAGCATGCTGGTCAGGGACATGCAGACAAGACTCCCCCAAGAGACAGGGACATGGAGGACACCAGTCATCAGTCCCTTCGAAGACAGAGGCAGTGTCACATGACTCATTGTCAGAGGCAGTGAGTTAAGCATCAGCAATGCACCAGCAAGCATCAGCCTCCAGGGGTTCGATGCAATGAGGTCTATGCAGTTTGGGCATCATCAGAGATGGGGGACAGCACAATGAGCTGAGACAGGAATGGACAAAAATAACAAATACCATGTGCTAACCAAAAGGGCCATTGTGAAGGACTAGCTAAGGGACCTAGACTCCTGGAGACTTCTGACACCACCTTGTGAAAAAGTGTATCTCCCCAGACTGTTTGTGAACTGAAGGGTAACGCAATTCTTATCTATAAGTGACAGGCATTAAACCATTGAAGGTACACTGGGCTTCAGAAAGACTTTCCCTTCCTCCACTGAAGGTTGCACCAATAATTTAAGATGACATTAGATCAATTACCAAACTATTAAATGCCAGTTAACATCTTTAGAAACCGAATACAAAAGGAACCAACTAACACTGTCTTGTTATAACCCCATTGTGTATAAGAATTAGGTTTAAATGCTTAATGAATGTATAAAAATATAATTACCAAGTTATTGCTCTTGTAAAGGTGATTGATAACCATATCGTTGACTTTTCCACTGTGCTCTTGAGTTATTGAACTGGACTTTTTCTGATGCATTCTCTTCTCTGTAGCTTTTTTTTTTTTTTTTTTTGCACTTTTATAGTACTTTTGATTACTATCTACCTGCTTCCTTGTTAGGAACTGAATTTTTTGTTTGTGTCCCCTGATCTTCATATACCAAAGCCCTATCCCCCAATGTGGTGGTATTTGGAGGCGGAACCTTTGGAGGTGGTGGGTTTAGATAAGGTCATGAGGGTAGTGCCTGCCTTCATAATGGATTTAGTGCCCTTATAAGAAGAGGAAGGATATGAGAGCTAGCCCTCACTCCCTATCTATTTGTCTGTCTGTCTATCTACCTACCTCTACATGCATGCACCAAGGAAAATCCGTGTGAGCACACAGGGAGAGGGCAGCCATTGACAAGCCAGGCAGAGAGCCCTCAACAGGAACCAAATTTGCCAGCACCTTGATCTTGGACTTCCAGCCTCCAGAACTACGAGAAATAAATGTCTGTTGTTGAAGCCACCCAGGCTATGCTACAGCCTGAATGAATAAGACACTCCCCTGCTAGACTCCAAAATCCTTGGGAATTGGACACTACCATTATTCACTCTCTATTTCTGGTACCTAGGGAAGAGTCTGGCACATACTAGGTGCTTATGAATGAATAAAGGAACCTACCTTGGTTGTTGAACACAATTTTTGTCTTTATTTTGGGATACAAAATAGAGCTGAATGGTCATACTCAGGAAAGATAAATGAGTTCAAATCTGGGGTCTACCACCTATTAACTGAGCAAGCAGGATTGAGTCACTCGCCCTCTTCTTAGTTGTAAAATGATGATTATCTTAGTTTGGGTTCTTCAAAGTAATCCTCGAGATAAGGACTTGGATGCAGGTGGTTCTCGGTGGGAGGTGAGGAAGTAGAAAAAGTGGCACAGACAAGCGTGTGTGAGTGAGTAGGTTACTGCTGTGGGCCACCAGAGCACAGTCCCCAAGAGGGAGCTCTGAGAAATGGTGTAAAATGTGCCCCCAGGACCTTCACACAGGTCAGAGGCTGGGACAGGCTACCTGCTGACTCCATTCTCTCAGTTGTAAAGGCTACCCCTGAGGTCTTTAATTCTACTTTCAGGTTCTATCTATGTGCAACAGAGCAAGTTTCCACAGTGCCAGATAAAACCCTCAGGAAGTTGAGCTAAAGAGCTGTTATACGGATAGGAATCACAGCTGCAGGTGAATTCAGGTGGTCAAGGCACGATAGGTGGGGCATCACCAGCATCTGCTATAAGAGCAACACCTATACCATGGGACCACCTCACAGAGAAGTCAGGAGGATTAAATGAGAAAATGTACTTGTATATAGAGCACCATCCACAATGCCTGGTCCATTAAAAATTCCCTGTAAATTTTGGGGGGGTGGTTGCAGTGATTTTTCTTGTTAAATATGATGGTGAAAATTACAGCTCATGGGGAGAATACTTAAGTGTACAGTTCAGCGCCACAGTGCTGCTGCCTATTCCAAATCAAGGTCTTTTGCGGGTCTGTGAATTACAGTAGTGAAGAAAATATGATCGTTGCCCCCAGAGAATTCACATTCTATGTGGGACAGCCAGACACCAAAGTAAATTTGATGCCCTGCTCTGCCTCACTCCATCGCTTTGGCTGGACTTGATCTTTCGTGCAGTATCGGGAGTAAAGGAAAACCATCAATGCGCACACATTTTATTACTAACTAAACCTATATACAAACGACATCTTCACCTCCTCAAAATCTTGCACCACATACATGCCTTATATGCAATAATCACTGCCCTTGACTATAAGAATGTTTATTCTGACACGATACTTTTTCCTCCTAACCACTCTCCCCCATCAACAGTGTCTCCATTTGTATTCCCCCAGAAGGAGACACAGAGAACTCAAGGGCAAGCAGTTCCCTTGGAAGGCGAACTCGGGAAACTCCAATAGGGAAGTGGGAAAATGAGACAGGAAGAAGACCACCAATGCAGGGTATATTATCCACCAATTATCGCTGTGAGCAAATGGATCTTAATTGTACTAGAACCTCTGAATCAGTGGAGAACAGACACCTTGGAATTATCCACCTAAGAGATGAGGAATCCTGAGTATTTAATATACCAACTCCCATTAGGCACTAGCTGAGGGTTGCTTCCAAAGGGTGCTAGTTCTCTGGTCCTTCTGGCCCGCCGACCTTCACCAGCAGAGCGGGTCCTGGTTTGCCAGAGAAAGCCTCAGGCAGTTAGAAGCAGGGGCGAAAAGGAGGCTCGATTGGGAGCTCTTGAGGAAGCCCATGCCACAAAGCCCCAGGGAGGAGATTCTCTCCACAATGTGAGGCCAGGGACTGTGTCTGTCTTTTTTATCAAAGATCCCCTTCCTAACACATTCCCTGGCATGTAGTAAACATTCAATAAATCTTTGGGATGCGTGGATGGATGCATGGATGAATGGATGCATGGATGGATGGATGCATAGGTGGATGGCATTTGCGCTGAGTCTTAAAGAATGAGTAGGAGTTCACTGGGCACTCCAGGATAAAGAAAGAGCATGCTCAGAAGTATAACATTATGTAAAAACATGCCTCCATGTTGGGAAACCTCTCAGGGAAACCCATTACTTTGCTTAAAATTTACAGCTGTTTACATTCACAGCTCCTTCTCTGGAAGCCCTCTCTGCAGCCTTCCTATAACTTCCCTTCCCTCATCCCATGTTTGCCCTTTAAGACAGACAAACAAAAAAATTCTAACTTCCCTTTCATATCACAATCCTTCAGGTACTTAATACCATGTCCCCTTTTCCCAAACTCATACAGCCCTGGTTTCTTGTGAATGCCCCAAACTGAAGAGCTTCATCCAGGTTTTATTTGACTGTGTGACATTAGATTTGCGGCCCTCAGATCAAGGGGGCAGGATGCAGTGTTCTGCAGCACCTCTAGTGTCTTCCGGATCTGGGTTCAAACTTTGACACTACCAGTTGTGTGATTGGAGGTAAGTAATTTGTTTTCCCTGAACCATACCCTCATCACTTATAAAATGAAAATCATGATGTTTATCTCGCTGGAAGCTACAGTGGGCATTTAATGAAGTTCATTCTCTTTCATTGAACTTACCGACCTTTTCTCCACCAGGCAGCTGCTAAGGGACATGCCTCTGCGCCCCCACCCCACCCCACCCCACCCCCAGAATTTTGAATGTTCAACCTAGAACAAGGGTGAGACACCCATTATCACCCAGGCCACTGCACAGAGAATTTAGTCCACTCTGGGCCTCCCTCCCTCCCCTCCAGTAGCTCGGAGTTAAGCAGCCGCCGTTGCTCCTACCAAACAGGAATAAGTACTGCTCACTTGTTCGCCTGCTGAGCAAAGGGACTGATTACCGGAGAAAGGGAAGTGTCGCCCACAGAAATCAATACAGATGCAGCTTTGAAAAGGTTGGCTGGCTGCACAGGATTAGATATTGATCTCACTTGTTTTCCCAGTTATTGCTCTGTTCACCACCTGTGGAGGCCACGTCTAATCTCCTCCTAATACCAAACAAGACAAGAGAGCTCAGCCCGGAGCAGACATGGCGCATGACGATTGCAGAACATGACAGGATTCCCGGTACTCGTGCCCAGAAAAGCCACGAACACAGAGGGAAGAGGTCCCCTGACCCTACGTGACAACGCAGGATTGAGTGGAAGATTAAAACCGAACTGGACACACAGACAGAACCCGGTGGGAAGCCCAATCTTCATACCTGCCCCATGGAATTCTGGGATGTCCAGAAAAAAATCAGGAGGGGTCAAGGCATTTACATAAATGTCTCTTGATCCTCTAGGAATCCTATGAATGGAAGTTTAGGGCATAAAAATAAGAACCTGGATTAAAACCTATACAGATACAGTCAGAAAACAGTGAGAGAGCATTGCTTTGCCTCAGAAATTGGAAAAGACTTCTTTAATGACAATATTTTGAGTAATGGCCAGTGTTCAAGGAACTGGAAGGAATGAATAACTTTTCTGGAGGGCAACTGACAATACACTTCAAAAGCTGCACAATTCATCATATACTTTGCACTGGTTATTCTACTTCTAGAAATTGATCTGGAAAATATAACTGGTAGTGTGCACAAGGCTTTCCTACAACTGAAAAGGCACCTGCCCCTTCCTGCCCTGACAGATTGGGACAGATGGAAGGCTGGTTATGAAGCTCAGATGGGGCGGGGCCCTGCAACGACCCGTTCCAGGAAGCTGTGTAGTGGAGGGTCCAGACCTGCTGCAGAAAAAACCATACCAAGGCCAAGGGATCCTAGGCTAGTCAATAAACACAGACCATCACTGTGTTAAGACTGTGGAGAAGACTGCATCCTGGCCCTATAGATGCTGCTTTATAAAAGGAGACCCAGACAATGAAATCAAAAAGTGTGCCATCAGTTATAAAAGCAACAGTGGAAAATCAAGGCGGATGGATGCAAAGAACAAGTGGGCTGATTCCACAGAGTGAGTCAGTAAGTCTCCAGCAGGGTGTGACTCATAAACTGAGTCTCAACCATGGGTAGGATTTAGCAAAGAGGACAAATGAGGGAAGAACATTCACAGGTATAAGAAAATACTCATGGAAGGGTGTGCAGACAGACAAGACACGAGAGCCACCTTGGCAGAGCAGAACATTGCAAGATCGTGAGGGTCCTTATGAGCCACAAGGAAGAACCTGGATCACAACGACCCAAGGAGGGATTCCAGCGCTAGGAGACACAGAAGCCAAAACAGTGGCTCACACTTTCCTTTAAAAATAAAGCCAAGTGCCTTGAACTTTTGACCCAGGTCTTCTTTCTGCCTGTCCCTGCATGACATTCCTTCATAAAATAAACCTTCTTTAGAAGCTCAAGCTCTGAAATATACATGTGGGATACTTCCCACTTCCAGGACCGTTTGAGGCTGCTCTAATTAGAAAACGCTAACTCTTACCAGTCTTATTGACTTTTATCATCCTTGTAGACACAGGCCCTTCTCAGACAAATATTCTATATGAGATGTCATCACTGAGCCCATTTATTCTATTGACTATTGTTATATAGTCTTTAACATCTTGTACAGAAATCTAATAAGACAACCTTATAGAGAAATCTGGTAATACAACATATGACTATTTGCAGTTCTCACTGCCTTTTCCTCTATGAAAAGAAATCAGCAATGGGCTCCATAAGATTAGTATTTATTTCTGGTTATCTAGGATCATTTAGAATCAGTCCCTAATACCAACTTGAGAGTCAGGGTCAACGATAAGTACTTGACAGGTAAGATTACAATCATTTAGAATCAGTCCCTAATACCAGCTTGAGAGTCAGGGTCAATGGTAAGTACTTGACAGGTAAGATTGCAATTTTCAGTGTGGGACAAAACAGGGTATGTTCTAGCTATTTTTCTTTTTAACTCGTATTTCAGTAATTCAAATCGGCTTTTTGTTTAGGTAGACATATCTACCAGCTACAGAGAGAAAAAAAGATAACATTCTCTTTTAAATTGATAACATGGTTTGGTTGTCACATATTAAAAGAGTCCTTATGGTATAACGGTCCCTGTTGGAAAGTCACTGACAGAAGACGTAACTTAAGATCAACTATTCCCAACCCAAAGCTTTTCTTTCGGTAGCTGCTTCCCAATATTATCTACTGACAGTCATACTCATCAAAGCAAGTGACCACAATTATTTCCCTCCCTGTGTCCATTTCCTTTCTCAATGTGAATTTGAAGTTCAACCATCAAGAGGCAAAGTCCATTATTTTAAAATTTTTTATTAAATTCTATTTTTATTGTTTATGCTGTTATAGTTGTTCCCACTTTTTCCCCCTTTCCTCACCTCCACCCAGCCCCACTCTCTCCCCTCCCCAAGCCGATTCCCATAACGTTGTCCATATCCATGGGTTGTGCATAAATGTTCTTTGGTCAATCCCTTCACCATCTTTCACCCCATGTCCTCCACCCCCACGTCCTTTCCAACAGCTCTCAGCCTCTTGGCCTTATAACTTGCACTGATCAAAAGAATGTGGGAGGGGAGCTCAGGTGTCAGTGGGGTCTACAATGAGAACCCTGACTTCCGCCCGCACTATTAATAAGGACACACCTCCCTGTCCCTGATGAAGTGGTATCAGACAAAGTCAGCTACAACACAGTTAAATAAGATCCAGAGTCTCGTGATATACGAAATGTCCCAGTTTCAGTAGAAAATAACTTATCACAATGAAACCCAGGGTACTCTCTAACCGACAAAAAATGACAATCAATCGATGCCAACAATGAGATGACAGGCATTAGAATTATAAGAATGTTAAAACGACCATCACAAATGCTTCAATGAGAAATTATGAACATGCTTAAAACAAATGAAAAAATAGAAGTCTTAGCAAAAAAATAAAGGAAATAAAGAAGCAAATGGAGATTTTTAAAACTGAGAAACACAATAACTGAAATGGGCTCAACAGTAGAAGAGAAGGGAGGTGAGAATTAGCGAACTGAAAGATATAAAAATAGAAATTACCCAATACAGACAACAGAAAGGCAAATTATCTGGGGGAGATAGAGCCTCAGAGACTTTGGGACTATAACAAAAGATCTAACATGCATATTATTTGAGTCCAGGAAAGAAGGGGGATGAGCAGGGCAAACACCTAAGCCTACAGATTCAAGAAGCTGAGTAAACCCCAAACAATTTGAATGACAATTCGAAATCTAATGATTTCTTGTTACCAATGAACGCCAGAGGAAGGGGTACATTTTTCAAGTGCTGAAAGATTTTTATCCAGTGAAAATATACTTCAAGAATGAAGGAAATGTTAAGACTTCTCAGATGAAAGAAAACTAAAACTTTCTCACCAGCAGACCTACCCAAAAAAGAACAGCTAAAGGAAGTTCTATAAATATAAATGAAATGATAAAGGAGTAAGTCTTGGAATACCAGCAAGGAATAAATAATGTGGGCACTTACAATGGACTTTCCTTCTCCTCTTGAGTTTTCTTATTATGTTTGATAGTTGAAGGAAAAATCATAACAAAACATAAACAAAACTTCTATGACAACAACTACAAACCATTGATGAAGGAAATCAAAGAAGATCTAAACAAATGGAAAGGTATATCATGTTGGGTTGGAAGACTCAACACAAGAAAGATGTTAATTCTCCCCAAATTGATATACAGGTTTAATGCAATTTTTATCAAAATATCAGCAAGATTTTTTTGTATATATATAGACAAGATTATTCTAAACTGTATATGACAACACAATGACTTAATAACTAAAGCAATTTGAAAAAGAAGACTAAAGTGGAAGGAATCAGTGTACTCAATTATAAGACTTATTATAGAGTTAGTCATCAAGACAGTGTGGTATTGGCAAAGGGGTAGACAACCCAGATTAAACGATTGAACCAAGGGTCCAAAAACAGACCCACATCAATATGGCCAAGTGACATCTGATAAAGTGTAAAAGCTACTCAGTGGAAGAAATATAGCCTTTCAACAAATTATTCTGGAGCAGTTGGACATCCATAAACAAAAGAAAAACGAATCTTGACCTAATTCTCACAATATGAAAATTAGCTTATATGAAGATTAACTCTAACAGTCTTAAATATAGAGTATAACACTATAAAACTTTTAGAAAAAATAGAAGAAAATCTTCAGGATCTACAGCTAGGCAGTATTGAGACTTGACATCAAAAGCATGATCCACAAAAGGAAAAATTTGTAAGTTGGTCTTCATTAGAATTAAAACCTTTTTCTCTGTGAAAGACCATAGGAAAAGGAAACACAACCACAGGGTGAGAGAAAATATTTGCAAACCACATACCTGACAGAGGTCTAGCCGCCAAAATATATAAATTATTATTTAAAAAACAGTAAAAAAAATGCTATTAGAAAATGGGCAGAGGACATGGAGATACATTTCACTTAGGGGGTATATTATGATTATAAACCCATAAGAACATGCTCAACATCATTAGCCATTAGGAAAACACAAACTAAAATCACAATATTACTACACATCTATTGTAATGGCTCAAAAAAGTTGTAAATGATATCACCAAATTCTGGGAGGATGAAAAAAACTGGATCACTCATACACTGCTGGTGGGAGTGTAAAATGATCCAGCCACTCTGGGAAATAATTTGACGGTTTCTTTAAAACAAAAAAACAAAAAAAATCCCTAAATATGTAATTGCTGTACAACCCAGCAATTATACTTTTGTGCAATTATCCAAGAGAAATGAAAACTTACGTTCACATAAAAATCAATATGCAAATATTTATAGAGGTTTTTGTCATAATAGCTAAAAATTGGAATCAACACAGATGTCCTTCAATGGGTCAATAGTTACACAAGCTGTGATATATCCATGCCCTGGACTACTTCTCAGCAATAACAAAGAACAAACTTTTAATTCATTCAACAACCTGGAAGAACCTTCAGGGAATGATGCTGAGTGGAAAAAAAAAATAGCCAACCCCAAAGGGTTACATAATCTATAGTTCCATTCTTAAAGTGACAAAAATTATAGAAATGGAGAACAGATGAGTGGTTATCAGGGATTAAGATGGGGGTAAGGAAAAGAGGAAGGTGGATGAGGTTATAAAATAGGTGGGTCTTTGCAGTGATACACACGTTCTATATGTTGACTGTATCAACCTCAGTAACCCGGTTGTACCATTACATCATAGCTTTGTAAGAAGATATTACCGTTCGAGGAAACTGGTACACAGGGTCTCTCTGTATTATTCCATGCAAATGTATATGAATCTACAATTATCTCAAATAAGATTTTTAATTTTAAAAAGTAAAGCAAAAGAGTGTGGTAGGAGTGATGTTGTGCCGATAGCAAACCAAGATCCCAAGAAACCTTCATGGCTCCTTATTTGTCACCCAGGACACCATGTGATCAAGCCCCCATTAGCCTGCTGGAGGATGAGGGACCGTGGAAAACAAGACAAGCCATCCCAACTGAGGCAATCCTAGAGCAGCCAGCTCCCAGCCAACCTGGCCGTGAAGTGCAGACACAACACTAAGCCCAGCGGACGCTGTAAGGAATGCCCAGCTGGGCCCCGCATGCCTGCAAACTGTGAGCGAAGTAAAAGGCTGATGGTGTTAGACATTGAAGGGTTAGAAGCTTTGTTATATAGCAAAAGCTAACTGATACAAGGCAATATAGTTACATAGATTGAAACCGATTTATCTTAGAAGCTTCCCCAGGCAGTTATTTTGTTTAAAGTTAGGTGTTTTGAAATCTTTCACATTTGAGTTTGACATTTAATATGGATCATTATTTAAATCATCTAGACTAAAATTAGAAGGGCAGTATAAGACCTTTGATCCTGCTCATAGGTATGGGCTAGGCTCACCTTATTAGGGAGGTGGGATGGCTTCATATTCAGGCATAGGTCCTTGATAAGATCCTCCACATTCCTTAGAGGTCATCTGTGCTGCCCCCAGCCCAGCAGACACTCAAAGGAACACAGCTCTGCCTTTAATGAGCTTCATAGAAGAGCTGCTTCCTGGATAATTGACCTCCAGCTCACTGCCACTCAGTCCTTATCAAGAGTTCAATATTTGTGGAGGAGCGTCTGAAAGGCGCAGCACCCTTCTGTCCCTCCAGGTACTCCAAGTGCTGTCCTTGAGTTAGGCCACATCATCAGAGAACAAAAGGACCACATGGTTTTGGCCCTCTTGGAATTGCTTTTATTGAACTGTGCTTTGGCATTCGGCCACTTTCCTGTCTTATGGGACTTAAGAAAAATCCCCATGAAACCCAATATTGTCTTTACTCTCATGATAGGGCTAAGATTCTTATCCACCATGAACGCCTATAGGAGAGTTGTGTGTGTGTGTGTGTGTTGATTATCAGAACAAGCAGGGCATCTCTCCTAAGCAGCCAGTTGATGTATCCGACATGGCCCCTGAGAATCATACCACTGACACGCCTTCCCACTCGTCTGGGCAGCTTGGAGCCAAACTGAGCAGTTGAGACTCTCGTAGAACAGCCTGTGGCTCAGATCTGGGCATCATCAGACTCCGGGAGGGGCCCTTCTCGCTCGCAGCTTCACTGCCTGCCATGCCTCCGAGAGCTGAGCTGATAGCCTGGGCCAGTGGATCTTCCTGTTTGCCCCGGAGCCCGGCAGAGTTATGAGTGATCACATGGGTCTAAGTTTATCGATTCAGCCTCGTTCAACAGGTGAGTTCACCACAAAGCAAATCAGCCATGGGCTTCGGGCATGGAAGACAGGGAGAGAGGAAGAGAAACAGGCATGCGTATAGCGCTCCACGTGGCAGGAACTATGCATATACCGTTTATCCGCAAAACAACTCCGAGAGATGGAAATTATTATTTGCATTACCGAGACGAGGGAAAAGAGGATTAGAGACATGGAGACTCATCTAGAATACACACCACTGATCAGGAGCCAAGCCCAGGTGAGAGCTTGAGTCTAATTCTGAAGTCCACGTTCTTTCCTGTAGACAAGAGTGGATGAACTGTGATGACCCATGGGCCCAGTCCAGTCTGCCACCTGTTTTTAAATAAAGTTTTATTGGAGCTCAGCCATAAATACTATTTCTTTAAGTATTGTCTGTGGCTGCTTTGACACTACAACAGCAGTCTTGAGGAGTGGAAACAGAGGCCACATGGCCCACAAAGCTTAAATCTTTACTGTCTGTTCATTTACAGAGAACATTTACCAACCCTGCTCTAAACAAAGAAAAAAGAAAACTAGAGAAGTGACCCCTCTCTCTTAAAGAGGGGTCATCAGAATTACCTATAGGAGAAGGTGAGGGCTTCTCAGAAATGCAGATTTCCAGGCCCCCCTATGCCTACCGAGTTAGACACACGCTGCATTACCACCCATTGCTTCTGACAGTCCCTGAAGTTTATGAACACAACCCAGCCCAGGAATGTAATGTCCCCAGCATCCCTCGGCCCCATTGTTGGTTTGCAAACTGGGGAGGCAGAGGCAGGCCACTCCAGATTGGTAGGTAGCAGGTTCCATAAGCAAGAGGGCTCCCATGGGAGGTTTGTCTTGGGCAGTCACAAGGTAAGTAAATCTCTACACCCAACTGCCAGAGCCTTAAAAGTTTATATAGAGGCCTTAACAGGGTTCAGTCCTGTACACTGTCCAGATGGCCTCCCCACATCTTATTCTCTCAAGGCTACATCCTTGAAGCAGCTCTGGCTATGGGAACGGGGGGCAGAGCGTACATTCCAAGGACAGGGGAGCAGAGAGGGGCCTCCGGTTGCCTGGGGCCACCTCCTGGGTCAACCAGCAGTCACATCTTCTCCCTGACCTCCTCCTATACCACAGAACTCTTCATCTGCACACAACTGTTATGTCAGCAAAAAATAAAATAAAATAAACATCTCATAGTACCAGAAATGGGGCCTGGAGTCAGGGTTAGTGCTCACTCAGCCTACGCAGCTGCAGAGATATTGCGGTCTGGGCCCGCCATGCCTGTGGACCTGTGGGGGTCAGGGACAGAGGAGCTTGTCCAGCAAGGTCGCAGTGAAATGGGGCAGGGTCAGCCCCCAGTGTATAACCTAGAGGCCAACACGTGTGCAGGGCTCAAGGAGCCAGGCTCTGTAATCAGGGGGTTGGTTACATGCAGAACCGAGGAAGGAAGTACTAGATTGTGTCCAAAAGAAGCCAGCTTTCTGGCGGTCAGAGAGGGAGCTACAGCGTGGAAAGGAAGGAGCCTGGAACCAGCGACGTCGGTGTGAACACATACTTTTTAATATACACAAATGAATGTATAACCAGAGCTTCATCATGGGGAAACATCAGAGAAATGAGAAAATCTGAGAAACATTCCAAATGTATCTGGTCTGCACTCCTCAAAAATGTCAAGGTCATGAAAGAATGGAAAACCCGAGGGACCATAACAGACGGGCAAGGATTAAAGGGATAATGACAACCAAATGCAACGCAGAACAAGGATAAATCCTGGCCCAGAAAAGTAAGGGTGCTTATAAAGAATGTTTACTGAGGTAATTGGCGAGATGTGAATGATCTGTGGATTGAAGGGTATTACTGTACCAGTGTTAATGTCTTTACTTTTATAGCCGTACTGGTGTCACATTAAGAGTCTCTGTTTGGGAAGATACACACTGAACTATTTAGAAGTAATTAGCCATGCTGCAGCTGACTCTCAAATGATTCAGCAAACGGAGAGAGAGAAATAAGGCAAATATGATTTACAGTGTTAACAATTGGAGAATCTGCGTTAAGAGTATACGGGAATCCCTTTTTCAAGTCTTACGATTTTTCTATCAATTTAAAATTATATTAAAATAATTAAATGACATTCTATTTGGTCTCACTGCATATTTGATTCTATTTGTTACTGCAGCCTGTTATATACCCTGATATATAGTATGTAACTGTTTTTTGCCAAGTAAGAGTTAGAACATATCACGGTCATAATATGTATTTATTGTGAGCCCGTGTGTGCCAGGCACCACGCTGGCATCTAAGACTGAAGAAGACAGGCATAATCCCAGCTCTTGGGGAGCTTCCAGTGAGATATGATAGATATTAAACAAATTACATAATTTTTCATTACAATTATGGTAGTGCTGGGGGAGTATTTATAGCAAGGTAATCTAACCGCACCTCATCTGGGAGAACTAGGGAAGTTTCTCCAGAGAAATGGTATTTCACAGTTAAAGTTATCCCAGGCAAAAGACAGAGATTGCAATCGAAATGGAAGTGCTTAAGTGTTCAATATCCTATCACGATATTTTCAAGGCCCTGAACCTCCCCTAAGTAAACGGTTATTTTCTTGGGAAGATGTTGAGGAATTGTCAATGTGTGTATGAGTCCACCCAAGGATTGCTATTGATTTTTGACTGATTTTAAATTCCCTGATTCTATCCTTGCCTCATTATAACATTATTTATATGGAACCAGAAGAATTTTTTCAAAAACACCGACAAGACCATATCGCTCTCTGCTTAAACCCTTCCCACCTGTATCTGTTATCTATTGCCTCACTGAGGCTGGAGAGCGAACAACCACAAAACCCCAGTGGCAGGTAACCACCAATATATGGGCTTCTGCTGACGGGGCCGGGCTCAGCTGATCTTGGTCGGGCTGCCTCCATGTGCGGGGGGCCAGCTGCACTCTGCCTGACCTAGGAGGGCCTTCCCTGCAATAGCTGGATTGCCTCAGCCCCTGGCCGCAGGTCTCACCCTGCAGCAGGCTAGCCCAGGCAAGCTCCCAGGGCCGAGGGAGAGGGGCAAGAGCCAGTACGCCCATTCATGCAAGGGTTTCTTGAGCATCTCTTTGAATCCTATTTGCTAATATACCGTTGGCCAAAGGAAGTAACCTGGCCAAGCCCAGAACTGGATAGAAAGGCAGTGCTGAATTACACGACGAAGGGCATATATATAAGGAGTGAAGAAGTGGGGTCATTAATACAATCAACCAACCACAACAACCCACATAGAATAAAACCCAAATGCCTCAGCCCAGCTTACATGACCTGGCCCTGTCGGCCGCTGAATGTCATCTCACTGTATAGTTTGCTAATTTTCAGGCCTTCGCATAGAGCCTAGCACATAATAAGTGCTCAACAAATATTTCTTCACTAAATAAATAAATGAATATAACATTGCTTTCTTCCTTTGGTATGTGCCGAATAACTGGGAGTTAATTTGTCCCTAAGGAATTCAACATGGTTGCTTCTTTTTCTAAAAAAAAAACAACTTCTTTTCGGCTTCAGTACATATTATAGATGCTTCCATACCTCCCCCATGAAGTCTAGAAACTTTACAAATGTTTAAGCTATCGTAGCAGCAAATACCATTAGGAATTAGGCTTTTTCTTAAGATACTAATGCGACGTCTGCCCCATAAAATTCCTGGAAAGGGAACCGCAAGGGGGTGGCTCCTCGAAATAAATACGGAGGATTAGAGAAGAAAGAAGACTCGGGCTGCAGACAAACAGGGAAACGGAGAGACCAGGTTTCCCCAAACCGTGACTGCTGGGATGGCTCTGACAGCACAAGTGGCGTAGGAGCCAGCTTCCTTTGGGGATGTTCTGGGCCTGTAGCATGAACCTGAGGAGCCTCGCGCAGCTGGGCAGGTTGGGGAAACCCCGTACTCCACTGTGTTGCCCCTGGGAGCATGTTAAAGGGCTACTGTGGATTTGAAAAGGCCAGACTGTTACTTCCACATCTCAGTTTGTGAACTTGCTGTGCTCAACCTCTGCAGAGTGAATACTTCATCCAGGTGCAATGAGTTAGGGTAATGAGAATGCAGAGAATATGAAAAATGCCAGAACTTGAGAACTGACCTGATACTAGGACAGAGGTGGGTAATGAAGAAGTCAGAGAGGACCTCTGGGGTCCCTGGAATCTGGGAGCCATGGAGCCAAATTTACAGCCTTCTTAAGGGATCAGGAATGGGGCCACCAAGTCCCATCAATGCTCTGGCCATAACTCCCAGATCCCCTTACCATTTCTGTCCCACCAGCTCCACTTCCAGTGGCCACATCTGTATCTTTGTCAGAGTCCTGCCTTTGGGCTTGGCCACCGTACCTACGCCCATCTTGTGCCTGAAAGTGAACATCCCCCTCGTATGGGGGTACAACTCTCCCAGCTCCCGCACCCTTTCAGGTAAATCTCAGGTGTGTGTTTTGGGGGTCTCTCAAAGTTTCCCCTGATAGGGTTAATCGCCAGTTGCCCACTGTGGTACTCGGATTAATAATTCATTCTTTATTTGCTGCCTTTCCTTACTTAGAGTGTCCCCCTCCTCATTCACTCACATTCCTTGAATCTCCCAATAAAATGCTTGCATTTGAATCCTTGGGGCTGGGGATTCAACTGGGGGTGTCAGGGCAGGGTGGGGAGGGTACCTCACACTAAGAGAGATGTGTTGAAAGCAAAACCACCCTGAGACAAGAACTGTGCTCCAGCAAGACACATCCTGCAGCCCACACAGGAGACCTGGGGGAGCCCACTTCTGCCCTCTTGCCAATATAACCCAGTGTCTCCCTCTCCCGCTCACCATGGGCCTTGGCCCTCAAGATTCCAGTGCTCCAAATGCTCGGCTTCACTATTTATTTCACAGGATGCAGAATCTGTTTTTGTTTTATCTCTTTGTAGACAGTCAGCCTGTTTTAATGGACTGCTCTTCCATCTGTGCATAATTCTTCTCTAAATTAAAATCTCTTCTCAGCTCCACATAATACACACTGGGCTATCAGCTCATTACTTTTACATCCTCCCTTGTTCTGTTTATGCAAAGGTTTAATTAACTATGAATTGCTGTGTAGGCAACAGAAAACTCCTGCCCCCACCCCCGCCACGTGGTGGTGAGGATCAACACTGTGAAGAAAGAGAAGCAATAGAGCACTGGTTGGGGAGGGCCACGGGTGAGGCGAGAACACGGGGGTTTCAGTCCTCTCGCCTCCACTTGCTACGATTCATTTATTCACGAAACACTGACTAAGTTGCTGTCGGGTGCTTGGCATCATTCTAGGTGTGGGAATGAGAGACATGAGCTCCGCCCTGACAGAGGTGACAGTCCCTGCCTGAAGAAACAGACAAGCAGTGCCTTAGCTACCTCTTGATGAATGACAAATTACCCAAGCCTGGCTTCAAACAACAATAGACATTCTCTCTCATGATTTGCAACTCCAGTTTCTCGAATGGGATCACAAGCGGATCAGGGATGTGGGTGGGAGTGGCGGGGCTGGGCAGTTCTGTCGAAACGTCTCTTATAAGACTGCAGCTAGAGTCATCCAGGCCACCATCACCTGAAGGCTCAGTTGGGCTAATGGATCTACTTCCAAAGTGTCTCATGCACAGGGCTGGCTAGGAGGTGGTCATGTGGGCCTCTCTGAGGGATGCTGGAGTGTCCTATGGCAAAGTAGCTGGCTTTCCTAAACAGAGTGGAGCTGTGCCTTTTATGAGCTAGCCTTGAAAGTCATACATCATCATTTCTGCTACACTCAGACAACATGATTCAAAATTAGGAGAGATTACCCAAAGATGCGAACACTGGGAGGTGAGGATCATTGGGTGCCGTCTTGGAGACTAACACAATATGTAAACAAATAAAGAAGGTAATAATTATGCACTGTGACCAGTGATGTTAAGAAAATAGTAAATGTTGCCCTGGCTGGTGTGGCTCAGTGGATTGAGTGCCGGCCTATGAACCAAAAGGCCACAGGTTCAATTCCCAGTCAGGGCACAAGCCTGGGTTGCAGGCCAGGTCCCCATTTAGGAGTGTGTAAGAGGTAACCTAGTGATGTATATCTCATACATCAATGTTTATCTCCCTCTCTTTCTCCCTTCCTTCCCTTCTCTCTAAAAGCAAATAAATAAAATCTTTAAAAAAAAAAAAGAAAATAGTAAATGTTGATAGCAACTGGCAGGGAACAGCAGGCTATACTGCAAAGGTGATCACGGAAGGCCTCTTTCTAGCTGTGTAAACCAGGACAGTTAGCTAGCCCTTTTTAACCCTCATCTGTAAAGGGGGAAGGAATAATCGTTCTTAGCTCACGGGGTGGTGCGAGGCTCAAATGGGATCAGGAGTATAAAAGTTCCATTGTTATTTTGGTTTCTGCATTCAAGTGGCTACATCTATGTGCTTCCAAAGGACCAATAACCCTAACAGAGGTAGGTGGGTGGCCCCAGGGCACCAGCTTCCGAAGGGAAGTCCTAAAAACATGTGGGCAGAGACCAGAGAGAGCTACCAGGACCCAGCTGAGCTCCACAGGAACGCACTTGTTCTCGAGCTTCCAGCTAAGACAATGCACTTGGCCGAAGGAACCTGTCAAACTCCGTGTCCTGGATAAGGCATGGGTGCGGGCAGGCCTGACTCATCCCCCAGGAGAAGGACATCTCCTTCACACAATTGCAGCCCAGTTAGTGCTGGACAGAATAAAAGAGTTCTCGAATTCACAGCTGGATTTTGTCATTCTTCCCACCTGTTTCCTGGGCAGGGCAGGAGAGGCAGGACCCACGCCTGGAGCTCCCTCTGCCTTGTGTTGAAAACTGCTGGACGTCTCTGAGCTTCTCACTCCTCATCAGCAAAGGGAAGTAGTTTGACCAGCAGCAAAGACAAACATACGATATACAATGCTCAGGAAGGGACAAGCACTGGGCTATGTTCTATGAGACTGAGGAGGGTAAACTGGCAAATGCATAATAGCATCGCAACAATTTATAAGCCTTTTTAAAAATCATATCCTTTGAAGGACCAATCACACACAAGGTATTTATCCTGATAAAATAGTTAAGGATGTGTATCAAGTCATATGTATTGACATGGAAATATTTCCATAATACATTCTTATATTTTTAAAGACATTTATAAGATAATATATATAATATAATCCTACTTTTTTGGAAAAAGATATAGGCTCTTGGTCAACACAGTGGTAAGAGTTCATATTTTTTTAAACTTGCATCAGACAATAGAGACTATATTCTTTTTTTTAGCACATCAAAAATTTACAAAAATGGATCATTTTGTAGGTCACAAAGATGATCTTAATTTCCAGAAATTGTAAGTCTATATTATAAAGAACAATAGAATTAAACTGGAAACCAACAAAATGCCTACTGAAAAGGAAAACATCATTTTGTGAATTAAAGAACACTCTTACATGATCCATGGGATATAGAGGAAACCACAAGGGAAATTCCAAAATATTTAGAACTGAGAAGCAATGGAAATATTGCATACCAATCCTGTAAGGATAGAGCTAAAACAGGACATCAAAAAAAATGTATAGCCTTAATAAATTATCAAAGAAAGAAATGTGGCTTAGACTAGTAACTCTACCTCAATATTTACTCTCCCTCTTTCCTATAATAATAAAGCCTCTGACTCCTGGGCAGACACATGGCCACTAAGCATGAAGACCACACTTCCCAGCCTCTCACAGTGAAAATGACCGCCATTGACGTTCTGGCCAATGGACTGTGAACAGAAGTAATATGTGCAGTGTCCTAATCATGTTCTCAAAGTGACTTCTTTTCACTTTTCACCTTCCTGCTGGCAGAAATATAGACATGGTGGCAGTGGTTGACTGTGGTATAATAAATAATTTGTCTGGTCTTCGTCCCAGGTCCCTGGCATGGAGCTTCAAACATCCTAGGAGTGTCCTGAGTGACAGAGTATCTCTGTTATACTAACAAAATGACTCATGGCGGGACCTTAGCTAACTTCAAGAAGGGGGCTGTGCCCCAGTCAGACCAAGAATGTGATTAGAGGGCTAAGACTTTCAACTGTCCAACCTCCGGGGAGCGGAGGAGGGCTTGATACTGAGTTTATTCATGGGGCCGTGATTTAACCCATTGTGCCTATCTATTGAAATAGCAGGAAGAGTGCTGGACATCAAAGTTCAGAGGAGCTTCCCGATTGGTGCACACATTGACGTGTTGAGTGGGTGATGCATCCTGACTCCCCAGACATAGGGCCTGGAAACTCTGCATCTGGAACCCTCCAAGGTCCCTCTCTGCATGCATCCTTTATGATAAAACAGTAATTCCAAGTTTAGCACTGCCAGTGAGTTCTGTGGATCATTTCAGCAAGTTATCAGACCTAAGGGGGGACCTCCTGGATTGGGAGCCAATTGCTCAGAAATTCAAGTGGCAAGGGAACTCCACTTGCAACTGGCATCTGAAGTGGCACAGTCTTGTGAAAGAATGAGCCCTTAACTTGTGGGATCTGATGCTCACTCTGGGTGGTTAGCATCAGAACTGTACTGCAGGACATGCGGTTCCAGTTCGGGCAGAAATAAAGTAGTGAACCACCAACCAGTTTACCCAGAACTGAGGGGTTTTCCAGTGCTAAAACCAGGACAAATCACCCTACAGGGTGGTCCTTTTACAGTCATAGGGAAACCCCTTAAGGGCTGATGGAGCAAAAAGACAGAAAGATCCTCAGTCTCTAAGGATTTCATGGAGCAGAATCTCTTCCTCGCAGGCCTGGACTCCCTACTTCCAGCATTTCGTATAAAAAATAAATATTTATTGTGTTAAAGCCCCTATTTCTGTTAACAACAATGACATCTTATTTGGGCACCTGAAAGTGGAGTGCTGAATGTAACAGAGACAAATATATACATAGCATTAGGATACTGGCTGGTTCAGGGGCAGTGCTGGCTCAGGCATTGCAGGTTGGAAAGTCAGTAATCTTTGTTATGCAGAGACTAAGTATTTGGCAAGATAGTAATTCTCTGCTTTGGAAGATAGATTACATGTTCACCAATGCTGGGGTAATATATACATACAGTGACCCTCCAACAACGCTGGGATCAGTGGTACTGACTCCCATACGGTAAAAAAAACCTGCATATAACTTTTGACTCCCCAAAAAACTTAACTACAGTTATCCCTCAGTATCCAAGGAGGATTGGTTCCGGGAACCCCCACACCCACTTGGATATCAAAATCCATGGATGCGCAAGTCTGTTACATGGCTGTGGTATACAGTCGGCCTTCCACAGCCATGAATTCCCAACTAGGGATCAAAAACACTATGTGTTTTTTTTTAATCCATGACTGGTTGAATCCATGGATCCAAAACATGGAGCTATAGAGGGTTAACCATGTATTGAAAAAAAATCTATGTATAAGTAGACCTACTTGGTTTAAATCCATGTTGCTCAGAAGTCAACTGTATAATACATAAAGAGTGTTGGTCTGAGTTACAGCTTCGGTGGCTTTCAACAAAATCCTGAAGAAGAGATATAAATCCAAACTAGAGCCAGCTGGTGTGCTAACAGGAATGGAAGAAAACACGGCACCGAAGCACTCCCAGCCTCTGGTTCATAGCCTATGCTGAACGACAGTCTGGGCTTTCAGGGCTCCTCGGGGGTGAAAACTGCCTCTGTGCCCCCAAAATGCAGCTGTTAAGAGTGACAGCGCCATAGGGCCAGACTTAGCAGGGGATAAAACCATGAGCCCAGAAGTTTATCAACACTTTCTTTTAAAAGATATTTTTTGCCAGAAAACTTCTGGCAGCTTGGAGGAAACAAGTAAATGAATAGAGTGGTCTTTCGCACCCAAATTTTCAGATGCAATTAGTCAGCTGCCACTAAGTTGAGAGACAAAGTAATGAGCAAGGCACAGAAGCAAATTTTGAAGAGCAACACGAGAATCCTCAGGCTTAAAAATCTATTTCTAAACAGGAGAGCCGGCTATGGAGGTTTGACCAAGAACCGACTTGGCATGGACCCGCGAGAAGCGGGCTTCGAAAGCATTTTAGTCCACGAAAAGAACCTGCCTTGCAAGGCCCACCGCAGATGTGGCCAGGAAGAAGGATAATGGACAATAAAGACATCCCAAAAAGTGATGCCAGGACATGTAAAGAATGATAAAGTAAAGGGAGAGAGAGAGAGAGAATCAGAGATGCTGGATGGGCAGCGGGGAGCATTTTCTGCTGTGTGTTTCGCCTGCTCTGTCCACATGAGATTTTTTACTGGTTTCCAGCTCCTGCTTCATCATTGCACATTGACTACCTGAAGGCAGATCATTTGTCTTGTCGTTTTTACATTACTGCACCACGAGGAACCACACTTAGGCCTGATGGATAGGCCTGTGCATTTACCCAGAGACCCTAGATTTTGAGCTGAGTTCAATAACTACAAGGAGCTTTGGTGTCGTCTCCTTCGGTGTGGGGAGGGCTGGGGAACAGAGGGAAGGACTGGGGCAGAGACGGCTTTGTACCCAGTATCGATTATCTGTTTTTCCCATAGTAATAGAACCCTTGATTTTTAGCTGGACTTGTGGCTTCTCAGAATAAAACCAAATTTGCCAGCCTCTCTTACGTGGCCATAAGGCTGAGTTTTAGCCAGGTCATATCTTTGAAGGAGGGAATCCTTTCTTACTGCCTTCCTCCTTCATGCTGGTTGTAACATAGGCACATAGATAAATTATCTGACATCAGGTAGATAAGAGCACAGCTCTGCAAACAGCCGAACGAGAGGATCCTGGGCTCCTACGGCCTCGACAACGCACAATTACCATGCCGGCCCTGGGTTTTCTACCTTCTAAATTTTCATGTGTGAGAAAATAAACTTTCCTCTTATTCAAGCTGCTGTTATTTTCAGCCTCTGCTATACACAGCCAACTCTTAGAATGCTAAATAATAAAAGAAATATTGAGAATACATAAATTATGTATTCACTTTTAAAGCTAGAACAAAAACTCAAGAAAATAGAAGGAAAAATAAGAGCAGAAATAACTGAAACAGGAAAACATAGAAGCTTTGGCAAGAAGTTTTTGAGAAAACTTAAGAAGTTTTGACAAACAGGATGGTTCTTTGAAAATGCTAATTATGTAGATAAACTTAGTACAAGCTTGATCATTAGATCATAATTAAAATACAGCAAAAGTTTGCTTTTTCATCGTAAGAGATTGTTATAAACAACTTTAGGTTGGTATAAAACATACATATGGACCTTCCCAGGTGGCTCAATTGGTTGGGGCATTGTCCCCTATACCAAAATTTTGCAGGTTCAATCCCCAGTTAGGGTAAGTATGTGAGGCAACCAATAGATGTTTCTCTCTCACGTCAGTGTTTCTCTCTCCCTTCTTCTCTCTCTAAAATCAATAAACATGTTTTCTAAAAAACATAGATACAAAAAGAATTTTTCATAAAACTATAAATTACCACAATTTACACAGGAAAAATATAAAAATCCTGAATAGAGAAAAAAGTATTTTTTAAATTCATTTGTCAAAATTCTTCTATATCCAAAAATATATACCAGACTCAAACAGTTTTATATTCAAATTTTTCCAAAGACTTAAGGAACAGAATATTTCTATGTTATGTAACTTCTTTCAGGGAAGAGAAAAGAAAGATACCAGACCATTTTATGGCATGAGATTAACCTTGATTCGAAAACCAGATGTGGATCATTAATTAGTCAGCTTTCCTGTGGTGACAACCCAACAAATCTCTGTGGCTTACAAAAACAAAGATTTATTCCTCACATATATCACATGTGGCAGCAGTTCAGCTGCGGCCACGCCTCGGGCTGCATCTCTGCCCTGTGAGCTTTTGCATTTGGGAGTCTAGGCTAGAGAGACGTCCTCTCTGGGGAACAGGTCCGCTTTGGGGGTGAGGGGAGGAAAGAACCAGAGAGGCAGTAAAACAGTTCGCTGCAATGCCTCTTCAAGTCTCTTGGCTCTACCCTGGGACTGACACAGAGCCACTTCTACACACGTTGGGCCAAGCCTGTCACATGATCAAACATGACAAGAGGATGGACGTGTACTGCAGCTATGGGGACAGCCAAAGCTAAATTAAATAATTGGTAACAAGAATCAATCCTCCATAGATAATATAGGAAAAGTAAATACCAGCCTCACTTATAAATATTAACATGAATGTCCTAAACAAAGCAGTCAACTGAATCCAATTTTTTAAAAATCATAAAATATCGTCAAATAGAATTTATGCCGTGAATTTATGCGAGGAGGGTTAGAAGTCAGAAAATTTGGCAATGGAATGCACCACACAGGCATATTAAAAGACAAAAACCTTTTAACTCAATAGTTGCAGGGAGAAGTATTCAATAAAACTCAGTCATTTCTTTTTTAATTTAAATATTTTATTTTATTTCATTTTTTGATTTACTCTTTATTGCATTCTTTTTCCATTACCATTCAGTCCCCTTAAAACCCCCACCTCCCAGCAATCACCACACTGTTGTCCATGTCCACAAGTCCTTTTTCCTTTTTGCTCAGTCTCTCTACCCACTAACCTCACCCCCCACTAGCTGTCATCCTGCTCTCCACCTATGAGTCTGTCCCCATTTTCCTTGTCAGTTCAGTTTGTTCTTTAGATTCCACATATGAGTGAAGTCATATGATATTTGTCTTTCTCTGACTGGCTTATTTCACTTAGCATAATGTTCTCCAGATCCATCCATGCTGTTGCAAAGGGTAAAATTTTCTTCTTTTTTATGGCTAAGTAGTATTCCATTGTGTAAATGTCCCATAATTGTCTTATTCACTCATCTATTGATGGACACTTGGGCTCCTTCCATATCTTGGTGTTTGGAAATAATGCTACAATGAACATAGGGGTGCTTATGTTCTTTCCAATTAGTGTTTTGGGTTCCTTCGTATATATTCCCAGAAGTGGGATTGCTTTGTCAAAAGGCAGATTCATTTTTTATTTTTTGAGGTCTCTACATACTGCTTTCCATAGTGACTGCACCAATCTGCATTCCCACCAACGGTGCAAAAGGTTTCCCCCTTCTCCACATCCTCTCCAGCATTTGTTTGTTGATTTATTGATGGTAGCCATTCTGACAGGTGTGAGATGGCATCTCATTGTGGTTTTAATTTGCTTTTCTCTGATGATTAGTGACGTTGAGCATCTTTTCATATGTCTATTGGCCATCTGTGTGTCCTCTTTGGAGAAGTGTCTCTTCAGGTCCTTTGCCCATTTTTTAATTGGGTTGTTTATTCCAAGTGATTTCTGAAATTCTAGCAATGAGAAATAGGTTTTTTAATCTAAAAAATGTTTCTAAAATAATAATAATAAAATCTATAATAAACATAATACTTCTGGTTAAATTTCAAGAGAATGTCCATTAAAATTTAAAACAACACAAAAACACCTGTTACTTCCCCTTCTGTTGTCCTGAAGGTCTTAGTCAATGCAAATGACATAAAAGAAGAAATACAAGGATTGGCTTGAGGCATGGAAAAGTAAAAGGCAAAATTGTCATTATTTGCTTACAATTTGATTGCTGCCCTGAATATCCCAGAGAATTGAAAAACTACTAGAACAAGTGAGATATTTTGATTCAGTTGCTTAATTTAAGTTTAAAATATTTTAAATCCAAACAGTTATTTTATACACCACATATAGCCAATTAAAAATGTATAGAGAACTTGAAAGAGAACAGCATTCACATTAGTCAAAAATAAGTGGGAATAAATCTAACTCCAAAAAATGTGAGACCTTATGGAGAAAATTACAGAACATATTAAAATACTTTTTGAAGTCCTGAATAAATGGCAAGTTTTATTACGTATAGGAAGAAAGACGTAAGGATGCCAATTTTCCACAAATTAATTTATCAATCCCATATGATTCTAATCAAAATCCAAATAGAGTTTTTCATGGAACTTGTACTAATGCCAAAATTCCTATGTAAAAAGCAAAAATCCAAGTATAGCCAAGGCAATTCTGAAAAAGAAGAACATGTGAGAGGGTTGGTGTACCTTTAAAGAAAGGAAAGATAAGGTTAAGCCATAGTAACTGGGGCAGTAAGGTATTGGTGCAGGAGTAAAACCATCATCTCCTGAATGGAAGAGAGGGTGTGAAAGACCTACCTATGTGGATGAATGAAGTATATGGGAGTGTGTTATATCTCCATAGCCATTCCATAGTTTGGCAATCTGACTTCTGTGTAAAATGCTTTATGCCACCTATAATTTTTAAAATTGCAGATGGATGGAGACCTAAATGTAAAAATAATTTTTAGAAGAAAATAGACACTTCCTCTGTAAACTCATGGTTGGGAAAATGTTCTTAAAACAAGGAAGAAGAAGCACAAACCATCAAGATGGACAAATTAAAACTTTCTCTATAAAAAAAAAAAAGGATACTATAAAGAAAGTGAAAAGACTGGACCAAGTGGGTACAGCTGTTTACAATGCATATAGACAACCAAGAATTAATTCCCAGAGCATGTAAAGAACACCTACAAATCAATAAGAAAACACAGGGGCTTCAGATTGGATCCCCAATTCAAATGGTACAATAGCAGGTGCCCAAAACTGTAGGTGCTAATTTTTGACCAAGCTATATCTTACTCCGGCACCTTTATACTCCAGCACAATGAAGCTCAATTTTCTAGAAGCTGATAAATGCCCACATCAATCAGAAGTGGACAGAGGTTTGTGATAAGATTGAAATGGAGTAATTCGGTATTGCCGGAGGACAGGGTGAGAGAGGACAAGCCAATATGTGAAATGAGAAAGGGGTAAGGGAGGTCTGGTTAAAATAAACAAACAAACAAGAAAACCCAGACTTCAGGGAAAGACAAGAGAGTGGCCTTATTGATGGAGGCCCATGAGAATCAATGCGTCCATCAGGGGCATCTCTCCCCAAAGCCAAGGTGGGGAACCTGGCTGAGCAGTCATGCCCTAAGGAGAAATTCCAGAGTCTGAGTTAACGGTGAAGTCGACATGAACCAAAAGTGGGATATCGCTGTCGGCCAGGCTAATGATGTTGGAGCCACATCATTAGCAGAAGCCTGTCCCTAGAAAAAGAAGTTGGAGCTATTCTGTCTCCTCACTAATCAGACGACACTTGGGAAACGTGTTCCCTTCCAGGCCTCCCACCATGGGGAGGGCACCTAGGAAAATCGGCTTTCCCATCCACCAAAGTTTCAAAGCCATTCCCGCTGCATGAAGATGTATTATAAACCAACTGTTTATCAAACAATAATGATTGGGACATGTGTAGTCTCCACCCCTATAGGTTGGGGTGTAGTGGAAGGGGGCAAATGGGGAGATAGCTAAACAACACTTCATTGGAATGCGTCTTTTTATGACAGAAGAATTGATAAGGTGCTGTGGGAGCAGAAGGAGGGGCATTGTACCAGGCAGATTAGACTAAATTTTGCCGTAGTAACAAATAATCCCTAGAGTCCACTTGCTTATAATCACAAACGTTTAGTTCTCGCTCTTATTGATGTCCATTATGGGCCAGCTGTGGCTCCGATCCAACTGCTCTTTACTCTAGGACCTAGAATGGAAGACCAGTCTCTATGTCAACCTCATGTCAGAGTGAAAGGCACAATGGCAGCACCATGCAATGGTTCCTAAAGCTTCTGATAAGAAGTGAAATACATTGTTTCTATCACATTTCATTGGACAAAGCAGGTCACAGGGCAGTTCTTGCAGCAATTGGGTGGAAAGGTAAAGTCTTCTTGCGAGAGTGGATCCAACAAGAAAAAGCTCAAGAAGAAAAGAGGCAGCGAGTAATTTGGAAATAACAGATGAAAACTGGAAACAGCTGAAATGCCCATCAGGAGTAGAATGGGCCAAAAATAACGGCATATTCACTCGTGCCATGGGTCATGCAATGGAATAACTCACAGGAAAGAAGGCAGAGTGAGCTATGCCGCATGGAGCAACACAGATGAGTGCAAGGAGCCAAATACAAAATGTGAGTACAGCATTTACACGGCGTTTAAAAGAAGGCAACACTAATTAAACTATGGTGATAGAGGTCAGAATAGCAATTACTCCTGAAAAGATTCTACTAAAGGAAATAGGAGGGAGCCTTTGGGGTGCTGGAGATGTCTTGTAGCTCTACTTGAGTGTCTGTATGCTTAAAATGAATTTACTTAAGTATATCTAAGTTATCTTCATTGAAAAGAAAAAAATCCAAACCATATATAGACCCCTAAGCTGGAGAGGTGGGTCCTCTCAGTGATGGTTTGTCAGAGGAAGTTACTTATAAACTCCAACTTGAAAAATGAGCGGAAGTACTCAGAAGGATCAGAGAGTCACATTGTGGGGTGAGGGACATACCTCCGTGACTACTGGGGGACCACAGGTGTCAAGGCACAATCAAGATGTTAAAACACTTTCTGGAAGGCACGTCCCCTGCCAAAGGAAGTGCTGAGAGCTGTGATTGGTCCAGACATTGCAAATCTTAAGGGCGTATTAAGAATTTCTGCCCTTTACTTGAAGACCACGGGGAACCCACCTGATGGTTTCAAACAGGGAAAAGCAGAGTCATATTTTCATTTTAGAAGAATCGCTCTGCCTACAATAAAAATGAAGTTGAAAAGACAACATGGAAGCTGGAAGACCAGCGAGCCGACTACTGCATTTGTCTAAACCAGAGAAGAGCGAGGTTCGAAATAGAGTGAATTATAGTAATGACCCCGTGGCTTTCTGTCTTGTTTTCTATGCTAATTAATTATGGAGGTGAACAGAGGGAACCAGATTCAAGAGATATTTAGGAGGAAGAATTGATAGAACTGCAAGATACTATTTGATGCACAGTTAAAGAAACCAGGCTTCATTCTTTCTGGAGGGGAATATGCGAAACCAGCCCAGAAGCAGAAATCATTGGGTAAAACCAGAGTCAATGGGCAAAGTTGCAAAGAAGTGCTTTCTCCTGTTTGTACTCCCCAGTCAGAAGAAAAACCATCACTAGCAGTAGCACCAGGGTGTGCCAAACTGATATTGGATGATTACCTTGTGAGGATTCTGTAAAGAGGAGCACATAAACATTGGACCAGCTGACATCCAAGGTCCTACCCCGCTAACAGTTTTATGAACAACGGGCTGTTCTTTTGTCTCCTTGGAGACAAACTCTTACAACTATTCAAGTCTGGTCCCTGACCGTATCTGCCGCAACTTTCATACCATGATCTGGGCTCTGTGCTCAAAATATATCCATCACCCCATCCTGTCTCAATCCCTATATTTCCATGAACTTGTTAGGGTAAATTTTTCTGTGTTCATCAACCCCTGTGATGCTATGAACTACTACATTATACCAGGGATCACGTCTGACATTTTTATTTCCAAGGACCTATCACTTGGCCAGGTGCTGTTGAGTGGAGGAGCTGACCGACCCTTTTTTTTTTTAAGTTGGATAGTCTTCTATTTTATGGATCTACCAACATGGAGCCGTACACCCCAGCAGTTCCGAAATCGGGTGGACTGAGGGGACGTAGCATAGAGTACCACGAGAGCCCCTTCACTTACCATTCCTTCCATTCTTTCTTTTTGGTGAGGGATGTCTATCAAAACCAATCACAATTTGCTTTTTAAATGACTCCTAAAAATTAATACACTTATGAACATAAACTGAGAACTTCCTTCTTCAAAAAAAAAAAAACAGATGTAAAGCAGGACTGAGCTCTTGGTAGGTAAGGTACGTTTTTAATATTCAACACCTCAGTGGGAGATGCAGGCTTCAGTCCCTCTGACTGACAGCCCCTAATGACAGTAATAAACCAAGGTGCCCCCATCGGCCAAACAGATGCTCTGAGTTGACAAAGGGGGACCAAACACTGCCCACATTATCGCTTCTGGGTTTTCTATTTACCGAACCCTGTTTAAAGGCCTGCGCTATAATATGCACGTTCTTTATCGTCAAAGAAATGAATGTACAGACAACAGAACATGTAGCCCAATAAAATCAGAAAGAGAATGTTATCGTGTGCAGATGAAGGCAGATAGGAGTTGCAACTGCATCACTGACATACTTCAAAGCAAGTTCAGAATGAACTGGAATGAAGCGAGGAAGTGAGCAAAAAGAGAGAGATGCAGTAATTAAAGTTAATTACTCTTGTTACTATGGTAGCAGCCCAGAACAAGCCAAGTTAGACACACATTCAAGATGAATCCCAAACAGGGTCATAGGCTTTCCTTCGCCAAGTAGCTGGGAACAGACAACTATTTAACAGAATTAAATTCTATTGTTAACCCACTTTTCCCCCAAAGACAGTCTTCCTCTTTATTCAGTTTTAGACTGTAACAGAACAAGCGTTATCTGAATCGTAAGATTGATTACCCATGTTTGCATTGGTCATTCTTTCAGGATGGCCAGTTAGGTGGGATGCTAGTTGGGGACCCCCAGAAGCTGAGGCTAAGGATTCAAGTGCAAGTAGTTTACTCAGAGAGGGAGGAGGGAGTGACCCCAGGAAGTACCAGCAGGGGAGAGGAGAAGTAAAACAGAAAAGGGAGCTAATAAAGGGTGTGTCTTAAAGCAAGTTTTCACTGTAGGCAACAAATACATAGTCCCGCTGGGGAGCTCTGGGAGCCGGTTTAGAACATGTGCTTCAGAATTATCCTGCCCAAGGTGAGAGGGAGCTGGGTATTTATCTACCAACTATCAGTCATGGCTGAAGGCTGCTCCTGGGAAGTGTTCATTCCCTGGCACTTCCACACGTGCATTCCAGCCAACAAAAAGGGGGCAGGAGCAATAATGCGTCACTTCCATCCCCGGCACGTGGAATCCTTGCATGCCCTGTTCTCCATACCCGTTTCTCTTTCTGGGTGGCTACAGTGGGAGTAACTCTGGTTGACTACAGAAGTCACGAGTGGAAGAAGAAAGAACCCAAGATGAGTCATCACTTGGAGAACTCCCCATCAATTGAGAATGCCCCTGCTGGACTTCGTGAAAGAGAACTGAAACTAGTTTCTGAGCTATTATACATTTTCAGTGTTTGTTATAGCGAGTAGAATCCTTTAATTAATACATTATTCTTTTAATATTTGCCAGTCGGAATGCAAACGTCTCACTGCTGCATTAACTTGAACCTTGTTGATGACTATATATATAATTTAAATGTCCTGCAGCCCTCTTCATTTCGAGGGTATAAATAGGGTCACTGTATCAGTGACCTCAGTTCCACTGCTCGTGTCTTTATAGGAAATCAGGCTCTTGTACCCCCCTACCCCGCCCCCAGCAAACACACATACCTTGCCATTCCTCCTCCATGAGACTCCCCAAGAAGTATCTCACAAAAGGTCCGATGTCACCTTAGGTCCCTATCTGACCCTCCACTATGACTCTAATCTAGGTGGCTGGCCTGGATATTCCTGAGGTAACATAGGGCCTGCTGCTGACACTACTCTGGACTTTCTTGGTAACCGGGGGCTCATGTGTGCCCCTCAATCTCCTGCCAACAGGGAAGTCCCTTCCCTTCCTGTCTTCCCTCCTCTAGTAGAGGTACCTCACAGCAGAGTAGGCTGAACTCCTAAGGCTTACATGCTTATGGGTATTTTTTACATACAAAGCCCCCTCTTCTTCTAGAAAACATACATGCTCATAGAATAATTGGATAAGGAGAGGGGACAAATTGTGTTGTACCCAGAAGCCCCCACTCCCTAGTCCTATGGCAGAAACTAACAAATTGGCTACATTCTTTCTTTTCCCATGATGAATCTTCTCCCAGGCATCCAGATGCCCTTACCTGAAACCTCTAGCTTCTTTTGAGCCTGCCTAGGGGTTGTTGTATGTATTTAACCCCATATGTGAACCATGTTCAATTTCTTTGGCAGGAGACTCCTGACGTTTATGAAATCAGTGAATGGGAATACAAAGAAGTGAGGGGCAGGAATGGTCTCATTTACCTATTTCTGTAAGCCAAGTATGTTTCAGCCCCAGCTCTGACCCAGCTGAGGCTACAGTCGCCCAAAATGTATGGGTCACATGAGGTTCTTTTCTATAAATTGTTATCCATCAAATAGAGTATTTTTCTCCAGGTTTGAGTTCTGACCTTCATCTTCCCACCCCAGCTTCCTTTTGGTCTCTGGGAAATGAGGGTCTTTCCTCTCTGGGCTTCAAGTCCAGCCCCTGGTCAAACAGCTCTGGCTTGGGCCCCTGAGCCCTGAACATGAGCTACCATATTTTGCTGTGTATAATGTGCACTTTCTTGCCCAAAATTTTTTGGGGAAAATAAGGATGTGCATTAACAGGGGTATAATGATGACATACCATGGGTATAATAATGGGTATAATGATCCCATGTATAATGTGCACAAAAATCTGGGTGCGTTATACACGGCAAAATGCGGTAATCAGCAGGGCAATGCCCACAACTTACTGCGTGGAAGTGCCAGTCCTGGGCAGGCTTCACTGAGTACACCAGGCAGGAAGAGGTAATCCAGGTAACTCATCTCCATTTCTAAGACTGAGGCTGTTGAGACCCCTGTCACCCTGCCCAGAATGTACCCAGAGTCAAACATAAGGAACAATGGTGTCAGTGACCCTGCTGGAGCAGTCAGGTGTATCAGTCAGGGTCCCAACAGGAAATGAACCACCCCAGATGGTTCAAATGAAGGGACCTTCATAGACTACTGACATCAGTACCTCAGTCATTGTTATGGCTGAGTAATACTCTGTTGTATGGATATAATACAATCCCCTTAATTCTTTGCTTTGTAAGCAGGTGGTTCTCAAAATGCCGTCTCCAGGCCAACAGTCACAGCAGTCCCGGGGACTCGGAAATGCAAGTCCTCCGGCCCGCCCGCCCCAGCAGGGAAGCCCAGCAAGAAGGTTTTGCACTAGTTCTCCAGGTGATTCTGATATTGCTCAACTATAAGGCATAGATGAACCCTGAAAATATTATGCTAAGGGAAAGATGCCAGATACAAAGGGGCACATATTGTATAATTCCTTTTACAGGAACTATCAGAACAGAAAAGTCCATAGAGACGGAAAGCAGATTAGTGGTTGCCAGAAGATGGGGAAAGGCTAAATGGGGAGGGATGACTTCGTAGGTACAGGGTGTTCTTCTGGGGTGATGAAAAAGTCTAGGAACTAGAAAAAGGAGAGGTTTGCACAGTATTATGAATGCATGAAACGCCAGTAATTGTACACTTTATAATAGTCAACTGTTTCTTGTATAGATTTTGCCTCAATTAAAAAATAAAAGCTTAGGAAGGGGGAAAAGGCTGGAAAAACCCCCAGCAACTAAAACTAAGAGGCACTGTTGCTGTCCTAGGCCTGGAGAACAAGGGGAGGCACCGGTATAGGGACAGTCAAGCCCAGAAAGAAATGGAGCCGTGGGGGCAGGGAGACCTAGCCAGCCCCCGACATGGAAGGGTGCAGCTCGGGCCGGAACATGGCGCCCACGCAGGGAGGGACGGAATAGGGAACAAAGCCCCGAGTCTCCCGCTTCCTTCCTCTGCCCTCCTCTCATTAGCCAAACCCAAGCAGAAGCCACCGGGCAAGGGAACCAGGTAGTGCCATCCACAGACATCCACCTGCCACGGCACAAAGCAGGACGGAAATGTGTGCAGTGTGGATCTGGGGGAGGGGGGGCCACACTCGGAATAACCAGAACACCAGCCTGGCTGCCAGGGCTGGGAAAGTCTAACTGAATTTTCACCAGTTTCCTTCAAAGGCTGAATAAACCCCCCTTTCAAAGCGCGTGACGGAGGACGTGCTACCAAGGGACCATTTCTCAAATGTGGCCGAGACTGAGAGTCCTAAGAAGTTAGAGGACAGAATTCTCAGAAGCTGACCTCTTAGCCACGGCAACCACGCAGAGGGAGCTTTAATTAAGAGCAGTCTCCCCACGCCGCTGCCCCGCTTCAAACAGTCCTTTGGTCTCCGGCTGCCTCCCTGCATCACAGAATACTTTCCACCCGCGGGGAAGGAAAGTACAGCCGCTGCCACCTGGTCCCAGATGCATTTATCATTTTCCCATGACCTTGACCTTCTAATTTCACCCCGGAGGCCTCTTGAAAATAGGGCCCTATCCACACATGTTTGCAAAAGCAGCGCCGGTTTGACACAGGACAATCTGGGTCTGTCTGTTCCCCGACGCTACACAGCCTCCCGTGCTGCAGAAAGGCGCCGGGGAAGGTGCTGTCGGGCGGTGTGGCAGCTGCCACTGCTGCTGTTTAAAAGGCACCTCCCCGAGTGCCAACCATAATGAGCTGTTCTGTTCCGCTAAGGGTCCTATCAAAAGGCACCGCAGGGGGTGGCTTCCCAGATCATTGCTTCTCATTGGTTCTGCATTACCAAGAAAACACAGAAAATCACATTAATCAAGGAAAGGGCACTTTGGACTGAGATGCTGAGGAGCCACTGCAGAGCAGGCCCCGGGAAAAGCCTTTTCCCCCAGCAAATGAAATAGAGCCTTGTGCGGCCCAAAGCCAAGTGCCATCGCTTTCACCGGGTTTTCAATCCCAGGTTTAAGAGATTTGATTTATTAAAGTTTTTAAACTTTAACCTCATAGATGAATTTCTCAGCCAACACTGATGAATTCTGCCCATCCATCATTTTGCTTTAGGGTGACGTGGTGCTTACAAAGCACTTAGGTTCCAATTTGATTCAAAAATAAGTAGAAAGAAATGAAGGAAGAATCCTCAGAATTTGGTTATCTCAGAGCCTAAACACAAAACACACACACAACTAATAACCTCTAAGTCCTGGCCACTGCTATGAGGGGCAAAGGATAGGGGGGACTATAACAAAATTATAGAAATGCCCTTTGCATTTCCCTCATTTCCCTTGAAAAACTCTTATTCACCCTTCAAAACTCAATTCATTAACCACCTTTTCTTTGTGCTCTTCCCTAACTGTTGTGACTCTCTAAAGAGTCTGTTGTAACTTTTATTCACATCTATATCTTCTGAACTCTGTAGTCTCTGATTTTGCCACCCTGCACCCCCAGAACCTAGCATGATACCTGGCACATAGTAGGTGCTAAATGAAAGATTACTGAATCAAATTGAATCAGGAGGTTTAGATTCTAATTCCAGTTCTTTAGCCTTATATAACTTCACCTCCTGACATCTCAGTTGCCCTAGGTATAAGATGAGAGCAACCATTTCCTACCCCACTGTCTTACTCAGCTCGGGCTGGCCATGTCATAGACTTCATGGCTTAAACAAACACTTATTTCTCACAGCTCTGCAGGCTGGGAAGTCCGAGATTAAAGGCACCAGCACATTCGGTTCCTGGTGAGGGCTCTCTTCCTAGCCTGCAGATGGTCGTCTTCTCACTGTGTGTTCACAGGACCTTCCCCTAGAGCATGCACAATGGAGAGAGCAAGATCTGCCTCTCTTTTCCTATAAGGGCACCAATCCCAACACAAGGACCCCATCCTGATGACCTCACCTCAATCTAATCACTTGCCAAAGGCCCCACTTCCAAATACCATTACACTGAGGGTTAAGGCTTCACACCTGGGATTTTGAAAGCACACAGTCAGCCCTTAACACCTGGTTACTTCCTAAGGCTGTTGTTAAGGTCAAAGAAGGTGAGTTTGAGTAAAGAGACTGTGAACTTAGGCACTGTGTTCAGGTGTGAGGAATGATGTAAGGATAATGGTCACGCAACATCAAGACCAATGTGCAACCTGGCGTCTCACCACCTTGCCTCCCCCTTGACCTCCAGGGTTGGAAATTAGTAGTATCCATCAAGTCAGGTGATGTCACTTCACCTGTCCTAAAATGCTACTCGCAAAGTCAAGAGACCTTTATTTGTTTAATGAGGAAGAGAGAACTCAATTTTTCTCCTAAAGAGTTTGCAATGCCTCATTCCCTAGAATTCCCTAGTTTGGTGAATTGCTGATCATGACATTGTCATTTTGTAGTAGGGTGGTCCATGAAAACATAACAAGTCATAATAGATTGATTCGCAGTCCAAAAAGATTGGAAAACAGTGGGTGAAGCAGAATCCAATGAGTTTCCCTCCTGTGAGACTTCTCGGAGCCTTTGTTACTCAGGTACGCATTGCTAATCTTCAAAAGCAGAGCTAGATTATACTTTCTTAGAAACCCGGCCAAGAATGTCAGATCCAGGATCCTGGTTATGTCTATTTCTATCAATAAGAGACAAGACCGAACTGGGGGATAAAGGAAAAAAATAGATCTTGAAAACTTAATTCTAAGCCTAGGTATTTCCGGAGCCACTACTATGCACAGCGTGAGGTATTTCACATGCATTGTCTCATTTGCTCTTCCCACCAGCTCTATGGGATCGGGAGCATTCACTCTCCCACCTGCCCCACCCTCATCTCCTTTCTGCCATGCTGCAAACACATGGTCTTGTCAATTATTTCTATAGCAAGCAAAAGGTACTTTTTTCTGCCTGAGATTAACAAAAACTCTCTTCAAGAGCCGCAGTGCTGGTGTCAGAACAAACTGATTTAGTTATAAATCACACCGAGATCATTGAAGCATTTGCTTCCAGCCGCGGCTGAAGCATCTCCGGACGGCGGCTCCTCAGCCTCCGTGGGCCTCTTGAAGGCAGGATGAATGCAGTGTGCCTATGGCCATGTGTCATCCCATCATAAAACCAAGGTGAACAGTGTGATTTTGATGGATTGTCTATTGATTTAACTTCATATGGTTATTTTTCTTATTCTTTGGTACAGACAAGTGAATTTTCCTTAATCTCATACGCACTGTGAATAAACACACCTTTAGAAAACTTTGGTGCTTTTATTTGAGTTCTACAAATAAGGAAACTGAAAATGGAGAGTTTGCTATGTAAACGCAACTCCAAGACAAGCCCACTAGTCCCCCTAGCCATAATTCCCGACAGGATTCATCCCTATGCAACTTTTACACAGCAATTCTACAGCAATAGCTGTCCTATTAGCCCATGAAAACTGAGACTGTCCAGGTGAACAACTCGCCCAGGGTGGCACAGTCAGCAAGTGGCTGCACTTGAGCTCTTCTCTTTCCTTTATGCAGCTCTGCTTCTCAGGAACAAGGCGGATGCGCCATTATGGGAGCTCAAGTGTAAGAGCGAGGCCAGCTCAGTCATGATAGGATTTGAAGCTGAGGCCCTGAGAATGGGGCTCAAGCTGCTTCTCTTAGCCCACACCCATCTCAGTGGGACCTTGCTGAAGGATTGCACCAAGGCTGAGCCTCCAGCTGGAGTCCAGTGGGTGGAGGTATGTACATGAAATGCAAGAAGCCAGAGGGAAACTGAAGGTTGGCTCCTACCTTCACAGTCCAGGGTACTCCTAACTGGCTTTAAAATGTAGCAACTGCTCCCCTCCAGCAACCTCCCTGTACTCAAAACTTGGGTGTGCATGGATGGACTTCTTCCTCTACGCCTCTCCTACAGCTGTGAGAAGTTTGAGTCCAGTTTATAAGAGGCTTGGTAGTTGTTTTTGAGTCTTGACTTAGATAAGGTGACGAAGGCAGCTCAGATCAAAAAATCAGAAAGACCTTAAGCATTGATTGGGATGGAGGACTGGGCACTAAGAGAAAATGCTTGGGAATATGTCTATTATCATCAACAGAGAAAAATGAATGCACACATATTCCATTGAAATTATAGGACAATCCCAAAAATTTCCAGTGAGCCATAGTAAGTGTAAGTTAATAGCAGAATCCCCTTTGTTGCTATTTTACTAATTAAAGATGTGAAAAATGTCGTTGACATCATTTCTATTCAGGATGCTATTATCGCTTTAATTTTGGGAAGGTAAGATGTATTCATAGGGGCTTTCATAAGTATACAACTACTGGACTTTAAATTGGGCATTTGGCCACCAAAATAAATATCACAATTCCTAGCCTCCTTGGTAGCTAGATGCAATCACAGAGTTAAGAATGTTAAATTCTGGGCAATGGGATGTAAGCAGAACTGATGTGTGCACCTCCAGTTCCCGTCCTCAGAAGGAAGAGGCAAGCTGTGCTTTTTCCCTTCTCTCTTCCCGCAGCAGACACTGGGGGGCGCTGTCAGGTCACATGGAGAGAGGCAACACCCTAGGCTTGCAGGGGCAGAGAGTCTTGAAGTCACCTGAGTCCCGGAGTGCCAGCACAGGATGGAGCAGCCACACCATCTTTGGACTTTTATGTGAGAGAGAAATAGGCTTCATCTTTATTAAGTCACTTCTTAGAGCCGCTGAAACTCTATCCCAACTAATACAATTTCAAATACATTTTCATTTAGCTTTTGACTCCACAGCCCCACCACTACGGGGAACAGAAAAGGTCCTTTCTGACCCCTTCACTTCTCCCGATAAAATGCCAGTGAGTACCCAGGTGAGGTAAGCCCTTCAATCAGTGAAGCTAAAAATTATAAAAATGCCTGTAGAACTATATGCCAAAGACCTCTATTATTACCGCATCGCTATGTCAAAATTGAAAGGCATGTAAGATTTCTCCAGAGAGGCCATCCATAATGCATTGCGGAGCTGTGTAGGTGTTTTATGAAATGTGTTTTATTCGCGCTAGGATATACAACACTAACGTTATTGAAAGAAATTGAGGGTCTGTTTGTCTCCTTTTAATATGTTCATTATTCATGTTATAGTCCTTTAACAAAAGAGTAAAACCATATACATATTCAATTTAATTTAAAATTTTATTTTACCTGCTATTCATCTTGGGTGTCCAATGAAGAAGAAATATTCCTTTATTATTCTTATATTAGTTTCTGACAGTTCAATTTCTCTGACTGCTACGCCTCAGACAACCTCCACTGAAAAAGCATATAGGTAATTGCTTTGATCAAAATTTCATGCCAAATATTTTAGATTCCATGTAGATTTCAGCCTCTGAACAGAGCCAAGTGGAATTCTGATTCCAGGAGCCCATGGAGCCAAGCCTGAGAAAAGTTTCTCCATCCACAATATGGCTGCACATCGGGAATCCCCTGGGAGCTTTAATATCTACTGATGCCCAGGTCCCACTCCAGAGCTTCCAACATAATTGGTCAGGGATGCTGGGCCTCGGGTGGGAGCCACTGACCTCATAGCTTGATGGAGAGCGGTAAAAGGGGTGCAGGGCCTAGGCAAGGGATCCCTGGTTTAGGGATCCCTGGGCTCTGCTGCATAGTTCTTTTTCTATTTGTTGTTGTTGTTCACAGTTTTATTGAGAGCAGTTGGGAAAGCTCGATCAAGTCATGAAAGATGTAGCAATGATGAGGACAGTTTCTTCAAACTTTAAGGTCACTGTACTCCCTCAGAGACAGAGCCCTGGGCTTAGTGGCATATGGATCTATCCCAAGGAGGGAATTCTTCTCCTTTGTCTTCCCTGGACTCAATGAGGGGAGAGAGGTCAAAAGGACGTTAGCGGCAATCCTGGCCTCACTGACTCTATGCCCCACCCCAGAGCTGGTCAGAGCTCCTTGTGGCAAGGAGGTGTTCAGAGCTGTAGGTAGAACTCTGTAGAGAGGCCCAGGGGAAGAATGTTTCTGGCTTAGAAGATTGTCCAACAGTCTGTTACACCAGAACTTCTCAAACTTTAAAGTGCGTATGAATCAAATGGGAAGCTTATTACGTTGCACACTCTGATTCAGTAGGGCTGGGTGAAGCTCAGGATTTTGCTTTTTTAACAAGCTCCCTGGTGATGCCCAGCGACTAGTTCAAAAACCATGTTTTTGAGGAGCGAGATATTAGGCCCTCTTTGTTGTTTTTTTTTTATTCTACTCAAAGAATAAAAGACTCAGCTGTGGCAGTGCTAAGAAGAGAAAAGTTAGGGATAGATTTAAAGAGAAACAGGAATTGGCTGGGGTCCTGGTATTTGCTCTGGGTCCACTAATTTCGTTAATCATCATAGTGAAAGGCATACCCCTCCCTTCATATCCAAAGCCATGAAATCTTCAATATTTGGTTGACAATGTAAAATGCACTGAGATGTATCAATTTCAATATCTTTGTTATAATATTGTACTGCAGTTTTACAAGATGACAGCACTGTATTATTCCTATAACTTTATCTCTCTGTATTATTTCTTACAGCTGAATGTGAATCTACAATTATCTCAAAATTAAAAGTTTACATTTAAGAATCTACAATTAAAAAGTAAATGATTTTAATGAGATAGTAACCAATACCTCAGTAAGTCACAATTTCCAATTCAGCGCTTTCAACAAAATTCAAAACACACTTAATAGAGTTGTTGATTAGCAGATTATTAAAAGTAGCTTTCGGTGATTTAAAAAAAATTAGAAATAAAAAGTGATTCAGAGGTATACTTAAGTAAAAATCAACCTTAGGAATAACAGGGGAAAGGAATAGCTTTACCTTTTGAATATTTAGACTTAAAAACATGTCAATCTCATTTTACCATCAGAAACACAAAAGTCTGGTGTACAACCATAACAAATACATTTGTTTCTAAATTTTATCATATGGTCACTGACAGAAAGAGCCAAGGAGAAGGGAAAAGGTCAGAAAGGAAGGACTGAAGAAAGCAGAGAAGGAGATGATATGACAAAGGCCCACAGAAATGGGAAGAAAATGAGTGAGTAAGGCTTAGGGTCTCTGAGGTGAGGTCCGCCGCCCTTTGGAACTTTGGTTCACAGAAGTGAAATAATAGTTTCGGAGGCTGTTAACACTGAAAGGTCTCTCAGACGGTGGTAAATGTCTAACGGTCTGCCTGGGGAGGTGAGCGGGAAGGCCCTGATTCATAGCATTTGCCAGTTTCCATGGTGTAAATACTCCTGAGGCAAATTTCAGGCTAATAACATGATATCTGAACACAGATTTAAGACGACACAATCAGTTCTCATGAGTCAGTATGAACCATTTCCAGGACACCATTACCCTCAGATATCATTTTCTCCAACCTCACGGAGGTGATGCAATTAAAACTGAAGAAGAAACGTGTCTTGTTCACATTTCCAGAGCCTACAAGTGGCAGAGCTGGAATCAAAACCCAGGAAAATAAAAACTTCAAGTCCTAAGGCTAAGGCTTTTGCAACAATTTGCCCCTTTTGTCCTTATTAATAACCTTGATTTTAAAATACATGTCACACTCCCAGACTCCCTTGCACTTAGGGGTGGCCATGTAGACCCTGAGTGAGGCAGTAAGGTGGAAACAGATTATTATTTTTCTAATCAAAAGAAATATAATCAGCTTGCATACAGCTTTAGTTTTTCCCCATCTTTTTGACATCTTGCAACCCAGAAGATAAAAATTTCATAACAAAGATGGTGGACAAAGCAGTTAGATTGATGTTTAGATTCCTGGTAACCTCTTCAAACAGCTGCACCAGCGCTGGTCTTATTATTATGTGAAAGAAATCAACTCTGGCTTGGTTAAACCACTATAGTCAGGTTTCTTTTACATGTCACAGAAACTGCAATCCCAGCTGCTACACAACGCATAAGTGGTCAGGTGGACTACAACTTAGAAACATCTGAGTTTTGTGGCTAAAACAAAGATTTATTTCCCCATAGAATTTATAGCTTTGTATGTGTGTAAGGAAGTGATTTACATTTTAGTAACTCACACTGGGATTTCAGAAGCATCAGTTCCTTTGGCAGTCAGCAGCTGTCTGATTGCCTTATATTCATTCTTTGAGAGATTGGACCTACTATATTTAGTTGGAATCAGTGTTATTCTGTATCTTTTGCAAAAATAATAGAAGAATCAGATTCCAGTTTGGAGAATCCAGTCTCAAGAATCCAAAAACTATCCAAGCTGACTCTATTACAAATACAGATATTAATACCTGTTTTGCATAAAATTGACCAGGCACTTTAGAGTGTCTTAGATAAAGTGCATCTTTCAGGTTACTTCCTCAAAGCCCCTAGGATCTAGGGCATAAGTTTGAAATACATATCATTGCAAATTACATAAGTAATTTAAGTGTTCATTTTCTGAAGTTCCAACAGGCTTTTTTCCTTGAAATAAAGAAACTTTATTAAAGTGGCAGCTTAAAATAATAAAGATATTGTATAACAATTAAGGTTAAAAAAAATAAATACATATTTAAAGCAAGAATTTTAAGTTAGGCATTCAGCCTCTGCTTTTTGAAATATAAAACAGTACACTTTAAATGGTACGATCTTTCTGAAGTACTATTTCGAAAAAAGTATCAAAAGTGTTGCCTACCCATTGCCCTCAGCAATTTCATGTTTAGGACTTTATCAAAGATGAGTTCAGTTACAAGAGGGAAAACTTGGAAAACAACCTAAATGTCGAACAATAGGGGATTAATTACATTGTAGCGCACCCATGGAATGGGGGCATTAAAAATGATCTTGTAGCCAGTGTGGAGAGGACACACAACAAGGTGGCCGACCACGTGGGCGAGGTGGCGGCTGGCTGATTGGGATATACCACATTCACATGTGGATAAGTCGGGAGGAACAACTGGGGAGTGAGACAGACCATGCAACCCAGGGTTCCAGTGCAGGAAACTAAAGCCTCAAACTTCTGGTGGTAAAAACCTGTGGGGGTTGCAGCCGTGGGATAAACTCCCAGCCTCACAAGAGAGTTCATTGGAGAGACCCATGGGGGTTGTAGGACGTACACAAACCCACCGACTAGGGAACTAGCACCAAAAGGGCCCAATTTGCTTGTGAGTAGCAGGAGAAGTGACTGAAAGTGGGGTGAGAGCCGAGCAAGTTGCATTGTTCTTTCTCGGGCCCCTCCCCACATACAGTGCCAAAATGCAGCCAAGTGGGTTGCCCCGCCCTGGCGAATACCCAAGGCTTCGCCCCTTACAACGTAACAGGTGCACTGAGACAAAGAAATATAGCCCAAATGAAAGAACAGATCAAAACTCCAGAAAAAGAGCTAAACAATGAGGAGATAGCCAACCTATCAGATGCAGAGTTCAAAACACTGGTAATCTAGATGTTCACAGAAATGGTTGAGTATGGTCACAAAATAGAGGAAAAAGTGAAGGCTATGCAAAGTGAAATAAAGCAAAATGTACTGGGAACCAACAGTGAAGGGAAGGAAACTGGGACTCAAATCAATGATTTGGAACTGAGGGAAGAAATAAACATTCAACCAGAACGGAATGAAGAAACAAGAATTCAAAAAAACGAGGAGAGGCTGAGGAACCTCTGGGACAGCTTTAAACATTCCAACATCCGAATCATAGGGGTGCCAGAAGGAGAAAAGGAAGAGCAAGACATTGAAAACTTATTTGAAAAAATCATGAAGGAGAACTTCCCCAATGTGGCAAAGGAGATAGACTTCCAGGAAGTCCAGGAAGCTCAGAGAGTCCCAAAGAAGTTGGGCCCAAGGAAGCACACACCAAGACACATCATAATTACATTATCTAAGATTAAAGATAAGGAGAGAATCTTAAAAGCAACAAGAGAAAAGGAGAGAGTTGCCTACAAAGGAGTTCCCATAAGACTATCAGCTGATTTCTCAAAAGAAACCTTACAGGAAAGAAGGGGCTGGAAAGAAGTATTCAAAGTTACGAAAGGCAAGGACCTACATCCAAGAATACTCCATCTAGCAAAGCTATCATTTAGACTGGAAGGGCAGATAGAGTGCTTCGAAAGAAAGCTAAAGGAGCTCATCATCACCAAGCCCTTATTATATGAAATGTTAGAGAGACTTATCTAAAAAAAAAGAAGAAAATCAAAACTATGAATAACAAAATGACAACAAGCTCACAACTATCAACAACTGAACCAAAAAAAAAAAAGAAAAAAGCCACTAAGCAAACAACTAAAACAGGAACAGAATCACAGAAATGGAGATCACATGGGAAATCAGCAGGGAGAAGGAGAGGGGAGAATGAGGGAAAAGGTACAGGGAATAAGAAGCATAATTGGTAGGTACAAAATAGAAGGGGGTGGGAGGGTTTAAGGATAGTATAGGTAATGGAGAAGCCAAAGAACTTATATGTACAACCCATGGACATGAACTAAGATGCAGGGGAATTCTGATGCGAGAGGGGGTGCAGGGTGGAGGGGGATAAAGGGGAGAAAAAAATGGGACAACTATAATAGCACAATCAATAAAATATGCTTTAAAAAATGGTCTTGATGATGATTGCTTAACAATATGGAAAATGTTCATAGTAAGTGAGAAAGCAAAAAAAAAAAAAAAATAGGTGAACCCTATTGGATAAATGTGTTAAGAAAGGACATGCACTTAAATGACTTTATCTATAATTATTTTCTTGTGTTTATGTTTTAAATTAATATATATGACTTCTAAAAGAAGGAGTTATTTTTTTAATAGCTGTTGCTACTGCCACCACCTCTTGCTACCAAAAAAATTATCTTTAATGGCCTTTCATATCTCATCAGAGAGACTGGTGGGAAGAAAGCTCAGCAAATGAGAGGATGGCCAGTTGCTGGGAGGGACAGCAGACACAGGATGGCAGAGAGTGATGACCAGAACAGACCAAATCAAATTTAACAGGGCTAAGGACGAAGTCTGGAAGGGACAGGCTCAACTTCAAAGCTTCGTGGATAAGAGATAATCTTCCCCAAAGCAAGGCAACGTTTAGAGAAACTACATCAACTGCATTTTAAGAGGGATACAATCAAACTGGAGTATGGCCTTTAAAAAAAGGGGTGGGGCGGCCATGACCCAGGCACAGCTTGACGACATGTACTGAGAGAGCCGGTGAAGGGAGAGGGAGCGTCTAACCTGAGAGGAGGTGACAAATGGGGGGCGAAGTAGGGGACATGGGAGTTACCCTCAGACACATGAAGGGCTGTCACTCAGAAGACATTTTGTCTAGAGTGCAGAACAAGATTTAATGGGTGGAATTTTCAGGCAGGGAAACCAATTTTAATTGAAAATAAGGTGGGTTTGGGGTTTTTTTTTAATTAAAACTACCCAACAATAAATAGGACAGGATGCCTTACAATGCAGGGAGTTCTACATCACCGAAGACACTTATGCAAGGAATGAGCAACTATTAAAGTATTTCGTTAGGAATTTGTGGATTCTGTGGGAAATTAAACTAGACAACCTGTTTCCTCCCATCTTAAAAATGTTATAACTCCAGGGTCAGTAGCCCCCTGGGGGATAGCAGCAAGTCCCTACTCACCAATTCTTGCCAAAAACTCCCTAATTCCTTTGGTTTCATCTCCTTTTTGATATTAAAAATACCATTTGAGATTTAAAAAGCTATACTTTAAACTGCTTTCAGTTACGATGACCTCCATGTGAATAGTCTAAATGGTCCTTTCCCCAAAAGAGGTTGCCATGTCGGTTGACAGGAGGGATAATGTGGCCCTGACCTATAAATACAGCCATGTTTGGGAGTCGCTAAGAAGTTAAAAAAAAAAAAAAAAAGGAGGTTCCAAGGACCAAGTTCACAATCTCGTATATCGACACACCAACTCAGGTCTTGAAACTCCTTTTTAATTTCCACCCCATGGTCCAGTGCATGTGCCAATTACTCTCACTGTTTCTTTAGTCCAAGGGTGGTTAATGAGCGCCAGACCAGGTTCCCTTCAGCTACCCCGAAGAGTACCCACTCCACGATTGCCAGCCAGCTGTGCCGTTGAAATTAACTTGCTCAGCTGGCCTTCCAAATAAAGCCATTTAAAGAGCGCAATGTACCATAGAAAGCAATTTGTTTCCTTAAGATTTAGTACCCCACGTGAAGATTGATTTTGATTTGAAAGACAGAAGCTACTGCAAGGTGAATAATTTTAAGTTTAACATATTCCTCCTCTCAGGAGCCAAGTGCATTAAAATTAGGTGCAAAGTGCTTCTAATTTGTCAATCACTCCTTGGATAATTCTGTTGTTGCATTGTCAGGGAAATTGCCCACGAGACCTGGTTTTCCATTCCTTTTATCTCCACTATTCTTTTAACTGGATCGGGGCTGCAGTATGCAAATGTAGCTCTAGTGCTAGGGGCTGGATGAGAAGGGATCTAGGATAAAGATAGCCTGGAACCTACACTAAATTTGTTAGGAGGTTGGAGGTGTGACAGGTCTCCTAAATTTTGTCACGCATCAGGTTGTAGGACTGGACACTCGATGAAAGAGCTGACCCGGAAGGCATTCCTCCTCTGTCCAGGAATCTCACTGGCAAGGGGTCACCAAGGGTCTATTCTGTATCAGACCCTGTGCTCAGCCCCTGGGCACACAGATGACCAAGGACAGATCCTGCCCCTGAGGAATTCAACATCAGAGAGGCGAGAGGACCACAATTACTCCACTGAGATAGGTGCTGTGTTGGAGGTAAGAACAGGACACTCTGAGACCAGTGTGGAGGGAACCCCTCCCAGCCTGAGAGGGTCATGCAAGGCCTCCTGGGGGGGAATGATCTTGAAGAAAGAGCAGTGAGCCAGACTATCCGGGTGGCACAGGACACTTCCAGAGGAAGAACATGTATAGAGAGCAGGTGGAGTCATGCCTGGTCTTTGTTGGGTACTTCTGGCCTTCCATCCACTCTGCTAGGCACTTCGCCAGTATTATCTCATTCAAAACTCACAATGATACCATGCTCTGTTACAAGGAGGGGACTGTCATTACTCCTCTCATACAGATGAGGAAACTGAGGCATTGAAAGGTTAAAGAATATGCCCAAGATAACCCGGTTTCTAAGTGGAAAGGTTACTATTCAAACCCAGTAAGTCCATTACAAAGTCTGTGTAAATGCATTGCTTTCCAAAGCCATGGGTTGTTGGCAGGACTCCTAGCTGGAGAGGAGGGAAGTGGTTCCATGTGGAGGTCAAAGCAGAGGCAGACCTACACGTGGTACAGGTGAGATAATGTACATAGAGCTCCCAGCACAGGACTCAACCGTAGCGAGTGCTCAGTAAATCTTAGCAATGATGTGGAGGAGGAGTGCTTGTGGGGAAGTGGAGGGAGATAGAGCCAGATACATCGGCATCTTGTGGTGGGTCTCAGGAGTCTGGCAATGTCTGGACATTACCTTGAAGCTAGCAAGGATTCATTCTTGGTGAGGAAGTGACCTGCTTAAGGTGTGAGCATAGAATGGTGACAACAGGGAAGGTAGATGTGCAAGAGAAAGAGCAGAAGCGGGGGTCTTGGAGGCGGGGCATGTGCCCCAGGGGAGAAACACTAGAACAGAGAGGAGAGTCAAGGGTTTTCAAAAGATATTTAGGAGAGAAACTGAGAGATCACTAGAGGTGAGGAAGGGATTAGGTGAATGGCCGTGCCATTCCCAGGACAGGAAGTGTGAGGAAGGAAATAATGGATTCTACTGGGCTCCGGGGTGTAAGATTGAAGCACAATGCAATGTGCACGTGGGTGCCCAGGAGATCTTTGGAAACATACAGAATGGAACCCAACTGATGGGCACGGAGTAAAATGAAAGCGCCCATCCCTGCACGGCTCCAATAACCAGTCAGACTGACCTGGACTCCTGCCCAGAGCGTGAAGGAGGGCCTCCCACACGGCCTCGTCCCCCCTCGCCGCCTTCGGGCTGCTGCGTACCCTGACCCTGTGCATATTGCAGCGCCACCTGCTTTCAGTCCTGCCAACTTCTGACCGCCGTCTCCGTACCCCATCTCCCAGCCACAGGCTCTGCTTCCTCCCTGGGTAAAGCTCAAGTACCTCCTCTGGCCTCCCCACCTGAGGACCCTCCTGAAAAGGCCCCACAGCCTTCCAGCCCAGCAGCAGTGCCTCTAGGAGTCTTGACCTGGCACTTCAAGAGGAACGTGAACAGGGATAGAATGAGACGGAGTGGAGCTGGGCAGGAGGCCATCAGACTCCTTACCTGGAGTCAACAAGCCCCCAAATGGCACACCCATGCCCATAGCATGGCCCAGTGTCACATATCCCATGAAGCCAATCTCTTCAATCTCTTGGGATAATCCTGGCCCAAGCTAGACCATCATTCTTGCTGGGCTCGGATTTGGAAATCGTCGTGGTTTCTGGAGGGAAGATGTGTGCAAGGAGAAAGGAGACTGATCTTTGCCAATTGTTTCATCTGTTGCCTTTGCTGGGAACCAGGTAAGCTGGGGCTATCAAGAGTGCGAGCCCACCCCCTCCTCCATGCTGTTCCAGTCTCATGCCCACCTCTCGTTCTCAGGCATCCTTCCACCCTTCACCCTGTCCATATCCCAGCATCTTGAATGTCTCACAGTGGACCAGGCACGTGGGACTGTGGCTACCATGTTGGCTATGACTTAGTGAGTACCTATTATGTCACCTATTATGTACTATAGTAGGTACTGTACTTAGTACCACAGTGTCTCATCCAAGCCACTCAGTTGCTTCCTGTGAGTGGGGCTTAGACAGTATTCCATCTTGCCCAAGACTCTGCTTGGCCAGGTCCCTTGCATAGTGGCTTTGTTTTGACTGAAGGGAAGAGTCCTGTTTAGTTGGGGCAAAGGGAAGAGATGGGCAGAGGCGGGTTGGTTATGGGCCAGAAGCCCTGTGGAGAGAAGGATCAAGGACAGAAGACAAAAGAGATGCTTCTATCAAAGACATAGTGAGACTGGGCCCGGGGCGTGCATCTTTGAGACCGAGACAACAGAGCGCAGCACAGTTATGGGAAGAGGGTCACTCTCCCTATTTCTTACATACAACACAGCACTTCAAGGCAGTTTGGGGGAGAGCAGGGGAGAGGTCCTACCTCACCTGCTCCAATGCACAGAGACAAAGTTCCAGCTTGGCTGGCCATGACTGGGTATAATTTGTTACAACCCCGGGAGGATTCTACAAGGAACTGTGTTCCTGCAATGGACAAGCTGAAACTGGAGATGTGGTTGCAAAAACAGTCAACATCCAATGGATAAAAGAATGAATGAACTCCATTTTATGTTTGATAGTCAGACTTTTTGGCTATTGATGCAGACTCCTCTGAAAAGATAATGAGTGCTCCTGCCTTGGAAACATCCAAGCAGCCACAGGATGGGCAAACAAAGCCGATGCAGAGCTAATGGGGGAGGCTGAGGCGAACCATGGAGGAGCTGTTCTCACGCTATGACTGTGTCCTTCTCTGGCTTGTCCAAGGTCGAAAGGCTAGAAAATGGCAGAGCTGGGTCAGGAACTCAGGTATTCTCCAACCAGGCCCAGCTCCCTGGTATCTTGGTGACAAGGAATAGATTACTGCCTGGATCCCTCGACCTCACCCCCAAGAAGGAAGGGTTATGCACAGCCAGCTTCCTGCAGCACATAAGGTTTAATTCCTACCCTGCATAACCGCTAACCCTTCTGTCTTGGGCACTTGATTTGCCAGTATTAACTCCGGGGGAGCCCTCTGCTGCTTTTGTTCCAGAAATACTGCAAATTATTGCAGGTTCGTGAAGAAATGGAAACTGGTCAAAGGGAACAGGCTAATCAGCCACTCCTTACTCTCTTTCCCTATGAAAGAAAAAGCTATTAAGAACAAGGAACCTGGACCCAACAGCCCAGAGACTGCTGGGCCAGCCTACAAATGGATCCAGCTAGCGCTTTGTCAGAGACAGTTGGCACATGGGCACACCTGTTTCAGGAACAAAGCACCTGCCAACGACCAAGGCTCTCATCCCACCCCACAGCCAAGCCTGAGAAGGCTGTACCCACATGGAGCTCTTGTCTCTGAACTGCTGCATCATTCTTGAATGTGTATAGTAATGGGCTGTCAGTGGGTCATCCTCCCAGCTTTCTGTTCCAGTGGTGGCTTTGTAAGGAAAGATTTGATCATTTCTGGCAGCAAAGTCGGTGCTCCGAGCAAAGTGTGAAATGACAAACAGGCACATTTGCAGCAAAAACTCCTGGGTGGATTCACTGGCACCAATCAGGCTCAAGCACACCCCCTGATAAAAATCTCATCTTCCTTGCACCACCAGGAAACAGCACCTTGAAAATCAGAGAGGCTCATTAGAGGGGAAATTGGAGGGGACATGAGAGGGACTGTCTCAGCTCTCAGCTGTACTCAAGCTGAAGCCTGTGACTGAGACAGCAGCTCTGCAAAGTGTCATAAAGAGGTGTTTATAATCACCCTGCCCTGGTTTGCAAGGAGAGTAGGCTGGGAGGGTCCAGGAGCAGAGATGAAGAACAGAGAGGGTAGTACGAGTAGGCAGTGTTGGGGACCCTCAGCGAAGAGGTCAAGACCCCCAGATGGTCTGTGCAAGCTAGTGATTGCTAAGGAGCCCCCTTCTGGGGCTGCAATTGGTGGCAGGCCTCTCAAACAGAAACAAATACTCATGGTCAAATACGGACAAACAGACTCTCCATGAAGCACTCACCAGGAATGAAGCCCAGCAAATGACTGGGCAGAGAGACACAAAGACCCTCCCCAGGAAGGGGCACTAGCAGAGGCTGAGTATCTGCGCCCAGCCATGTGGACATCCAGACCAAGCAAGAGATTACAATGCAGAAGGTAAACTGAGGCAGGCACCCGTTGCCACAGATGAGGGAAGCAGCAGCAGGGGAGATAATAGTGCCTGGCATAAAGCAAGTCATTAACAATGTTGCTCAAGTCAGAATCTATCTTTTTTTTTTTACTTTTTTTTTTTAAGATATAATACACATAAAGGGCACAAATCTTAAGGGCCAATGAATTTTTACCTATGGGTACAGCCCCATAATCACCACTCAGATCAAAATATAGTACATTTCTAGATACAGCATCATACCCCGGAAGGTTTCTCATGCCCATTCCCCATGCAAAGGAACCACTACGCTGACTTCTACACCACAGATTGGTTTTCAATCCTTGCTTTTGAACTTCACATAAACAGCCTCATTTAGTACGGGCTCTTCAGGGCTACGTTTTTTCATTCAACATGGCATGTGATATTCATCCATGTCATTGCGTATAACAGTAGTTCATTCTTTTTCCTTGCTCTGCAGATTCCAAATCATGAGTGCTCTGTAGTCCATATATCCACCCTTGCCTGGTAGATGTTTGGGCTGGTTTCTAGCTTCTGCCTACTGGGAATGGTGCTGCTATGAGCATGCTCGCCCTTGACTTTGCCATCGGCGTGTGGAGGACCTATGCACTCATTCCTCTCCGGCATGCACCCAGGACTTTGTCGGCTCACGGGGTAGGCACGTGTTTAAGTAAACACAGATTTGCTGTTGTATTTTCTATCTTTATAGCCATGCAGATATAATGTGACTGCGCCCTCCGCTATGTGTTCTCAATGGGTTCTTTTATCATTCTCTAGTGCCCCTCTCTGTCTCAGGTAATTTTCTGTATCCTGAAGTCTAATTTATCTGAAATTAATATAGCATGTCTCAACCTGGCCAAAAAGAAAATCAAATGGTCACTGGTAATAATTACGAGGAAAAGGCACTCTCACGCACTGTGGGGAAGATATATGATAATAAAACTTTTTAGATGGCAATTTGGTAGTATCTACTGAAAAATGTATATACTGCCCCATTGATCCAGTGATTTTAATGACAGGAATCTACCCCTCAAAAAAAAATAATCATACACGTGCAAAAAAAATACTGACTGTGCAAGGATGTTGATTGCAGCATTGTTCATAACAGCGAAAAAATAGAAACAACCTAAATGGCCATCAAGAGGGAAATGACTCAATAACCCATGTTGTACTCATAGTGCAGGGAAGCCGTGCAGCAAGTAAAACCGTGAGGCCAGGTCTCGTACGTGGCCGTGACCGGTGTCCAAGACCTTAGAGAGCAAAAAAAAAAGGTCAAAGAATGAACAGCATGGTCACACTGTTTATACTTCGAACCACGAAACAGTATTACACTTTCACTATAACTTGGGTGTTTGTGTTTGTGGTGACTACGAGCACATATAGAGAAGCCTTGCAGGATAGATAGCAGGGGAAGGAGCTCAGGTAAGGAGCCTGAGATTAGCGTAGAAGGTCAAAGGGAACTGTCACCTAATCTATGCTGTTTTATCTCTATGAAAAGGTTTTGTTAATGCATGACGGGTATAATTAAAAATTAACAGCACCAGTGTTGGTGTCTCATTACCATGGTGACGGTAAAATGTTAATGTTAGGGAAAACTGGGTGACAAGTATATAGGAACTCTCTGTATTTTCTTTGTAACTCTCCTGTAAACATAAAATTATGCCAAAATAAAGTTTATTTAGAAAAACTAATAAAGGTAATTGATTGAAATGCAGGGGAAAAAAAGAAAGCATAAGTAAATTACAAGGTATTTTTATTACAGATTACTACGTAGCCACAAAATATAAGTAAAATTATATTCCTGTGGAATAATCCCCAAGACATATAAGCAAGAGGAAAAAGAGTCAAGTCTCAGAACAGCTCACATAGTACAATCTCAATTATGTGCCAAATTAGAGTCTATGAACATGCCTCGTACACAGATGAACAGAAAAAGGCACAAGAGTCCATATTCTAAACCAGGGATCAGCAAACTTCTATAAGGGCCAGATAGCAACTCTTTTCAGTTTTGTGGGACGTCCAGTCTTTGTCACAACCCTGCCATGTAGCATAAAAGCTGTCATAGACAATATGTAACGGAAAGGGCATGGCTATGTTTCAACAAAACTTTATCTGCAAAAACAATCTACAGGATAGATTTGGCCCTTGGGTCATAGTTTGCCAACTCTTGATCTAAACTGTTAGCATAGTAGTGAACTGTTATTGTTAAAATAGTTTACCAAAAAAATCTTAATATTATTTTTATTAAAAATTAGTATTAAAATAATAGTAGTAGATGGAGTGTCCTAATCCAGCATCTGGCATAAAGAAGTGTTCAATAAATGTTGTGTCCTATCCCCTTCTCTGTCCCCCACCACCTGCAGCTGAAATCGCTGACTGCCTCCATGTCTAACCTGCCAATTTGTTACAAGGGCTTATCCCATGCCATCCAGGGCGCCATTCAGTTTTGAGATTATGAACCAGCCACTCATGGAGGGAAACAAGAATACAGCAGGTGCCACAGCTTGGCACCAAAATGAGCTCTGACTCCCTCCCCTTCCCACAGAGGCTTCTTGGGGGGCCCAACCAGGTACAGGAATCTTCCAGAAATCTCCAGGCCCTCTCAGGGAGAACAGCTGAGTGACAGTTATGTTCGGGAATGATTTGCAAATTGCATCCTCCTGGAGATTATTAGGGGACTCATTAACAATACAACAGTACATTACTTTCTGAAATTCTGATCTAAGCAGAAAATTAAAATTATTTGCCAAATGACCTAATAAAATTGAATAAAATGTGCTGAGAAAATGAAAACCGCCATAGATCATCTTGCAGAATTTGACTAAAAATAGCATCTATGTTCTGTCACTGAGAGGAAGCACTGCGCCCTTGTGCACACCTGGATGGACCTGGAGCACCAGCCCCAGGGAACCCACCTGCAAACGGGCTCACCAGGCAAAGGGGACTAAGCTGGCTGCCAGTAGGAGGCTGATGACACGGAGCTCGTAGTCCAGGCCGAAAGCCCACCTCCACCTTCTACCTCCCACCTTCCCACCCCTTTATACCCACCTAGTTCAGGCCTCACCTATCCTCTGTTCACCTACTTCCACTATAATCTTACTGACCTCCTTGTCCCCTGACTACCCACCTCAACACAGTCTCCGTGATTTCTGTCAGAAAGCTCCTTCCATCAGGCAAGCCTGACTTTGTCACACTCCTTAGAACATTTGCAAACACTCTCTGTTGCTCAAAGGTCCCAATTCTGTGGCGGTGATTCTCAAAATGTGGCCCCTAGACCAGTAGCATCCCGAGGGCACTTGTTAGAAATGCAATTTGTTGGGCCCCGCCCAGACCTATGGAATCAGAAATTCAAATGGGGGGGCCCAGCCATCTGAGTTTTAACAGCCTTGTAGGTGATTCTGACGCACGCTCAAGTTTGCAAACCACAGCAACAAAAATGTTGCAGTCCCGCCTTAATCTCCCTGATTTCCTACCCCCAACCCCACCCACCTCACCTTCCAACTGTCCCCAACCACACAGCCTTTCGATCCATCCAGAGAGACTGCATGTTTGCTCCTGCTGCTTCCTCTGCTGGGAGAGCTCCCCCTTTTCCTTGGTGAGCACCACACCCTTCCAAGATTCAGCATTAAAACCTCAATTTAGGCAGTACTCTCGGCACTCCCCCGCAATCTGTCTCTTGCTTCAACAGTGTTTGGACAGAACCAACCCAAGGACGCCCCTTCTTCCATCCTCCAACCACCCTCCAACCTCTTTTCCAGTCACTACCTTCAGAACCACCTCAGCTACCCTCAGCCTCAATACCCGCCAACACCATTTTTTGACTTTAACTCCTTACTGCTGAACCACCATGAGCTCCCAAATTCGTCAGAATTATTCCACGGAGGTAGAGGCCCCGTTGACCGCCTGGTCAACCTGCATCTACGAACCTCCTACACCTACCTCTCTCTGTGCTTCTACTTCCACCGGGACGCCGTGGCTCTGGAGGGCGTGGGCCAGCTTCTTCTGTGAGTTGGCCAAGAAGAAGCGGGAGGCTGCCAAACACCTCTTAAAGACGCAAAACCAGTGTTGTGGCCACATTCTCTTCCAGAGTGTGCTGAAACCTTCCCACGATGAGTGGGGTGACACTCAGGAGGCCATGGAAGCTGCCGTGGTCGTGGAGAAGAACCTGAACCAGGCCCTTGTGGATCTGCCTGACCTGGTTTCTACCCACACAGACCCTCATCTCTGTGACTTCCTGGAAAACCACGCCCTGGGTCAGCAGGTGAAACTCATCAGGAATATGGGTGACCACCTGAGTAACATCCCCAGGCTGGCTGGTCCCCAGGCTGGGTTGGGCAACTTATCTCTTCGAAAGCCTCACCCTCAAGACGGACTACAAGCCTTTAGAGCCTAGAGGCCTTTGAGGGGCCCCTCTACCTCCCCCTGGTATCTGGCTTTAGCCTGAGCCTCCCCTTGAAACCACTAGACATCCTTTTAACCACCTGGAGCCCTCTCCCATGCACTGGACCAAATGGAAATGATAAAGATTTTTGTAGCAAAGAAAAAAAAACATCAATTTATTTTCCCATTTAAAGGCCTACCCTAGACCTTGTGTGCATTGTTCTCCAAGTTAGCCATTCAGCTGGTCTCAAAAGCAGCCCTTCCTGAGAGCCCAAGGCGGTCATTTTCCTCCTTACCTGTCCCTACTTAGCTTTCTGTGTTTCTCTTAGTGCCTGTCTAGAGACTAGCTGCCCTGCTCAATTGTGAGGAACCAGGGGCCCAAAAGGATCATCTCGGGACCTCACATGGGGCCTGGGAGGGAGTTAGTGCTCAGAAAACACTTGCACAGAAGAGAATCTTATCAACTTGAGCATAAGGGGAAAGCCTCTAAAAATAAGTCCAGTTCACAAAGACATTTGATGTTACCCATCCCCAAAGAGACAAATATACTCAAAACAGCAAGCCCCCCCCCCCCAACAACGAAGGGGAGCAGTTCTGTTCCATGCATTGTATGCAAATGATTGAGCTCACATGTGTTTTTAGCATAAGTTAACAATTCACTCAGCTGGAAAAGACGCAGGTCCAGAGGTATTGCCAAGGCCTTGGGGCAGGGTTTGCAGCTGAGTGCGGAAGCCCAAGTGTTCGGCAGCTGTCCCTTTGGGGGGTGCGAGGCTTAGGAGACATACGTCAACATAAGAACATGTCTGCACTCAGTCAGCTTAGTGAATATCTAAATCAGTTCTAGCCAGAAACATCTAAGCCCACTTAACTCATTAATCTCTTGAAAACCAATGGCTCTACTGGAGGCCATGCCTGGGGCCATGAACCCTAAAATCCAAGAATGAGAACCAGCCCAAAACTCACAATTGCGGGCCCAAGAGATGACTTGTGAGAGGCCATGGCGACCCAAAACCACAGTCTGAGAGCTGAGGAAGAGGTTTTTGAAGTCATCCACTCACACTCCCTGTTGACACCTGAGGGCTACACCCTCAGCAAGCTGTGGGCCAGCCAGAGGAGCCCAGGCTCAGCACCTTCCCAAAGGGTAACTCAAGGTCCAGCATTGTGTCCCGAATGTCCTAGAATGTCCCATCTTGGAGTTATGAGAAGAACCCCTAAATATCACTTCATTCAGTGGCTATGGACCCAAACATCCTTGAGCTACTGTCCAAGAATTATAGTCTTCGGTCAAAAAGACCAAAGAAAATCAGATATTTGCCAAAAATGAGGCTAACCGGGCTGTTATTAAATTACACATTATATTTCTAAGTGGAAAATAATCTCTCGAAACACCGTGACCACGAGAAAAGGAAAGTCGATTGAAAAGATGAACATCGATGACCTAGTTTAACTTGTCTCTTTTTAGGGATAAGGAAAGCGAGGTCCAGAGAGGCTGCGTCACTTGCCCAAAGACTCACAGCTAGATGGAGTAGCAAGCAGCAAGAACTCAGGCCTCCTATCTCCTAGCCCGATGCTTTTGCAACAATACACCAGTTACCTATAAAATTACTGAACCCATAGGAGAGCAGCTCTCAAAGTGTGGTTTCGGGACCAGCAGTATCAGCAGCCCCTGGGTACTTGTTAGAAACTCAAATTTTTGAACCCATCGCAGACTTGCTGAATCCAAAACAATGAGCATATGGCCCAATAATTTGTTTTTAGCAAGTCCTCCAGGTGATCCTGACACACCTAAGAGCTTGAGGACTGCAGCCATAAGGAAAGAGGACCTTTGTTCAGTACCTGATGTTCTTCTCCATCCAACTCAAAAAAACTTAACACTGAGGAAGTTCTATCCTGAGACTTCGACGTTATTGAAGAGTTTGCAAAAGGCCACCGTGATGTGATTCTGTGGTATAAGAATCTGGGCTGCTTGGGGAGCTCAGGGTTCGCTGTGGGCAGAGTGTGAGAACCACTGGCACAGGGTGGCTATGCCAGGCCAGTATCGCAGGTTGAGCTCCGTGGGACACAGGACCTGGGCAGGCCTCTCGCTCTTGCTGGTCTGCAGTTCACATCTGCTTCCAGTTCCTGTCCCCACAGCTGTCTCTCCCTACAGGTTGTAGTAATCGCCCCCCGCTTCCTCCCAACACCCCGACCTGTCTCCCCTTTACTAACCCCAGAATATTGCCCGTTCCTTGTGATTTCTCTATACCCTGCCCACACCTTCGGAAAGCATTCTTTTTCTAGACTCTTCAGAACACCCAGTTCGAGAGTGTCATTGGTTTCTCACTGGGGCCTGATTGGTATGTAACACGGACATCCCCAAACTTTTTGTCTACAGAATCCTTAGTGATTCCATAATTTTTGTCATGGAAGTACCAGGCCAACAGAAATACCTAACAATTATGTGTATCGAGCAGTTAAGTCCAAATAATTTAATAACTATTTATGACCTAACATAGCAGCTGGTTTTTAAAATAATGAACATAAATTGAAAGAAAAAATAACATTTTTATTTCATTCTCAAATAACTGCAATTACTTAGTAATGGGGTGCATGTACCCGTTGGGCACTGCACACCTTCTCATACCGTGGGACCAGATCGGACACCACCACCCTCACTGTCTGGTCCACACTGGGTTACAGACCCTACTTGATTTTATCACGGCAATGACTGAAAGTCAACTTTGCAAAGTACGACATCATCAAAAGGAATGTAGCACAATCTATTGTTGAAACTGTGAATTACCCTGAGCTAGTAGTTAGCACCGTGTCCAAACGATGTCGAGTTTCCCTCCAAACGTTTCAAATACCCCAAGGGGCCCTGATGGGTATAGCTGAGTTGGTTGGGTGCTCCACAAAGCAGAAGGTCGCCAGTTCAATTCCCAGGCAGGCACACATCTGGGTTGTGGGTTTGATCCCTAGTCGGGGCACTTACGAGAGGCAGCTGATTGATGTTTCTCACATCCGTGTTTCTCTCCCTCTCTTTCTCCCTCCTTTCTTCGCACTCTAAAAATAAATATAAATAAAATATTTTTAAAAATAAATTAGTAAACTATCCCAAGGGGACCCCCGGAGTTTGCTGTGGTGCTCTGTGGCATCTTGACACACAGTTTGGGAACCATGGACATAGTATCATTCTTACTCTCTTGGGTTCTGGCATGCGTTTTTGAGTAGAAAAAAAAGAGGAAGAGTTGTGGTCGGCTTCACAAGAATCGAATCTGGGAATGCATCTCAGCAAGGGGAAAAGAAAAAAGGTTGCAAAAGGTCATGAGTGTGAAGGAGCTACCCCATGGATGATTGACCTCTTCCATTGAATTCGCCTTCTCATAATCCTGCTTCTGACCTGGGCTCCCAATCCTGGGAGTAACCCCTCTCTCAAATCCAGGACCAGTAAAACCCTCTCCTCTCTCTGTAGACAAGTCTGAAATGGTTGCATCACGCCCTCCCTCAGTGTGTCACCTGTACGAGAAAAGCCAAGCAACAATTTGGCTCTCGCGTTCACTGTGTTGAGCCTTATTTTTGTCTTTGTCTCTTATCTCCTCTGTTCAAAACCAATGTCTATTGCCACTTTGCAGCCAACATGGCCAAAGATGAAAGATTCTGTCATTACTTTCCCTACGTAACAAATCACAAAGCTGTTTTATCCCATCCCTAGATTGCCTCTGTTTCAAGACTCGTTTCTAACTATCAGAGGCACATATGAATTTCCTCTTTATGCCTTTTCACTTCCATTCCCTGCAAACACTCAGCCATTTATTCATTTTTATCAACACAAACATCGGTAACACTTCGGAATAATCGGCTCCGCTATGATAGTTCATTTATTATTCATTGCAATAACCTTCAACTCACTCGACATCAATAAAGCAGAGCGGGAACCAACTCAGCCCTCCCACGAGTAAGCCGAGTGTGTGCTCTCAGGGCTGCCATGGGACGCCCTCTGCCCCCAGCACAGGCAGGGCGCTGGGACCCAGTCTCGGATCACGTGCCAAAGCAGCTGAAATCAGTCAAGTGACCTGGGGTCAGGCCAAGCCTCCCCATGGATTTTCCACTGTTTCCGCTAATGTGAGGCTGAAAGAGAGGGGCCTTTTGTGTCAGACAGGTTGAGTTTGAATCCCAGCTGTGCCGTCCACTGTCAAGTGACTGTGAGCAGGTAGAAAGCTGTCTGAGTCTTAGTTTCTTCGCCTGCAATGTAAGGCTGTTTCTACCTCCCTCTGAGCCTAGGTGAAATGAGTAAACAAACTATGTGAACTGCATGATGCTGGCACATAGTAGGTGCATTGCTTTCATTAAAGCCCGTGAGTCCCTCACACACTGAATCCAGCTCGCTGGCCTCATGGTGACAGGTAGAAGCAGCAAAACAGCTGCACACGTGGACTTTCGAGACAGATTCAGGGTTTACTGGGACATTTCCCCGCTCCCTGGGTCAGTGGCCTTCTACAAGTTGCTTAAGTCCCTCTAAGCCTCCATAAAAGGAAGCTGATAATATCCCTCCCCGTAGACTTGTTATGAGGATTAAAAGTCTTAGTGCATGGGAAATAGTAACACATTGCCTGGGGCATGCTAAGTACATAGCAAATGTTCAGTGAGCTGTTTTTACAACCATGATTCACATTTGCCAAAATTCCGGGCCACATCAGCCTGGGAGTAAAAATGGGTAACAATCCCACCACCTGGGATGTTTCCCTTGCCCTGACTCCGTGCACTGCTGAAGGATATTTCAACCCTCAGAGTCACCTCGGTATGGAAGGTGTCCCTGGAAATTACACGCAGTCGTCTCAGCTGCCTCCTCCCTCCGCTCTGTCCCCAGCTGCAGGATGGGTCTGCTGTGTGCAAGCTTCCAAGACTGGCAAAGGCCCTGACGCTGACCTCTGCCCTTGGCCTAGAAGCCACATTGTGTCAGAGCCGGGGGTATGGAAGGCGCGCTGCAGGACTAACGCCACCAGCGTAGCACTTTCCACGGATTGGAAGACTCCTGTACGCTAACTACTGGGCCACGTGCCGAAGCGCAGACGCTTGGTGTCCCACCTCTTACTCCCAGAGTCTCCCAGGGCTCGGGGGGGCTGCCTTCAGGTGACTTGCCCGTGATGTGTTTACGCCTCCACCCCTGCCTCTGTTAGGCTCTTCTCACTCCCTGCCAGGGTGGCCCCTCAACAGAGACATAGGTTTCCGTGTCAGCAGCGCAGCCAGCCAGGGGGAGGAGCTGCGGAATGTGGAGGGGGAGGAGACTGGAGGCCAGAACGAGCTCGAGCTCGGATCGCCACCGAAGGTCAAGTGTTGACTCTCTCCCTTCCCAGGTGCCCTCCATCCTGGCTCTGGCCTGACCTGGTGGGCGAGGCAGAGGACCCAATGAAAACCTCGCAGGCCACTCCCATGATAAAGTGACTCAAACCTAAAAGGTGTTGAGAAACAAACAAACTTCAGCTTCCTCAGTCCCATTAGGAGGTGTGAAAGAAAGCGTGTGTATTGGTTATCTATTCTGCATACAAATTACCCTAAGACCTAGCATCTCAAAATAACAAAACCTTATTACCTGACAGGCCCTGTGGGTCAGAAGTCCAGGCCTGGCTTAGCTGGGTGCCCTTTTCAGGTCCCCTCACAAGGCTGCAATCGCACTATCCACCAGTCATGGTCTCATCCGAAGGCTCAAGTGGAGGAGGGCCCCCTTCCAAGCTCGCTCACCTGGTCATGGGCAGGATTTGGTTCCTTACAGGCCACTGGCTGTAGGGCCCCCTCAGTTCCTTGAACATGGACTTCTCCACAGGCAGGGGGAGCTGGCCTCTCTTAGAGCAAGCAGGAGAGAGCAAGCGCCCAAGACAGGCCACAGTCTCTTTATTTGTAACACATACAATTTAATGGGTTTTTTCTTTTATTGTTCACGCATATGATAGGTGGTAAAACTACCTACTCCACAGAGTCGTGTGTGAGAAATAAACAAGGCAACTTAGATGAAGGGCTTAGCATTTCTAGGTGCTTAATAAGGGTTAACTCAATTCCCTCTTCCCTAGAAGCAAGAAGCCTGGCCAGTAAATGCCACTGTAGGAAAAATAGCTGGACGCTGTCGACCCTAAAGACCTCTATTTCCCTATGGCACAGTCTTTTTATAACCTAATATCAGAAGATGTAACCATCACTTTAGCCATACTCTATTTGTTAGAAGTAAGTCAGTATAGGTCAGTAGGTCCAGCCCACCCTCTGGGCTTGAATACCAAGAGGCAAAGATCTTCCAGGTCCATCTTAAAGGTGTCCCCTGACCAAGGGGGGTGTACAAACAGCCCAGAAAATTTGAGCCAATAGGAGGCTTTCTCTAAGTAGCCTTGTGGAAAAAAAAAAAAAGTCACACAGGCAGGACACGGGAGTTTTTTGAGGGTGGTGTCCGGGGTAACCGCTCAGATTTCTCGAAGTTTGGATGGCATAGCTCCTGATCAGCCAGGACTCTAGCCTGAGACAAGGCTGGGTTCTAACGCCAGCCCCGCTGCTCCCTAGCTGTGTGCTCTCAGGTATGTTACTGAACCTGTCTAAGCTTTAACCTCCTCCTCCACCAAACGGGGCTCTAAACAGAGCCTACCTCGTTGGATTACTGTTGAGATGAAATAGACAGCGCTCATGAAGAGATGGGGACAGCGCCCTGCACAGAGAAGATACTTAATGAATAATTACTAACTGGCTGCACAAGCAAGAGATTGCTCATTTTACCTCCCAGACATACTCGCCCGCAAGAGGGCGTCATGCATGAAGGGTCTGGGGGTCCCGGATGCTGGAAAAATTTTTCGCCAGCCAAAATCCGGTGGTTGCTGGCACTGAAATGAGCCTTTTAGGAGACTGACTCACCTGCCCACAGGAAAATAAACAAAGGTGTGGTGTTTCAGTCTGCTAGGGCTGCCACAGGAAAGTGCCACAGACTGAGGGACCTAAGCAAAAGAAATTTATTTTCGACCAGCTGCAGACACCAGAAGCCTGAGATCGAGACGTTGGTGGGTTTGATTTCTTCTGCGGTCTCTCTCCCTGGCTTGCAGGTGTGTCTTCACATGGTCTTCCTCTGTGCATGTCTGTGTCTTAATCTCTTCTTCTTATAAAGATACACCCGGCACTGGGTTGGGGGTCCATCCTCACAAAGCACATTTTAACTTCATCTCCTCTTTCAAGGCCCGATCTCCAAATACAGGGACATTCTGAGGTCCTGGGGGTCAGGACTTCAGCAAAGGAACTTGGGGGAGACACAATCCAGCCCAAAACAATGGGCAAAGCACTTCAAGGGGCAGGGTGCCTGGAGATCACAGCACTGCCTGCCTGCCAAACCCTCCAAAGTGCCGGCAGGCTCGATTTTGTCGCATGAGCGCAGAACATGCTTACCCTGCAACAGGGATCTCACCTCCACGCTGCCTCTGAGGCAGGCCCTCCCTGTCAACAGCCCTGTCTTGTCTCGTGCTGTCGCAGTCAGCACTCACATCAGAAGCAGCTGGAGAAGCAGCTAAAGAGAATCACAGAAAGATGCAAGAAAAACTGTCATCCCCTGACTGACGTGACATCGGTCTACATTCCTTGGCACAGGCCCACCTGGGGCCAGAGAGCGCTCCAGGGAGCAGCGGGTTTAGGACGGAGGGGGTCGGCACAAAGGAGGTATCCCTGAGGGTGCAGGGCAAGCACGGCGCCATGACTGGCACCACCCGTGTGGCGTGTGGCGTGCAGCCACGCTGTTTCCAGGGCGGAGGGGTGGGACAGGCAGGCCTCGCAGGTCTGGGCCTCTTAGACCAGTGACAAGGCTCTCGCACTCCTCAGCAGGGGGCTAAGAAGTTGGACATGATTGCAGAAGTGATTATAATTATAATGACCTTTGGAGAGAGAGCTGGGATTTTATAATATAGCATTGATGAGGCTGAATAAGGAGTGAAGGGCAGGGAGACAGCTTCGGAGAGGGTGGGCAGGAGAGTAGTGTCTGGGAGGTGGCATTGGCAGACCTGCTTCTGGCCCAAGGACATTGCTCCTGCAGAGCCAGCCCTTCGAACAACAGAGGCAGGAGCTCATGGGCAGATGGGGCGGCCTGGAGCCCCAAGGCACTCCCTGACAAGAAATGGGATGCTTAGCCTGGTTCAATATCCTGGGACTGTTAGCCTCACCTCAGGGCCAGACCGAAAAGTAAGGAAAGCACTGCTGTCATTCTCACCACGTGGCAGGTACTATTGTGCTGTAACACACTGCACTCATTTTGATCCTCGTGACAACCCCTGTTGCAGGGATGAGCCCATTTCACAGGCAGAAAACTGAAGCACCGAGAGGTTAAGTCACTTGCCCAAAGCTATACCATTAGTAAGAGGCAGTGCAGCTTTGAAGGTCCACAGTCTTAGCCTATATGGTCTCCCCTGAGAAACAAGAATGAGTTAGGAATCATGGCACGTGCAGGTCAGGAAACCAAGTACTGGGTCCCATGTTCAGTGAGAGACCCACAAGGCCTCCAGGAGCCACAGGTGGGGTCTGGGGCAGGACATCATATGGCCAGATGTGGCAGCTGCTGGAGAAGAGAGGCTGAGGAGGCCTGGAGGGTGAGCTAGAGTAAGAACCCCAGGGAGGACCCTAGTATCTCCCTTTGGCCCATTTACAGTGCTTCTGACTTCAGGTATACCCTCCTTCCTTCACTCTGCCTTGGCCCTGGCTTAGCCACTCTCGTCCCCTCTACTCCCGGGACAGGGCTGGCATTGACAGCCCCATAGCCTCTACACTGCTCAACTCCAGGGGGCACCACTCACGTCATAGTTTATGTTGTGCCAGTCAGCCCTGCTCCGAAGAAGAATGGAGAGCTCTTTCTGATACATAGAGTTGGAGGGGACCCCAGGAGAGACGTATTAGCTTTTGCACCAGGGGTTCATTTTACTTGTTATACCACTGGATAAAAAGCAGAAAAATCATGGGGCTCAGTTGACACTCTCGAATGTTGTATAAGAATAGCATTCATTCATGTATACATTCACCCAGCACATTTATCAAGCACCTACTATGTGCCAAGATACAATAGAGACCTAAACGGCACAATTCTTGCCCTCATGGGACTTGCTGTCTAGCAAGTGAGACTGACATCTGACAATTATATAAGCAGATGCAGAATCATCACTGGAGTTAGGGGCAAAGATGGAGGGTTATACAATAAAATGAGAACCTGTTAGAGGGAGCTCTAATCTAGTCAGAGGAGTAAGGGAAGACCTCTCAAAAGCGAAGACACTTATGTCAAGATCTAAAGAAAAGAAAAAAGAGAGCCAGGGGAGAAAGATCTCACCAGGCAGAGGTGAAGCATGCTCAAAGGCTCCATGGCTAGAGGGAGTATATTCAGCAGCAACTACTGCGTAACAAGCCACCCCAAAACACAGAAGTTGAAAAGCATAAGCACTGATATGCTCACAGGTCCATGGGTCAGTTGGACTTGCACCAGTGTCTGCTGTCAGCTGTGGGTCATGTAGGTGGCTCTTCCGATCTTGATTGGACCCCCCAGTAAGTGCGGGGTCAGCTGGCTGTAGGCTGGTCTAGGATGACCTCAGCTTGGGCAACGGGTCTCTGTCCCACATGGCCTTGCATCCTGCAGCAAGCCAGCCCAGGTCCAGCAGGACCAGAATTAGAGTGAGACAACTGGGTAAGTCACAAGCACAGGGCTAGATTCCATTTTTGTTTTAAATTTGATGTTTTGCTCAACACGGATTTATTATATTCATTTTGAGTCTTTCAAATATTCAAACACGCTCTACCTGGACTACTGAACTTTTTGACATCCCCTTAAATGTTGCCGCTGAAGCAAGTGCCTCACACCCCCTACCCTAGTCCCAGCCCTAAAACAGGAGCACTGCCCAGTTGCCACAAGGAGGAAGGCAATTCTTTCTACCCGACTAGGCCCAGGAACTTGGTAGGGAAGGCAAAGCTCGAAGTGGTTCCTGAGAGGTCAGTAGGAAAAGGGTCAGTGGGCGAGGCAGGGCTCAGCACACCAGGCAGAGGGAGCAGATGGGCCAAGACTCACATATACGGAACGGCTGAGTCGTCAAATGTGGTGTGAAAAGGCACTGAGAGGCCGATTTTGAAAAGAGAGATGCAGGCCCATTACCCAGGGTCCCCGGTGCCAGGCTGGCCCGCTCAGACTCTTCCCTGCGAGCGGCTGGGAGGGGTACAGGCTTTGCAGTGAGGAGGAGATAATCATTATCAGATTCAATTTATTTAACAAATTCAGTAAGCAGCCTCTGCCAGGTGGCGTTCTAAGCACACGACAGATGTTAACTCATTGAATCACTGAAACAACCCCATGAGGTAGGTCCATCTAGCAGATGAGGAAACTGAGGCACAGAGGGGATAAGTGGCTTGCCCAAGTTCCCATACTTAACAGTGGCAGATACAGTATTTAAACCCCGACAGCCAGTCTCTAGAGCCCCCACTCTTAACCACCGTGCTTTGCTATTTCTTTGCCCACTCATATGTAAGAGAGGTTGCTTTGGCCCAAGCATATATGAACAGGGAGCCATAAACCGGGTCGGGGCAGATGGGTAGTGAAGTAGAAGCCTGTTAAAGAGCCTGTTGTTGTCCTGGAGGGAGAGGCGTCCTGGAGGGAGCGGTGGGTGGCCTGAACTAGACAGGGACACCAGCACAAGAACTTCAGGGGCAAAACACCAAAATACATGATGGCTCAGGAAGGGAAGGCAGGCAGGGAGACAGCCTTAGGCGGATGGAGCTTGGAGAGGGCTGGGCCGGTGGCGGGGGGTGGGGTTAAAGGAGGATGCGGAACGGGGCGGCAGGGAGCTGTGGACAGCGCTTCAAAGCAACAAGGGCATTTTGTGTAGGACGGGAGAGCCAGGGTTGCAGGTGGTGGTGGAACACAGGATAGCATTGATGCTGCCTCCTTGTGACCACCAAAGCACGGTCTAATGGAGAAAGAGCACCCTCTGCTCACGCAGGCAGCAGGAGCTGCAGCACCCTGGGGCGGAGCCAGGGCTGCGAAGGGCTAGGGACGGACAGAGCATCCTGCAAAGCAAGGAGGGAAGAGACGGACCATGATGTTTCATAGGAGGGTGTGGGGGAAATGCAAGGGTTTGTTATTCCCACCCTCAGTCAGGCTGTGGACAGGGTGGTCCACTGCCAAGCAGCGCTGCAGGCGTGGGTGGCAAAAAGCGGAAGAGCCCTTGAAGCTTTTCTAGTCGAGACTGCTCACTGGGTAGACGGGTCTTCAGCTCACAGAGGACGCTTCCTGCAAACATGAAACTCTGCCCAGGGGCTTTTTTCTGGCCGCAGGAGACTCAGTGCCCCCAGAAATAGCCTTCAACCAATGACGGCCCGGGAGTTGGGGAACGGCTGCCCCAGCTTCGTCACCCCTCAGGCGAGGTAACTCAGGTGCGCATCCCCCAGAGTTTCTCAGCAGAATTGTGCCCCGGTGGCTCTGAGGGCGGCCTGTTCGAGAACATACGCTTTACTGACTCCCTTCCTTTCCCTGTCTTACTTGCCCAGTCCTTACAGGAAAGACTTCCTGGAATCACCTCCCAGATAAACCACTTGCATTCAAACCTTTGTCTCGGGCTCTGCCTCTCGGGTACCTAACTAAGATGGGGACACTGGGGCCCAGAGACAGGAAGAAATTTGCCCTTAGTCACGCAGCTTCTCAGTGCAGAGCCACAACCCAAACTCAGGTCTCCCAACTCCAAACCGATGAAAGCAGAGGTTCAAAGCACAAAATAAATAATCACAAAGACCTGGGTTCAAACACCTGTGTGGATTTTACGGTTGATCCTTGAACAGCTCAGGTTTGAACTGGGCAGGTCCAGTTGCACACAAATTTTTTTTCAATAAATACGGTAAATGTAGCTTTTCTTTATGATTTTCTTAATAATATTTATTTTCTCCAGCTTACTTTATTGTAAGAATACACTATATAAGGCATATAACCTACAAAATATGTGTTCATCAACTGTTTCTGTTGTCGGTAAGGCTTCCAGGCAACAGTGGGTTAGTCGCATTTTGGAGGGAGTCAAAAGTCACACGCAGATTTTTACTGTGCCGGGGACTGGTGCCCCTACCTCATTCAAGGGTCAACTGCATTATTATTCTCCATTTTCTGCCCTCCCTATGAGAAAATTAAGTAACTTTCCTTATTGTTATTAATTACAGTAATTCCCTGTGGGAGGAGTAAGCTACCTCGCCCCGTTGAAAGAAGACTTAGCCATGTGACCTCCTTTGACCGATGAAGTGTCAGCAGAAGTGACATCTGCCAATTCTGAGCAGAAACCTTAACAGCCACAGCTGGCTTTATCAGTCTTCTCGCTTTGCTTTTCTTCTGCCACAGTAATAGCGTGTCCCAAATAAGGGTGCCTCGCAGCCTGGATGCTGGAATAAAGATGGATGGAGTAGGGCAGCTGAGCTGTGAGGAGCCTAAGGTAGGAGTGAAAGAAAAAAAAACCTTAATTATTTTAAACCACTGGGATTTCAGGCTCATTTGTTACCACAACGTAACAAAAGGTAACTAATACACTCACCACATATTGGCTATATTTCCTAAAGCAAGGAGCTAAGCCTCTGTGAGCCTTGGTTTCTTTCTCCATAAAAACAGGGCTGATAATAGTAGTATCTACTTAATGGGATTTTTATGGGAAGTACCTGAGCTAATGTGTGAGAAGACTTAGTACAGTGTCTGGCACAGAGTAAGCACCCAATAAATGTTAGCTGTTATTATTATTACGGTTTTCTCTACCCCACAAAGAGACTTCCTCAAAGAGAGAGTTCTCCAGAGAAAATATATTGTTCCTGCAGGGCTCACCCCTGCGTGTTTGCTAAAGGTACTTACTCTCCCCTCCTAATGGCCCCTCTCAGAAGTGTGCTGCTCCCACCCAGTGCTGAGAGAAGTGCCAAGTGAGGTGCCCACGTCTCAGCAGGCCTGCATGTGGGAAACCCATTGCCGTTAATGAATCCCCACGGAGAGGTCCAGATTAGCCCTGGTTTAATACCCCGAAATGGCAGGGAGTCATTTATCCATGAGCTATGGCCTCTCCCTGGTGCCCGTGCATTACGAGTTATTTATGAGGCAATTTGCACAGTTTCACACTGGCTGGCCATTATGCTGCTGCCTGCTAACCACTGCTGAACCCAGAGACCAAATGGCCCCCCCCTCCCCGGGTTCTGCCAGCAACAATGAGCCGGTGATGTTCCCCCAGTGCAACAAGTTTGCTTTTCGGGAAAGAGAGCGGAGCCCAAGGCCCGAGGAACAGAACTCCATCTCCAGCCCCGCAGCTCAGCATGCACCTGGGGGCTGGTGATGAAAGGCCAGACCCTAGAACTAACTGCTGGGAAAGCCACTGGTTGAAAGAGAGTTTATTTTAATGCGCCCTGTGGAAGGAGGGTAGGCAGGCTGCCGTGGCCGAGACACCGCCTTTGACTACTGGGATAGGGAAATGGCATAATCTTGTGAAGTGTTTTGCACACGGCTCAACACAGAGAAAAATCTCAGTAAAGGTTACCCATTGTTATCACGGCTCTGACCTGCATCCCAGCTGGTCCCCATCATTTCGGACACCCCGCTCTCGGGTTCTGGTCAGTTTGCCACTCCCCCAAGTTCGGCTACACGGGCATCGGCAACTATGCAGATCCGTCTGCAAACAAGCGAGGAGCTGAAAGGCAGCTTGAGAGGCCACATGTTCTCACCGGCCCAAAGCGACGCTGCATATGCAAGGCTGTCGGTTGCTGACCAACAGTTTTCTTTGAAGGTCAGCTTCACAGCCTTGAAGTTTTTGAGTGGCTTCTGTGCCCCAATCACTGCTGCAACGCCTATTCCTAATTACCACGGCGGCTCCACGAAACAGAAGACCCTGGAGATGAGACGGCGCTCTGCAACGGGCTACGCGGCCCGGCGGCGGAAGAGTGCAACCAGGTCTCCATGTTTTAGGTGGAAAAAAGGATATGTTTGAGCTGAATATGGCCTGACGCCAATACGCCTTCTTCCATGGTTACTTCCCACCTGCCATTCTCAAAACACGCGCCTTTCTGGCCCCTGAGGCTTCATT
>PVJD01002669.1:0-192935 GCA_004026545.1 Mormoops blainvillei | reverse complement strand
CTTAGTGCATATATTTTTAAAGTGCTCCTGACTGGCAAAAAGTCACCTCTTGGCATGCCTCGCTGATCTGCATTTACATGTTCCAGCTGAGGAGCTAGCCCAGAAAGTGAGGAGAAAGGCAAGGTATCTACACATGATCAACATGAGCCTCAGGAAAAGCAACTGTACAAAGGTGTCCCACTCAAGATGACATGCTGGAAAGAAGGACACAGATTTGTTCCTCAGAAAAAAAGACTTTAGTTCAGGCTAGTTTTTCCTAATAATGTTGTCTGAAGAGGGGTATCGTATTTCTTAGAAGAGCTCCATCATGCAATGAATTATCTAAGATGAACTGCTTTTCGTCCTCTTCAGTTCATGCACATCAAGCACGAATGAGTGACATCATTCTCTGAAACCAGTGTCTTTTTTGACTGTAAGAAGTCACTATTCACAAGTATCATGAAAAATACAGTCAGAAAGCTGAGTAACTAACTGAGCCAACTTTGGGCCTCAGCTCTTAAACATGGAAATAAAAGGGCCAGAAAATACCGGATGATTTCACACATATGTCCAAGTTAGAAAACAGTGATACACAGGAACAGACGTTAAGATCCCAGCAGGAGATGGGAAGTAGCTCACTGGGTGAAATGACATAGGCTTTGGAAACAGACTGGGATTCAAGTCCCAGCAGTGTCACTTAACAGTCATGACAACAGCCAACTAAAAATCTCCTAGAGTCCTTCAGTAATGCTACCAGCATTAATGAGACAAGGACTTAAGTTGCCAGGTTCATAGTGAGAACTCCTCTCCTCCAGCCTCTCTGTGCCCTACTGTCATTCAGGTTAAAATGCGCCACCCTGCAGTGAGGTGCTGGAGGAAACGGGCTGTTTCAGGTCTACTGAGTTCAAACCCAAACCAGAGAAGAGCTTCCTTTTATAAAACTCCGGGATTCCTAGCTGTCACCTGCATGAAGCAGGTAGTCAAATGTTTCTAACATAAGGAGGGTTTCTGAAAATTTCTGAAAATACAATGCCAGAAACTGCACTTTAAGATGCTAAGTGTGTGAGGCACTCTCTTTTACTGAGGTTCAAGAAAGTTTCCCAAGACAGACACTATTTCTGGCAAGGCAGGTAGGTGTTCCTGACTTCCCTCTACATGCTAAACCCCCAGTTTCTGGCAAGCTGCCTGAATCAGGGTGAACTTTAGGTTTTGCCCCTGTGTTCTATGTAACATAAGAACCAAAGATTATAAATGTAAGCACACAGAGAGCAAAAGTAAACATGGGCAACAGAAAGAAAGGAGGACAAGGCTGTTTAGTAGACAGTGGCCAGAAGAAGCAAGGATTTCAAAAAGGAGGGTGGGGCATATTCATGAGAGCTGGATTAAGTAGACTTTTGGGACAGAATCCACCTTGAAGCTATTGAAATTGCTCCAAATCTATTGATTTTGCTACAGTCTGGCAGGAATTCTTCCTTTTCAAAGTTAGTGAAATAATAGTGTCTAGCTAAGGAAAGTATAATTTCCTTATCTAACTTTCTAAAAAAAAAGAGATCATTACTCAGAATACTGATGAATGTTTGCGTAAAGATAAGTTTTCTTTTAGAGCACAGAACTTGTCAAAATTTGAATTGTATGTTTTAAGTTTACAAAATTGGATTTGGCCTTGTCACATCAGAATAACTGGCTCAGTAAAAGAATTAATAAAATAACAAATAAGTAAAATAGCAAATGTTCAGAAACAATGATCAGAATCAAAGAACTCTTCCCAGTGGGCATAACCAGTTTAGCTCTGCAACCACTTGGGAGCGAAGGAAAAGGCTGGCGCCACCTCCTGGGAAAAGCTGGAAAGACTTTATAAAAACAGGACTGACACCAAGTTTTAGTATCCACCACTGTATCAGGCAATCGTTTAGCTCGACTCAGTCCTAATGGGAGGAAGGGAGGGAAGAAAAGCTTCAGGTTCAAAGTCTGGAGATCTTGGGGAAAATTTCTTCTACTTTCTATGCCTCAGTTCCCTCATCAGTAAAATGAGCAGGAGAACCTAAATCAAGAATTTTTACATTATTTTGGATTACATGCCTCATCGTCTACTCGTATTTGATTAGTACTCTCCCCTGAAAAATGGACACTCAAAACATTTCAGAAGGCAGACACTGAATGAGATGTGCCCTAACAACACAGCCATCACATCGTTGCCTGGAAAAGCAGACTCAACGACACTACCAGTCTCAAGTGTGCCAAGGCTCTTAGGTGCGAGACTTAACTCTGTCTTACCCTCTACAAGGAGCTGAATTAGGGCCCACAGGGATAAAGTACTGAGGAGTCAGAAGGGGCTGTGAGCCCAGGAGATGGCTGTGTCCTCCAGTCCTGGAGGCTTCTCGTTTGTATCTCTAAAATCCATCTCTAAAAACTCACGTCTTCCAGCCTAAAGATGACATCCTTTCCAGTGTAGATAGTGACAGACAGCCAAAGCAATAGTCCAAAGATGAAAGCTGTGTTTTTTATTGGAGTTTTAGGAGTCTTAAAGTTAATTCAACCAAACTTAAGTCTTCTTAGATGCAGCCCTATCTGCTTTGTGGAAAATTCAAAAAACAATTCTATTCAGATCAGTTTACTTTAGTGGAAGAGGAAAAAAAAGGCAGTAGCCTTCGTTTTCAACAATGCGGGCTACCTTTCTCACTTAACGCCCGGGCAGGTCTTGCACGACATAATGCACCCCTGCTCCCCCCAGTCACCAGTGTTTACTAACATTGCAGAGATCTAAAGAGCTGCTGTAATTTGTTTACAATCACACAGCCAGTGAACTGACAAAAGCAGGATGTGAATGCAGGTCTTCAAACTCCAAACTCAAAGATTCTGACATTAAAATAACAGCCCTCTTGACTACTTTCTGCATATGCGTTGTTTCAATCAGATGCTCTTTCTGAAGCTACAGGAGCTAAATGGCAAGAGTCACATCTGGTCCCAAGGATGGTCAGCTCACCAGAGAGGAGGAACCATTTCCCACTGCCCTGAAAAAACAGTAGAAACAGCAGCCGTGTCCATCCAGAACTGGACACTGTGCTTGGTACCTCGCAACAACCCTGTGAAGTGGGAAATGGTACCTCCAACTTGACACACAGAGCACAGTGGCAAGTCTTGATTCTGCGAATTCAACCCAGGCATATCTTCTAAGTCCATGCTACCTCCCTTAGCTCACTATTACAATTCTCTCCCTAACACTACTTCTCAGTCATTCTCAAGTTCTAACACCTCAAGTACTCTCCCTTGACAATTCCAGCACACTCCAATCTCCTAGTGCATTTCACTCAGAACCACATGTTAATTCCTTTACTTTAAACTCAACTAAACCACAGGTCCTTGAAGACCAGAGCATTTCTCCCCATCCCATCCCTCTGCCTCTGATAACAAAACATTCAGCAGAGTTTGTGTTAAGTGTGAAACTATTGGCTCAGCAACTCTGAAACTTTATATGACTACATAGGTTTCTGGTTTTGTCTTTTTGTTAAAAAGTAGTAACTTCCAAGGAAATGGGCTTCTGGCCACATCTCAAGATTGGACCTATGGAAAACCAGAGATCTGTAATCTATGAAGGTTTAGGTGTATTACTCAACAGCAACTTCTATTATCTTGAGGCCTGATGAGACACAGATAATCATCTAGTCCACTCCCTGGGCTAACAGATAAGAAAAACCAAGGTCCAGAGAAGTAAAGTAATTTCTCCAGGTTCACACGAGGCATTGTTCTCCAGAACCAACTGACACTACGGCTGCTGTCCTGAGTTGCTCCTAAAGGCCATTCCAGAGCACCGGGGTCTGGTGAAGACATGGCCGGGGTGTGATTTTAATGTATTTGCAGCAGAACATCAGCTCACTAAAATGCCATCTGACGTACTACCGTTTTTCTCTGGCCATGATTTTTGCCAAAAGGACTGTGTAAGACACACTATGCTAGCCAGAGGAAGCAGAGGCCAGAAAACTAGTCCCTGAAAAGTTCTATTTTAGAAATAATTTTGGTCTGGCTTTGCTTTCTGAATTCTTTAAAGTCATAAAGCATAAAATTAGCTAGTAATGATTTAAAAACAAAACCCCTAGAAATTCAACAGTGGTTGTTTTATATTTATCTAAGACTCAAACTGCCCCAAACAAGCCACACCACCTGAGGCTAGATTCTGATGCTTTACAAGCCGAGACTTTAGAATAGTGACATAAAATGATGATGACATTTCCTCTTTCTATAGGCAAGTGTAATCAAAATATTTACTAATGTGGTCAAATTCAGAAAACTAATGATCAAAAAGTCTCAATTATAGATTATCTTTAAGAAATAGAGTTAGTAATTCTTTTAAGTTTATATGCAAGACACAATGATTGGGAAAAACTACTATTCTTACACTAAATGGGTACAAAACAATCAATAATTAGCACATCAACTATTTACCAAGAAATGAGTCTTTTGACAGATAAGGAGGTCTGAAAAAAGTTTACGTAGCAATATTTATACACTATGATATTTTTAAAAGTATATTTCCGTATCACTTAAATTTTCACAATAGTCTCGCTTATATAGGGTTGTACAGAGGTGATGAAAACAAAAAATGTAGCTAGAGAGGAGCGGAAGATGGACTGAAAATGAGGTTTTCTATCAAGACTTTATCTCACAGTGACTCCAGAATCTCGTTCACAGTATGAGTTCTTTTATTAAATCTTCTCTTAATCAATGAAAGTGAGATTCTGCACCAGTCCTAACGAAGATTACAAATTCTGAGGAGAGTTAAGATTAATGGAGTTTTCTTGAAAAACAGAAAATGGGCTTAAGATTTTAAAAAGGTCACTATCAAAGCTTCAGCCCTTTTAAAGATGTTTGCTAAAAGCCAACACTACTGTAAACCATAGTAACTTCATTAAGGAGGCACTGAAATGCTATAGAATATTTTATTTACTAAAACAATAAAAAACAAGGAATTGGAAAATTAGAGATTTACTTGTTCAAATAGGAAATATGAAAACATGTCATAGCTCAAATAATTATGTGTAGTGTCAGATGGGTACTAGACTTATTAGGGTGATCACATTCGTTAAGTTATATAAATGTCTAATCACTGAGTTGTATGCTTGAAACTGATATGATATTGTACGTCAACTGAAATGGAAAAATTCAAAATTTAAATAAAAAAAAGAAACTATCAACTTTTAAAATAAAAACTCTAAATTGGTATCCAAATCCTCTATCTTGCTTACTGTAGAATATGTATGCTAGCTTAGGATGGATGATACCTGAGACAGATTTAGTGCCTGGTAGAGTTTCAACATTTAAAAAGAAATGTTTTGCACGTACAGCTCCTTTTAAAAGACCCTGATAAAACATACTATGGCTTGTAAGATGACAACACAAGCCATCTGATCATCATCTTCCATAAGGAATTCTATGATAAATTTCTATTTATAGAAATTGCATTTCGAAAAGTTGTCTTTCATTGCTCCAGTCCCACAGCCAGAACGATAGTGAGCACCAGGTGTGGCCACCACCATAGCAGGCAGGGGAGGACATCAGGTGCCAAGGTGTGCCAGCCTTCCAGGTCTCATGCTCTTCATCTCCTGCTGAAGCCTGGTTTGTCTATGAATACAAAATAGCCTAGTTTCTTATGAGAGGGAAGTCCTGGGATGAATGCACTTTGGAAGTACTACTTAGGAAAACAGACTCTGCCTCCATATGACTAATATAATAACTAGGTCTAGAAACATTTTGGATCTTTTTCAGTAAATGTTCAAATAATGTTTGAATAAATGTTTGAATGTAAAAATGAAAAAGTATAATGACTAAAGAAATATTGTGTGCTATATTATATGCCAACAGGATTGGCCACAACATAAACTATTTTGCCCTAAAAAATAAAAACAAGGAACAGAGACGGGTTGGTTAAAAATCAGAGAAAGACTAAAAGAATTTTCAAGGAAAAGAAAAACAAAAACAAAATCTATACCTAAAACCTCCAAATACATGTGCCCAAGTTAGGAGCTTCTGGCAAAGTGACAGAGTCAAGTTTCATAAGGGAAACATCAAGGTCAACCAAGTCAAGGTGAGTCAAAGTATGCAAAGCAGGGTGGCTTGCCAATACAGGCGCACCTCAGAACACAGTGTTTCCTCCACCTCCTTTATCAGGTCATCAGCGACAGCAGGATGGAGAGACCCTTGGGTTACAGAAATTACACAGCAACTGAATGTGCCTAAATTGACTTTAAGCAACAGACAATTTCTGCTTTTGTCCCTTAGGTGATTTAAAGGACTTCACAACTAAGAACTTTCTCTCCTAAATTTCTCATTTTACAGGGGGGAAAAAAAAAGATCCCTTGAGAAAACAGTAAACAGCACATGGGTTATTTAACTGTTAACCTGTACTTCTTAGGGTCCACTGTCAAAGTTTCAAAGTTTAAGATCAGGATGCCCACTTTAAAGACAGTGTCTTTCAAGGGGACGGCTATGAGTGCTACACACTGTAGGTGGCTTAGTTTCACCTTAATGCCACATTCTAGGCATGTGCTCCTCAGTGAAAACAATTGACACCATTTATGTAAAAGAATGTCAATTTTATTTTGTTGTTTTTCTTTGTTTGTATATTCTCATTAAGGAGAAGCCACTATGATTGAAAAAGGAAAAGAGAGAAAACAAAAGGACAAGTCAGTTGCCTTGTAAAAGACACAAGACCCGGTTTGTGTCTCGGTTCTGTCAGTAGTCACCACACATCACCTCACAAATTAGAGTACCTGCTGGGACCTTCTTTTCTCACCCGGGAATCACTTTGTTGACTGTATTAGTTCATCTGGTCCTCACATTTTATAAATGAGTTATTGTAAGTGAAGAGTATTTTGTTCAGACATGAGTAATTATCACCATCACACAACCAAGTCAGCTTTGAAGGCGTAAGTCATTCGTTTGAAAACACACCTATCACTTACGTACCTGTGTTACACTAGAAATATTAGGTGGGGAGATGCCTGGATAGAGTGTGAGGACCACCCCCGGCCCTTGTTGAGCCTGCAATCATGGTGGGGATCTGAGGAGGCCAAACAGGTCACTGTTCAGTAGCCATATAACTGCTGAACATGATTTAGGGTCTAATTCTTTTTGTAGATATAAGAATTGCCCCAATCACACAATTCCCTTAATCCATGTGTATGCTCATGAAATAGTCACATGGGAGCCAAGAGGCTGACCTGAGTAAGTGGTTACGTCTCTTACTTTGGGGTCAAAAATACTTGTCATACTATCTAAGGTTCTAAATACCACATGATTTCACTTTTATGTGCAATCTAATGAACAAACTGAACTAACAAGCAAAATAGAAACAGAAACAGAATCATAGGTAGAGATCAGATGACAGCTCTGGGTGAGGGGATAGGGGGTAGAGGGACCAAGCAAAAAGGACTCAGGGACATGGATAATAGTGTGGTGATTATAGGGGGGAAAGAGGGGACATAAAGGGGATAAATGGTAATAGAAAAAAATACAATAAAAAAATAAATACAAGGTTCTGCTTTCCATACTGGCTTTCATTGGATGTTACTGAAATCATTTTTTACTTAGGGCGGCTGCACCCCCCTCTCCATTCTCTGCAGGCCTCTACATACTCAAAGGACTGGTGAGCTACAGAGGCTGAAACAACTCATAAGCAACTGGGTGAGGATTTACTGAGCGTCCAATGTCTGCAGTATGTGTCCTGCGCACAGAAACACATCCTTCCTGTCTCCAGCAGGCATCGCAGGTGCCAGGAACCACAGGCACAGTTTGATGGCATTATAAATGTTCAGGAGCCAGTAGGGAAGTTCTGGCTCACTGGAAGGGGAAGAAGGAGCTCACTGGAGGAGCTCACTGGAAGGGGAAGAAGGGAAGGGAGACCAACACAGCGTAGTCCCTACTGTCATCAAGCACTGGGCCAGGACCTGTCACTGGTTGTCTCATTTAATTCTCACAAGAAACTTGGTAATAATATCCATCTGTATTTTACACATAAGAAGAGTGAGGCTCAGAAAGTGAAATAAGTTCTCTAAGGTTCTGGAGCAAGGAAGCATCAGTTCTAGGTAGGCCTTGCCTGGGACTTGTTCTAGGATGCCGTTATCTTCAAAGCCAATCTCAATCTCCCACACTGCATTGCCAGATGCTAAATACCAAAAGGAAATGAAAGACCCCTCCTTTTGACCAAAGCAATGGGAACCACTGACATGGGAAATCCCTCAGGAACAGGCCAAGCCCACTGTACACATGGAAAGCGAACGGGAAACTTACCAAGTGGCACACTGGCCCTTGAACTGCACTGCTGCGCTCAGCCGCCATGGCAGCAATGGAATTTCCACCCTGTATTATGGCACAGGCTCAGTTCAAAGGAAGGGACTCCTTTTTTTTCCTGAAGCCATACAGTGATTGACACTCCTCTTTCCCCACACAACTAACTGTGCTCAAGACTTGTTTCAGCTTTCCTGGGCCTCAGGTCTGGCTCACCTCCTTGTGGGAGTCTTTATGGGCTTCCAGAGTCTTCATGATCGTCAGCTCGGCGTAGTTTTTAAATCTTGCTGGCTGGTTTCTCAAAATTTCCCGTAAAACTCTCAATGCTAGTGCTCGAATGGAATGCTAGAGTACAAGAGGAAAGGAAGACATCAGCACATCAGTATACAGTGCTTCACTAATGCACAGTCGTCTGGGTCCAAGGAGAGCCAAGCACCCAGTCTGCGGTTCATCCTGCAGACACCTCAGCACAGATTACACTGCCTGACAGAGGCTCTCTACATTGCTGGCTCCGTGAGGGCAGGCCCTGTGCCTGGGGTGACATTCCCAGGACCTAGCACCTAAGAGGGACCTGATGAAGGTTTCTTAAATAAGCCAAATGAGAACCAAATGAGGACAATATATCTCTGGGGGATTTCCAGACTTCCCAAGGCTTAGATATGCAAATTATCCTTTGTAAAATGTACAAAAGGCCAGGTAAAAAAGCATCTGAACGCTGCAACAACAGGACCTGCAAGACTATTATAAATTCTCTAAGGACAGCTGGAGACCTGTTATTATGCCCAGTCTTCTGTGTGATGAGATTGTGGGGGAGGGGAGTTTGTACAGGGGTTGAGTTGCTTGAGGACCTCAAGGCCAGAGTCATGCACCTGGAGGAAAGCCATTCAAAACAGACTCCTAATCTCAGTAAAAGAGAATGGAGTTTACACCAAACACAGCCAAAAAGTACATCCTGATTCTCTGTCACTCATCCATACAATCCACACACTAACATACCATCTACTGCCCTCTACATGACATCATTTTTATCTCCCGACAACAAAGCCCAACCAAGGACAGGAGCTTGGGAAACCAATACTTCGTTTTAAGAAAAGTTCATACAGATCTTTTGTCACCATTCTTCTAGCTTTACTCAGACCTATACCAAACCACTAATCCTAAGCATCAGAAGCGATTTGAGTCACCATGACATTCAACCAGCCTCCTGCTCACCTGTCCTCCATTCAAGTCACCACCACTGTGGCCCCAGGTATGACCTTTACCATGGGTTATGTCAGATCTCCGCCCCGTCCTGCCAGCAGAGCTCTTCACCATGTTTACATTATTTTTGTTTCTGCTGGCTGACACAAAGCCCAGCGCAGAGGGGTGCAATCCCCACCTTTACTCCTGTCCTGTGTCAGGGACCAGCTGCACGGGGCAAGAGGCGGGGCTTTGACTGGACTCCACCCTCTTTTAAGAGTTATATAGCAAATGCCTAGTTTGTCACATTCAAATGTCACAGAGTGAAGAGGGCCTTTTATTTTAAAGATAACAATAGAAAATAATGGGCAACATTTACAATCCATGGCTCCTAAACCTGTTGCTTGACCCCCCCTTCAGGGTTACTGGAGCAGCTGAGACATGCAGGGGTGAACCAAGACAAAATGTGATAAAATGCAACATTTCGTAGGGTCTTTAAAAAAGAAACTTCTCTGTTTCTCAAGTAAACATGAAACATAAATAAAACTCATAAGGTAAAAAGCTCATTGCAAAAAATGACATTTTATGCCAATAAAGTTTTAAGAAATTTTGTATTAAAGTGACCTGATTCAGGAACAAGTTCCCCTCAACGACTACAAAGTCAATTACAAAAAAAAAACACCTTGCACATAAGCTAGGATGGGGACTGTCTCTAACAAAAACATTCCCTTACTAACTGGTGCTCGGAAAATATTTCGCACATGTTTTGATGTAAACAGTGAGCACTATACCGAAAGTAGAGCCGAAGCCAAGCCCCACAAAAACAGGACTGAACTCACCCGTGGAAAGGGGAAAGGTAAGAACAAAAAGAGCTCACATCTTTGTCTCCGAGTGTCTCCAGCAGCAAGAGCAGAATAGTCTTGAAGTGCTCCTCCCAGACACCCAGGCTGTCTTCCCGGGTGATCTTGAGCAGCTCTAGCAGGGCCCCTTTCCGTTCCTCCACTCGCTCGTTGTGGTTGGACAGCTCTTTCAGAAGGTCGGCCACCAGGTCAGAATGGTCAATGGACACTGAGGGACACATAGGACAGAAGTCATTGCAGAAGGAAACGCCTGGCTCCAGGTGCCTCCTCAGTGACGTCCCACAGTCCTCCCACCACTCTCCAGTCTCTCCCTATCCCACTCTTCATCCTGATCTGCAGCCCAGGCTTCACACTAGGCATGTCATCTCACCAACTGTGAAAACAGAGGTGGAAGAACAGGTATCAAGCACCAGTATTCAATGTCACTACCCTGCCTTACCATCTTCCCCTTCTGTTTCAGACAAAGTGGAGAAGCTGCTACTTCTTTCATTGATTTCAGACAAAGAGGAAACCCTCCAAAAGCCCTTCCTTCACTGTCTCCTTTACCCAAACTCTATTTCCACTGCAACAGTCCTACGTCAGGCCTATGACTGGAACAGTCTCTGACTAGTATCAAATCCACTGAAGTACACAGATTCTCAAGGCACTGTTATAATTACAACTGCTTAAGATTCATCCCCTTTCTGGAAATGTACAGAATTTAGGAACTAGCGCAGTAAACAAATACAATCAAGGTAGACTGTAAAACTTGCTGAGACCTCTTAGTATAATTACTTGCAAGGACTTGAACCATGGTTTATGTGGCAGAAGAGCATATCCTTTCTCTCTGCATGTTTTTTAAAGAGACCTCAAGTCTGAATTCACTTCAAATAGAAAGGATGAAGAAACAAATCACACAAGTCTACTTAAGTTTGTATTTGCATATTTCTTCAGATTCTAAAATTGAGAAACAAATGCATGAGAAAGTCTGAAATGTTAAAGAACTCTATCATTTCCCCAATGCTATCCCACATTTTTCTTTAAGCCTTTTATTATCCAGTTGCTGAATAAATAACATCCAACACCCTCATCTCTATTCTATCTTCAATAAGACCAACAAATGGATAAGTTAAATGGTGCACCAATTCTATGTGCAATGAAAGGAAACAGTCCAGTACTCTAGAAAGTGCAAGTCGTAATAAATTCTATACCACTGCCTACTGCCCAGTAAACAGTCGCTTGGGTATATCCTGAGCTGCTACCCACCAGCAATTAGCAATCAATAGCCAGAGGGTTATGCTTTCAAATGCCTGACACAATTTCTGCTTTCCCACAATGGGAGGACTTCTCTTCCATCTTAGCGCTCCATCACTGCAAGATCCACCAACAGAGTGCGGTGTTCTGTCTTTCATGCTCCACTGAACCGGGCATGTGCCCCCACTGCGGCCCTCCCCTCCTTCTAGTGTGACCATGCTGTGTCTGTTTCCCCCGACAGACCTTGGGCTTTTGAGGCCAGAGGCCATCTCATTTACCTCCCTGTCCCTGGCAAGCCATATGCCTCATGACACACAGTAGGCACTCAGTTAATGTTAATTGTATAGAGTTATAATTTAATTTTTCATTCAAAATTAAAAAACAAACAAACAGGGAGGTAACAAAATAGTTACTGAAAAAAAATGACTACTAATTTGGGTTGGCTTTAGCTCAAGTTGTTACTTTGTCATGGAAGACAGCTAAAATGACTATTAAGCTGAAATAAACCAAAATGTGTGAACATGACAATGAGGTAAAAAACAAACAAACAAATAATTAGGTGCCAAATAAAAATACCATCGTACCAAAACATACTTACTCACTTGTTACTCAATAATGGACACTGGTCTTAACAGAGTCAGAAAAAAGCCAGACTAGTTCTACTCCATACTGAGTACGTTATATTTGGGGCAGGTAACTTAACCTCCCTGAACCTCGATTTCTTAATCTGTAAAATGGAAACAATTGCCGCTGTCTCAGTTAGATAACATGTGTAAAACTCGAGTGCAGCAGCAAGCCCATAGTCATACAACGCTCAGTGTATGTTCGATCCCCTATCTCCCAAGTCCAGGACAGAAGCCAACATAAAGCCATTCCAGGAAAACCTGGTGAGTATGCTGGTATGAGAAGAGGGAAGACTTTCAGTGGTGCTTCGGAATCTTAGTTCCATAGCTTAGGACTGGTACATCAGAGGCCGTTACAAATGCTGAGCCCAGTGCTGGAGCTGCTCCAGCCTTTGCTCCTCACCTCGCTAACTCCTACAGTCCCTTGTCCTTCTGATCTCCACGCAAGCCCTGGTTCCCAGTAAAGCCTTCCCTGATGGGTACAGGTAGCCTTCTTTCATTACACAGTTGTCACAGCTGCAACTTGAGGTCCTCTGTGTGACTGCTTTCCTGACTGCCACTGAGGCTAGACTATAAGCTTCTCGAGGGCAGGGGCTGTGCATACTTTTGTTCACTGTTGTGCCTTCCACGCCTAAGCTCAACATGTAGCTGTGAACAAAGGACTAACCAGAAAAGACCCAACGTTTCCATTTACATTTGACCAGTATGCCCTGAGCTGGTGTGACAAGAGGGCAAGTGCATGGAAGGAACTTCTGGATAGGGGACAATCAAACAAAGAAAGACAAACCATCTCGAAGCTGCTCCATGTCATCATCAAACACGGCCTCCTTCAGGGCTGTCTTATCATAGGTGTTGATGGTGTCTGAGTAGGGGTACAAATTGTAGTCTCGCACCCGTGGTCCTGGGAAGGCGCGCGGAGGCTGTGTGTTGAGTAGGGAGGTCTTGTTATCCAGAGCAGTTCTGCCTCCTTCCACTGTATCATTGCCTCCCCGGCCGTCGGTGGCAGAGGAGGCAACTCCACCATCCCGGGATACCTGGAGCACAAAATGCTGTCAGTTCCTTTTGAGGGCTTTTAACAAATTTGTCTTTAAATTTTCAGGAGTATTAGGAGAGCCAGAGATTTCTCACTTGAAATCAGGCCACGAGAACAGTCCTTAGAATTTCAATCTGTAAATAACTAATTAATAAACTACCTTAAAGGGAACTAAACATGCTTACATTTTCCTCTATTCTTTCATTAATTTACATGTAAAATCTGTTTCACTTAGTATTTCAGATTACTTTTACTCACACATTTCTTGAGAGATTAATAACATGAAATTCTGGAAAGTCCCTTGAGAACCAAGGTTGTACACAACACACCTCCAGTTCTTCAGAAATCTCATGTACCAACACTGTCAGCCTATCACTTTCTTTTATTTTTTTATTGTTGTTCAGTTAGTTGTCCTGCCTTCTTCCCCACTGCTCTCCCTGCCGCATCCCCCTCACACTCCTACAGTCAATTTCCCCCCATTGCCAGGGCCCATGAGTACCCTTCGTGTATCCCTCGGTGTGCCCCTTCCCGTTCTTAGCCTATCACTTTCTTTACAAACAATAAGGGTTTCCTCACTGGGGCCCTGACACAATACAAACACTCTCCCAATAACCGTCACAATATATGAAGCAGTTCAGCTGTCCAAGAACTCCTTGTATATATATATTCCACCACGTGATGAGTGAAAGAATGCCTTAATAATCTCTAACAATGGAGGACTCGGTATTGCCTAGGCAGGTCATTCTTCCTTTGGATGTTTCTGACTCAGACTTGGTCTTTACGTTGGGTCAAAGCACAGGTCTTTATTATTTTCTGAAAAAAATTTTTTCTAATATATTCTGAATCTTCAACAAATTAAACCCCTGGTCCTCTGTCCCTTGTGTCATGTTTCTGACTGTCTTCACTTTCAGGGGTCCTTTCTTCTGAGCCACAATGGCTTGTCTGGTACACTTCGTGGGGTGGCACTGTAACAAGGTCAAGTATGGACTAAGTGCTGGGAATAGTGCAAAACTGTCATTCTCCTCTTCCTGGGCACGAGTAAAAAAACAAATAAAATAGCTAGCCAGACTGCACTGGTGCTTCTCCATGCTTTTTATAAATTGTGGTATAATATACACATATTATTTTAATCCCTTATTCAGTGACATTAAATCTATACACAATGTTGCATAATCATTCCCACTGCTAGATTTGGGGCAATGCTTTTTCATGTTTCCTAACTAAAACTCTGTATCCATTATATAATAACACCCTGCCTGCCCCTCCCAGCCCTGATGACCTCTGCTCTATTGTACTTTCTGTTTCTATGAATGTGACTGCTCTAGCTACCTTACGTAAGTGGAAGCACACAGTATTTGTCTTTCTGTGTCTGGCTTATTTCACTTAGCATAATATTTTCAAGTTCCACTTGTGTTGTAATGTCTCAGTATTACATTCCTTTTTATGGCTGAATAATATTCTATCGCATGCATACATCACATTTTTTCAACCTATTTATCTGTTGATGAGTACCGGGTTGCTCTGCCTTTCGGTTATTATAAATAATGTTCCTATGAACACTTGTAGAGGAATGTGTTCAAGTCCCTTCTTTCAATTTTTTTGGATATATACCTAGTGAAATTGCTGAAATGCATTGGGTTACCCAGACTCCCTCCCCCAAGACTGTATACTAATATAATTATTAAGAGAAAAATATGTACACAGATAACGAACAAAATGACTTAACAGGGTTTTTCTCTCGGCAAAGATATTTCATGAATGATTTTAATATTCTCTTTGTGATGTTCTAAAAATAAAACATATTACTACAATAGAAAAATTCATTTATAAGGGTTTTAAAGATTAAAGACATTTAAAAAATAAAGATAACTCCTAATTTTAATAATTTTTAACAAAGAAAAAAGTTACTTTTTAAACTTTATTACCTTCATCCTAGTCTATATGCATATTTTATAGCATGGTAATCACAGTGCCCATTCTATCATATATTTTGCTTTCCTCATAGCATAAGCATGCCCCATGTAAATAAAGTTTTTATATCCATAATGTTTAATCACACCACTATTTCTACCTGTGTTTTTTTTTTTAAGATTTTATTTATTTACTTTTAGAGAGAGGGAAAGTGGAGAAAGAGAGTGGGAGAAACATCGGTGTGCAAGAGATACATCGGTTGGTTGCCTCTTGCACATCCCCAACTGGGGTGCCTGGTCGACAACCCAGGCACGTGTTCTGACTGGAAATCAAACTGGCAACCTTTCGGCTCATAGGCCGGTGCTCAATCCACTAAGTCACATGAGCCAGGGTGCCACTTGTGTTTTCATAACATTTATTCAACTATTCCCCTCCTACTGACTTTTAAATGTTTTTTGTTTTGGCAATTATAGATAATGCTAAAATAAACTACTCTGTGTAAAGATCTTCTTTCCTTTTGCTGAGTTTGTGAAAAGTTAGATTATTAAAGGATATAAAACTAAAAATCGCTTTTGATAAATACAGTTTTACTAAACTCCAAAACGACTGTATCGATTTGCCATGCCACCAATATTACACTAGTGCCTCATATCCTTCCTAGTACTGTTATAATTTCTACTGGAAACAAAGCAGAACAATTTTGAAGTAAAATGGAACCTCAAATATAGATCCTGTTGTACTTACGTAATTAATCCTAAGGATGGACTTTCCCCCACATGTTCTAATGTTTTCGTCTCTGCTTTTGTGAACCATCTTCCTACTGAATCTGAAGTCCACCCGTATGAACTTCTGTCTCATCAGACTGGGTCTACTAGTCAAGCTTAAAGAGAGGTAGACTAGCTCCTGAGTCTCACATTCAATAAAGTTTTATATCTACCTCAGTTTCTTAGTTAAAAATTTGGTGACTTGTGGCCAAGAAGTTAAGTTTAAACTTCCCCAACTCTTCGATTTTCACTCCCCCTTCTTATGCTTCCACCTCACGCCCACATCCTCTAGAGGAAACAGCCCCATATCTAAAACATTAGGTCTGAAAGTTACTCAGTTCTCTTTCTAGTCCTGCAGCTTTCACATTCCAATCCTTCCACGCTTCCCACACCCTTGATAAGCTTGTTCCAGGCTGTCTTGTCTTTCCTACTGCCAAGCTTCATTCCTCCCAACTTTCATCACAGTATTTTTATGCTTTAAAAAACTGAAAACACTTAAATGTTCCAAAATAGGGCACTGAGGACATGACTATGGTATATCCACATGAAGTATCATCCAGCCATAAAAATTCACATAAAGAGTACTGACAGAGGAAAGTACTCACCTCCTATGCTAAACAAGATGCACACACTACGATGCCACTTTTATTTTAAAAAACACTGCATACATCCCAAAACATATTAATGGATAAATACACATAAAGGAATATACAGTAAAATGTTAACATTCATTATATCTCTAGAGATGATGAGTTCTTTTGGCATTTTCAAAAAATATTACATGTTGGCTATATATTACATTTACAATTGGGGAAAGTAATACCTCAGGTACCCACCTTCTTCTAGGGCTTCCACTGTTCCTGGCAGGACTTCTGTTCACTAATCAGAGCCCCCTTTCCTCCCCGCCTCACCCCACCCCGTTACCTTGGAAATCATTTCCACTTTCCTCACTGCTGCTGAGTTCTGGGCCTCTTTCCACTGCCCACAGGTGAGAGCATCCTTCATCTTCCCGCCCCCAAACAAAACCTCCTCACCAACCTCCCTGGCCAAGGCCTATTCCTCCACCTGTGCCCAAATCTCATCCCTCCCATGTCCTTAAGAACCTGAGTCCACCAATCATCTACTGTTCTCTCTTCCACACTCAACATTTTCCTCTCAACAGGCCCCATCAGCATTCAAACAGGCCAGGTCTCTCCCACGTGAAAAGCCCCTGAATACCCAGTTAGTTATTTGAGTCACTCTTCAAACCACTGTAATCTGTTTTTCACTTTCAATTCTGCTCTGAACTACACTCACAAAATCCAATGGACTTTTGGGAGAAACTAAATTTGTAAGTTATGGATTGTGACTATGTGTAAAATTTATTTAAGAGGAATGTGAAAGTCTAAATGGTGGGCCCATTCTCAAAGAAAAGGTCTTGGCTCTGTATCAAAACACTGAATGAATATGTGTTTTATATATTTTAGGTTAACACAGAATTTTAATGTAAATTAGTGATGAAAAAAATCCAGTGGAGCCCTGTCACTCCAAATCTGACCTGATGTGATGTGCAGCTTGAAGCCTTTGGCTAGAATCTTCTTCCTGAAAGTATCCCTTAACTTCCACGGCACTGCACTCTCCTGGTCTTCCTATCCTCTTTATTCCCCAACTTTTTTTCTTTCATATTTTTTTTAGTGTTGATGCTTCTTCTGATTTTGCCTTTACCCTTTACCTGTTAATTTCACTCCCTTTTCTTTAGTAATCATCAAGCAACTAGTCAATCGATGCCTCTTAAACCTCCACCTCCAGTCTAATTGTCAGCCTAAACTTCAAAGAGTATATCCAAAGGCCTAAAGGGTATGTTTGCTTGGATATCCCTCAGATAATCTCCAGCTTATCTGCCAGCCTCTGCATGTGACTAGAGCTCGCAGACAGCCACAATGGTATCTGATTTAGTCTTACCACTTTTATCACAACATAGGAACAAAAATATGTCCAGCATAAACAAAAAGCAAACTGAGAAAAAAAGGTATTTAACATTCTTCACAAAGATAGCAAGGGAAACTCAAAATTGCCTTGGGCCTCTAAAAATATTTTCAACCAAGGGCTAAAAATAATGATGAAGGTCAGTAATAACACAGTCAGTATTCAGAAGAATCAGTAGTTATCACTCAACATACAGTTCTCTATCAGCCCGGGGATACTTACTATATCACAGTCCTTCTTGCCATCTCGTTTAATTGGTTCGTTCAGATCCTCTTGGCTTCGAAAACTGAACTTTTCAATGGCTTCTGTTACTCCACGCAAAGAACTATAGATTTCTTCAGAGTTCAAGTTCTCTGTATCATAGTCCAGCATGCTAAAGATCAAAACATTTTCTTTCTTAAATTGGGGCATATGCATAAAATTGAGATATATGCATAAATTCCTTCCCATAATTTACACAGTACAGTATCTAAGTTTATTTCTTTAGGTAATTTGGAATGAAAAGGAGACATCTGTTGTTAGGAGCACCACCGGCGGACAATTAATTATACATCTTCTTTGTCAAATGTTAACATTACATCAGCACTCAATTAGAACCAGGGGAAACAATAACCACAAGAATGCAAGAACTCAAAGAGTGACAACTGGTGACTGAATGCATGAGGTAATGAAAGTGGAAAAATAACTTTCATGTCTTGAAGACAGAACAAAGTAGTTTGGTTGTTACTGGTCTCAAATGTACAAACTTAAAGAAGAATGGGCACTTCAATATAAAGCTAGTATTACAAACAAATTTCAGAAGAGCAAAGCAAATGACTTCTGGGTTATGCTTACCAGTATCAGAAATGTGTAAATAAAATACTGTGTTAAAAACTAAAAACACTAACCCTGTAACTCAAAAGTCAGATCCACTTTACCAATGGGCTCCTGAGAGTCTAACTCTCATGTCATCAAACCCAGTAGCTTGTTGGGAATATCAAACTCTTCCACAAGTTTATATTTGGAGTTTTATAATAAAAGCAGATCTTATAAAGATGAGTCAGATTCCTAGATGGATGTCGAAAAGCACTTCAAAAAGCCAGAAATATTTGTCCTTAAAGAAAAGTGATGTCTACTGCTGTACCTTTACAACATTTATCATAGCTAAACATGAAATGAAGCAAAAATACTAAACAGCCTTTTGGAGTAACACAGTGAGTCAACAAGCGGCCTTTAGATGTCTGAAAAATGCACTGAAATAGAAGCTCCTAAGAACAACAATGATGACAACAACAAAATCAACTGCCCCTCATGAAGAATATTAAAAAAGAAAAAGCACAAAGAAGTACATGAGTATAAAGAAGGCAAAACATAAAGCAATAGTCAACAAAGGGCAAGTCAAAACTATAAACTTAGTTTAGATGTCCCTTGTTTAAAAAAAAAATACCCAGGAAGGTATCAGTAAGTTGTTGTAACTTAACTTGCAGAAAGTCTTGAGCTATACTGAAGATTGCTAGGGACACTCCAAGAATCCTTGGTTGTATTTAAGTAAGCATTCAACATCACTGAGGATTGTAATCTTTCTGTTCTTCTAAAGAGAAATAATGAAAATTAAGCCCACACTGGCAGAGCCCTTTCTAAGGATAACACAATCAATCCTGTACATTCTCATGAGGTAAGTCTCCCATCACTTAAAAACAAGTAACATTTACTAAGTCCCCTCTCTTGTCTTTTTTTTTCTTTTTTCTTTTAAGGTTTGTGCAGACGAGAACAAGATTTGGACAGCTCTCACTTGGATTAGTCAGGCTGGCTTAAGGTTGCAATGACCCAGGTGTTTTCTAAGGCTAGTCAGGTTCTGCTAGAGCGCAAGATTTGAGCTCACTCTTAGAGATGGAAGCAATTTGCCTAAAATTGCAAAACTGGCCCAGAGAAAACTCACTTTTCTTTTCTGATGAAAGAATATAAACACTTCAATTGTACTTGGGACAGTTCACAAAAATACATGCCAACTCAAAGATTGGTTCTGGTGTCAAACAAAAAAGGGGTGTGAACTTGAACATGTTTACAGCTAAAATCCTATGTATATACTAACAGAAGGTGAACTAAAAAGCCTGAGCAAAATTCAAGACTTCAACCCCTTCTAAGTTTATAAGATTATCTGTCTATGAGGCAATATCCCTTTAATGTGAAGAAGCCCCCTGCCACCCTCCCCCTTCTAGAATACCACAATACCAGCTTATGAACAAAAGCATTTATACATCTGGCCAGTACACTTTTTTTTTTTAATATATAAAGACTGAGTATGACTCAAACAAAAAATATGTATACGAGATGTAAAAAGATGTCTTAAAAATACTTTGAATCAAAGCAACCAAAAACAATAACATAACCCATGCAAAGAAAGAGGAAGAAAGAGAGAGAGGGACAAGAGAAAGTGTGGCAAAACGTTCAGTTTTTTAAGGGATGTCACAATATTATTTTCCTTATGTCGCTTCAGATAATGTTAGCTTTCACATAGTTCATCTCATTTTTCTTAATCTGAACTTTCTCAAAATATTTCATTTCAGTTCACATAACTTTAGCATTATAGTAGCCTCTTTTTAAATAAGAAAATAAAGAATCTGCCAGTTAATGTTCCTCCTTCTTACTTTCAATTAATAAACCAACTCAGACTTCCAATTTAGGAGTCGATGTACATAACCAAGTTCAAGCTGTGGTGACACTTCTTTTTAGACTCACTAGCTTGAGGCCTTGAAGTATCTCCTTGGTATGAAGCTAAAACAGTGAGCTCCAGGTGAGAGAGAGCACTGTTTTCCACTAACAGGAAACAGTGCTACTCAAATTGCTGTTTTATGCTTTGGCCTGATTTGTCTTATTTCAAACCAACACCTATGGGCCCTCATTTTGTATAGTAAAAGGAAAACTCCCATGAATGCCATCATCAGGGAATTGTGGACACTGTGGTCCCAACGAGCCGTTCAATGAGAGAGCAGCAAGAGAAATGCAGCAGCGCTTTAGTTAGAAGAGACCCAGTCTGTCACCTGCCCCCATACTCAGCTCAGAGACAACTGTAGAACATAATCCTCCGGTTAAAGGCCAGGCCCTGGTCACCCGTAAGCACTGTGATTAGACCCCAGAAAGGTTTCCTTAGGATTGTTTAGATTAGGAAGAGTTGCTTAATCAGTCGGTGTTCACTGACCTAGGGTCAGGTGAATCACCCAATACTGAAGCAGAATAAAGTGCTGGACTGCCTTATTGTAAGGGATCTGTATCATGAGTGGGGAGGCATGAGGTCAGGTCTCCAAGGAAAGAGAAACTGGAGACAAAAAGTTTGCCTTCCCAGATTTTCATCTTTGTTATAAGAAAAAGATATTGGGGTATGGAAAAAGGGTAAGTTCCTTGTTATGAAATCAGTAGGGTTTTGGCAAAGAGATGACATAGATTTCCTCTTAATTATATATAACCAATAGGTTTTCTGAATGTAAAAGTCTGTAGTCACCTCTCTCTCCCACCAAAGTTACAGGTATTTATTTATCATCAACTATATTATTGTGTGCATATGTGAAAGATGATTCTGAGAACAGGATACCCTCTGGAGGGCAGTTTTGATGGATGGCTGGGAAGAGCGGCTGAGGGTGAAGCTCAGTGCCTACAGGCCAGTGTACTGGGAGACAGTCAGTAAGCTGGTCTTATACCTCGAGGCCTGGTTAATCTTTAAAAAAAAAAAGAAAAGAATAGAAAAGAAAGTGTAGCGACATGCTTATTAATGTTGATGACAGCAGTGACATCTCACTGCCAGTGTGCCCTTGTCCTAACCTTGTGTATCTACAAACAGTCATTATAGGATTCTCTGTACACTTTAGAAGTTACTATTAAGAGCCGTAAGGGTTTCAAAAGAAAGATGTTGTTAAAACATTTAGCAGATTTGTTTACTATGTACAACTTCGGGATGTTGAGGATACAAAAACAGGAATGTAAATCAGTACAAAAGCTATCTCTGAAGCATTGAAAAGCAAGAATTTCTTTTTTACCCTTGTCTTATCACAGAGTACAAACTCATCTTACAAAGCACAAAACAGCTGGACTGCCCCCTGCTCTGCTTATGTAATGACAGCCTTCTAGGGAAGGGATTCTCTAGTCTTTGAACCTTCATAAAAAGCGCTTAAGAGACCTCCAAGCAGGTTTCTGTAGGAACACATGGACCCAACTCTGTACCACAGATCTGCCATCTGAAGGAAGCCCGACCCCTTCTCCTAGACTCATTAAACACTGTCACGTCAAACCAGGGGCTGGAGAGGGTATCTCCAGCTCCTGCCTAGAGGCAGGGAACCTTTACTAAGACGTAACTGAATGCCCTTCCCAGGATATCTTTCTGGATACGTTCTGAGACGATCACCAAGTGACAGTACAGTGTGAAAGTTATCAGCCCACATAATCACTAGCAGGACTGAGAGCTGGAGGTGCAGTCTGGGAAGAGCAGGTCTCACTTGCTTCTTAGTGGGAATGCCTAATACTCATAAGCAGAATGCTAAGGAAACTGTGCTCACTGTCGCCTGCCTTGATTTCACGGCATTGCCTGAGCACCTTCTGGGGGCTGAACACTGCACTGGGCAGAAAGGTTTGCGGTAGTAAATGCTGATGAATTTTGTCAGTTGATGAAATGGTTCTATGTCCTTGTGACATGGTAGGAAATGTACTTGTGAGGTTCCACAAAGATCACACTCCTGCTCACACTTCTCACCAAGGCTCTCCTCCTGCTAGTCTAAGCCAAAGCAGGGACCACACTGGAGGCAGCTGAGAGGCTTTTAAAAATAACTGAGACGACCTTGGAAATGTAATAATATTGTGACACCTCAGTCAAGTTTAACAGGTAGCTTGTTACCTGGGAGAGTAAGAGCGCCTGAGAGTCTTGTGGGAGGGAGCGGTGGGAATGGAGTTAGGCTGAGAAAAGGGAGGTGGGTGCTTCGATTGCCCATCGGCACTCCAACCCCATAATCGACTGTAGTGATCAGAAGAGGAAAATCAGAAAGAGAAACAAAAAAGGCAAAGGGAAGGGAGAAGGAAGGGGAGAGGAAGACGCTATATTCCAAGTGTCTTAGAGTCTCCTCTTTCCTTGACAAAGTTGTATCAAAATTCACTGGAGCAAAATTAATACTTCACCATACAGAGAAAAATAACATATTTTCTTTTATCAATACAATTTGGTCCTTGATAAGACTGTTTTATTTCTTTTCCTCTCAATCATGTATTTACATTTTTAAATCACACGAGATACTGAGTGCAAGCATGAAGCATGGGTATGCGCACTCGTACACTGGGAAGGACATTATAGGCATTTACCAAAAAAATATGGATGTGCAGTTTCAGACAATGCAGTCAATTATTTTAGGAAAAACTAAAGAAGAAATTATGGGCCTTAATTCGAATGGGACTAAAGGGGCTATAGCAGGAAGAATCAAAGAACATGTTAATCTGACCAGAGGCTGGGATCCAATCAGATGGCGTTCAGAGGCTGCCACAAGCAATTTATTTTTCTGAAAGAGTAGCATCACCATTAGAAGGCTAGGGTAGCAACTGTGAGCTAGCCAGTTCAGAGAGAGGAGAATCAAAAATCTAATTCCTGTGCTCATATCACCTAGTATGACAATTAAATTTCATCTGCAAACATAAGTATTTCTCTTTACTTCACAAATGTCACTTAAGCAACCTGGGCTTGCAAGAGGCCCCAAGGGAGAGTTCTAACAACTGTTGCAAATCAAAAGAACCAGGGACATTAGGAAAGGGGTGAGTCAGACTGGCTGTAAGTGTTACCTGAGGCCAGGGGGTGGAGCCTGGTGTCAGAGACAGTGTTCCTGCACAACAGCACTGCCTGCTGCTGGCATTCATCGGAATTTTAAGAGCAGTAGGTATAAAGCTCATCTCCAACTGAAGACACTTATGACCCATTTTGTAAGAAAAAGAAAGTGTGGAGGTGAGAGGTCACAGTGGCATAAAAGGGCCTAAAAACTGTCTATAAGTCACACTCTGGGTTGGGGGTGGAGTTACACGAGTTATATAGGCAACCATCTTGGGTTAGAGCTCTGCTGGCAGGTAGAGAATAAAGCAGAACCACTCCTACCTCCCTGTGGGAGGATTCCCACTTTGATTCTATGGATAGTCTTGATCCTCTGGTGGGATGAATGTAAAATCCACCTAAAATTACCTTCTATTGCTCGGGGTAACTGAGGTTATCTAGTTAGCGCCAGTCTGCTCTACAACATGTTTGCCAAGCACCAGAGTCAGGACTGCCATATGTTTTTATCTTCAAGGGAATGGATTTTATGGGATTTTTAAAGTCCTCTGCAACTCTGTTTTTCACTTAACATAAATCACACTTGGTAAAATGAGCTAAAATACAAATACGTGTTTGATGATGAAAAACTGCAGGTCCTAAAATTCCTCAAATACCCAGTAGTATTTGTTTACTAGCTGGGAATAAGCAGTGACTCCTCCCTCACACAGAAACAACTAATGGAATGTTTCACAAAAGTTTAACCTGTTGGCTATGGCTTACCTAATACTAGTGGGTTGATAAAAATGACTTCCTCACTAGTGATTAAAAAAAAACTATCAAATCAGGTTTTTTTCATCATTTTAGAATATTTCCTTATTACCACCACGATCCAAGTACTTAATTTTTAGACAAAAAAAAAAAACCCAAAAAACAAAAACAACAACCCCAAACAAAAAAAAACCTAGTTCATTTTGATATTCAAAATTAGCTTAAAAAACAACTGATAACTTCTCCCCTTAAGAATCAGAAGCTATCGCTGTCTCAGTGTATATCGCTGACTCAAAAGCATGGCAGGTCACAGAAAATAAACATTTCAAAATTACTGCTCAAGAAAACAGCTGAGATTACAAATGGTAGAACTTGTTTACTGCCACCTTAGAAGTTGGCACCTAATCCAATCTCCTGTTTAGTGCAAGAGTTCCTTTCTTTTATAATTTTCCTGGTAGAAAGTATGTAGCTTATTTGAATATTTCCAGTGATATGATGCTATGAGGCAGTTTTACTTGTGAGAAAAATCATTTCTCCTAATGAATACAAAGCTGGCTAAGGCTGCCTAGCTAGTTATACACTGACTGGGGAACATTGTTTCTTTTTGCTTACTTTTTTTTTGAAAGAAATTAACTAAGTAACTAAGTAATTCCCGAAAGCAGTGCTTTTTGACGACAAAAAAAAAAAAAAAAAATTTAGGCCACACTTGGAAATTTTAGTTGAAAATAAATCCCTTCATTTCTTCCACTGACCTATAACCCTAACAGTAAGAAGGAAAGTTAGGCCAATCAAGAATAAATGATCTGGAAAATAAATTAAAATTTTTAATAATTTGGGGATCCATGAGATTAATGCTTAGACAATTCTTGGCTCTGATAAATTATGCTAGCAGCTCCCAATAAATTTTTAATTAGATCATTAGCACATTTAATAAAATACTTAATTTGAATTTTACTTTTTGTTTATTACCTAAAGAATGTGCCACCCTAATAATGAAATAATTAAAAGATAAGAAGTATGACCTGTGTATTATGGAAGGACAGATTTCCCATTAATGTTGCAAATATCAATTCTAGACAAAAGCAACAACTTATAGAGAATACAAGTTTCCCACAAAATTCTCCCCCAAGAAAGAGAACTCTATGACTACTGTCAACACTGAACTCTGGTCATTTAAGACAAACCATATACTTTAGATACAGATACATGTGTTAACCTTAAAAAAAAATTGCTGACTGTGTCTCAGTCACACCTGGGGAAAGTCAGACATATTTCATAAATTTCTGGCCTCAGTTGTCTAATTAGAATAGCCTGCTGAATCATGACAACAGACCAAACTAGGAGAAATAACACCATATTTTAATTTACTTAAATATAGAACCGGGGGGCCCTAGGGTGATTAAACAGTAGGTTATTATAAGTATACAAAATACTTTGTTTCACCAAGACAAAAATACCAATTTGATATATCCCAAAATATTTATACAATAGCCTAAGGAATGGAAGAGAAATTCATTGTTAAGGACAGACGAGTATGGGAGACTCTTAATCACTTGAAAATCAAAATTTAAAGGTGCTTCTGTTTTCATTATCTTCCTACTAAAGAGGTAATCCTTAAAGGGAAAATGGCATACTTGCAGTATTCTTATAATTTTAAAATTTTTATGTCAGCAACACTTCAGACATAGCCCCTTGCTTCTTGTTAGTGATCCCAAAGACCTGGACCTCTTGTGGACGACACAGCCTGTGTGACTCTTGCAGGTCCAGCCACTGGTCCTTAAACTAAAAAGTCTGGCCTAAAGAGTCACTACTCTGAGTGGAGGTCATGGGGGACGGGACTCCAACACATGCCAGGAGGTCACTAAAGCCACCATGCTGAGGCTGCTGATGGTTCTGGCTAGATGGTGAAGTGTTAACTAAAGACCCTGAGACAAGGCATTTTCTCTTCTTCAGTCACTGCCTCAGACTCTATAAGGTTAATGTTCACAGAAGTTAGTTCTCAGGTTCTTACTCTCTTCTCCCGAGCAGTATTTGGCTTCAAACATGACCCCACAATGGAAGCAACTATGCTTAGAATGGCCACAGGGTTGAAAAACTACCCCAGACTATGTGTAGACAGACTCTAAAGAATTTCTTTAGATGACTAAATACCTTCTCCAAGTGATCCTATCACTTAGAGAATAGGGGATAAGTTTCTAAATGATTTCTATGTGTAAGCATACTAAATGTAACTTTTTAATTTCAATATATTTAAGGTACTAGAAAGTGTTTAAGAGCTAGAAGAATCTCAGACAACATTCAGCACAAACCACTCATTTTACTGTAGAAGTTAACCACTTTGCCCAAGATTATTCACAGTTAAGATTTGGTTGAGGACTGGAATCAATGGTCTCCTGTCACCCATACACTTTTTGGTATTAAGCTTGGTTTAAAATATAAAAATAGGCTAGAGAGACACTGGGTGCTTTAGCTTCTCCATTTCCGTTGAAATGGCATTACCTTGGAGACAAGCCCCCATGGGAACAGTTGGTGGGTGAGGTCAGGGGGCTGGTCCTGCTGCTGGTGTGTCGGGAGGGAGTCCGGCCAATTGTATTGCTTGGAGAGCCCTGGGGTGAGGGGAGAATAAGCATCATTACTCAAGGGCTAAATACAGAATATAGTCCACTTTTCCCTTGGCCTTGTAACCCACATTTAAATAAACAGGTAGAATTTGTACAATCAGGGTAATTTTTTTTTCTGAATCGTTATGGACAATTTTAAGTGCACATTAAACCAAAAATAACTCTCATATATGCATTCCTGAAGCTGAATGACTGATGTTGGTTGCACTAGAATAACAGATGCAATTGAGCATTTGCATCTCTACGGTACAAAAAATATATAGCTCAATAAGTAAATGACTAGATATAAAAATTTAGCCTTGGCCAGGCGGCTCAATTGGTTGGAGCATTGTCCCATACACCAAAAGGTTGTGGGCTCAGTTCCCGGACAGGGCGCGTACCTAGGCTGTGGGTTCAATCCCCAGTTGGGGCATGTGAAGGAGGCAACCGAGATGTTTCTTTCATGGATGTTTCTCTTTCTCCCTCCTCTCTCTGTGGCATCAATGAAGGTATGCTCAGGTGAGGCTTAAAAACAATGTTTTTTAAATAATATAACTGATGGAATAACCCAACTTAAGAAAGTAACCATGTTTAAATGTCAGATTCATTCATTCATTGGGAATATGGCAGGGTCAAACCTAGTCTCCCATTCTTGAGATGCCTAGAATCTATTAAAAGAGAACAAGAAAGCTGGCTGCTAGGGCAAGCTCTAGACAAGGGATCTACAGAGACCCTGATCAGTACAAAGGCACCAATCCTAACCAAAGCACTTACCACACTGGTGTTACTGGAATTCTTGAGGTGGTTATGCAGGAGTTTGGTGGCACCATCCTGGAATGTTTTTGGCAAGGCACCAAGTAACATGGTAAATTCAGGAGTGTTCAGTTCAAACAGCGAAATTAGCACAATTTGTGCTGCCTAGAAAAAGATGATTAATTTATGTAATGTACAATAGCATATCTTGGTCAAAATATTCATTAAAATTGTTTTTAAAAGAACACTGTTTGCAGGAGTAAAATACTATAAGGACATCTTTGCCATAAAAAAAATAAAATTCATCTGGAAAAAAATTATATTATGACTTACAAATAGTCTGACTTTAACCTGGAAAAAAAGTCCTGGTTGCATTTTAACACCTTGGCCCTGTACTTCCTCAGCACATACATAATAAATTCCTATAATTTTCCTATGTTGTTTAGCACTGGGAATGAAGCTGGTAAATATATAAATGAAACAATTAAATTTTAAAGGTTTAAGATTGTTTACTCTAATAGTCAGAACGGACAGGGCTCCAGTTCTAAACAAGTTGCCACTGAGTTATCTTGAGAAACCGCTTTTCCTTAACCCCACTCCTAGTGACTGAGAAATACTAAAAAAAGATGGGAGTTTAAATACATGTAAAACGCCTACTTTTACACTTATGAAGTGCAGAAAGAGACAGTCTTTGGGAAGCAAAGCAGACTTACATGGTACAAATTATAAGCTTATTCTCCGCCTTTTAGAAAATGCTCTACTTTTCTTTATTAATTGAGACAACATACTGCAGGATGGCTTGTAATCACTATAGCAGCAAGGTGCGGAAAAGCAATTAGCTGAAGCAACAGTAGCCAAATGAGACCAGGGCCAAATGAGACTAAGACTTCTCCAGCAAGTTATGTGCTTTCTATGGCATGGGTGTAGCAGCTGGCAGTCTGAGCTCTTAAACATAAGGGTTTTGGTTTAGAAAAACTATGCCAAAGAAAATTTTAGTACATACTAAATGGCATTTCTTACAAATTTCTAAGAGAAAGAAGAAAGGAAAACACATTATAAAAATCTTTTAACTAAAAGCATAAGAGTATTTTTCCAAAGACTGCAATTTTTAGGATTGCAGTAATTATTGAGAATATTTTTCCTCATGATACAAAATATTACAAAAAAAAATCTGCTGAGAAATTCTTTGGAAATAAACACCCACAAAATATTTCAATGCTTTTATAATGTGAAAATTATTTATAGGTAAAGTTAAGACAAAATTACTATTTATGCCTGAAGAAAAAAATACAAAGACCCAAATGTATTTAACTAAAAATAAAAATTGATAATGAATTTTAAAATATCAGTAGGATGTTTTTACAGAGTAATCAAAAATTAAGTTTTCCAACACATCAAAATTATTTATTATACACAGCATTGGGCAAAAGTATCTTACTTTTTTTCTCTTGACCTCCAAATATAGGGATTAGTAACCTTCCTTCCAAATTAAATCACAACAGGCCAGTTGCTTTCATGACACTCCAAAAACATAATCATAATTGTATTAAAATATATATTTCTATATTTCATTATTGAATCATTCTTAATAAATTATTACCTGGAGAAGCTGATTTCACCACCAACTTAATATGCTATTTACATGATTTCAATATTTGTATAAGAGCAAATTTCAAAAATCATGCAAAGTAACTTGTGCATTTTAAAAAACATTTTATTAGATGTTAGAAAAAAATGCATGCATGCATGCAAAAAAAAGAAAAAACCCCAAAAAACCAAAAAACCCAACCAAAAACAAACTGCACTTCAAAGAGAAAGAAAGAAGCAGGGGAGCATATCAAGCATTTATTTTTTTGACTGAAAATGACACTTGAAAATTATAAAATTAATAGTATATTTTTATTTGAAATGTGCCACTATCTTTACTTCCCAGAGTGACATGTTATCCAGTACCACAAACTTGAGGTTTTTCGTGATGCAACTTGTAAAATTAGTGGGATCTTTTAGGAACAGGAATGCTGCAAGATGATAGGCCTAGAAATTGTGCTAATTCACGGCTCCTTAACATCAATGAGATTCAGTCATGTGGGAAAAGAAAGCGCAGCAGACTTTAACTTTTGACCCACTAACAAACCTCCTGATAATCTGAAAGTTGAATTTAGATAAGAAATCAAATGGGAAGACAGGAAATTTTGAAAATATATGGACGGAGAGATGGCACATGTGTGTGACCTATATATATATAAATGAATATGATTTATTTTTACATTTTCCAAAGTAAAAAATGAATATGATTTTATATGGTTTTTGAAAGTCACCCTTTGGCTTAAAGCTGGTTTCAAAGTAAAATATTTTTCAACTGAGATTTAAGCTCTAGAAATGGATAAAAAGTGTCATTTAAATATATTATTTTTGGAAATATTTTACACTGAAATTTTAAAAGGAATAAAAGTGTATCATCCTAAGACATTTTATCTGCAACCCTCTGTGTTAGTGAGAACTCAGAATATGAGACTCCAAGGAGAAAACTGGGTTATAGTTATCATTACCATCAATAAGCTCTCATTAAAGGAATGATTCTAGTTATGGAGATGAGCTGCAGAGATTCAGTTAAAAAAAGCTTGGGTCACAGCACATGTTCAGTAATGAATCAAGTGGATTATATTCTTGTCTCATCTTTGAACTCTGGCCTTCCAAGAAAGGCAGTAAATAGCCACACAAAAAAACTCAATGGTGCTGCTCTTTGTAATGGGCAGCTCTAGGGCACTTTATTTTAAAGATCAAATAACAACTTTACAGAGAAATGATTGCCATTCATGCACTTATAGTAGAATTTGGGGGGTGAGGGCAAAAGGTTCTTCAAATGTCACTGTTACTGTTTGAAAAGAACTCCCAGGGTTATCAATTGCCTTGAATGCTGTGTACCTTACAGCAGAAAATAATCCTTATGGACAAGAGATAATTAAGCTTTGACAAATACTTTAGTGCTGGCATTAATCAGGGAAAACTTAAAATTTGGGAGGAAGGGGGGGTTTGTTGATTTATTAAACATCTATTTTACTGTTCACTTCAGGTTGACATTAAAATTGCCTTAGAAAATCACTGAAAAGGTATTTCAAAATCTTCAGGCATTTCTTATATAGAATCTGCCCTTTACTATTCAATTAAAATACAGTAGGGGTCTGCATTCGAGAGGGCTGATTTGGCAGGGAGGAGAGTTAATCATAAAAACATACCAAAACACAAACATTTACACAGCCACACACATACAGGCTCACATAGAATTATATTAATTTAAGGTTTCTTCAAAATCTTCTCAGTGTCTTCACAAGGGTAATCAGTATTAATATTCTAAAGTGCAAACAGCAAAGTATCTTTTCCAAATAAGCAGTTTTAGATCTACCTGTTTACAATTTTCTTCCAAGTTTCCTTCTCCAAGCCCAGAGCAGGTTGAAGCTGACCTAGCAGGGAAATCCTCACCTACTCGACTACGCTGAAGTGGGGACGGACAAATAGGAAAGGCGGAGGGATTTAATCAGAAAGAAGCAAGTGCTTAACCCATGGTTATTGTACGCTGTAAAAGTATTTGGCTTCTTTTATAAAATCATCTACATATATAACCTAAAGCTAAGACCAAGAAGAGTAACGGTAACTACCAGTTTTAAACCTCGTTTCCTAGGACCTTAAAAATCATCATCCATCCTGGAACGGTCAGCCTTCTTCCTCTACGTGATGCAAAGAGATAAAAAATGAGACCTTAAAGAGGCAGCCATCGTTAAGTTGAGATACAAACCTTATTTGATGGTAAAATCCTTAGCTTTATAGTAGGCCATGCTGCCTATCTATAATCGGAAATTTAGGGGTTTTTTTTCAGTTTTTGAAATTTCAACTTTTGGAGGCTCTTTATATACTTTTCCTGCTCAATGCAACAGCCTCTTTATACTTTCCAGGGTTCTTTGCGATGCCTTCATTTCCCACATTTCTCAAAACATGTGGGGGCTAAATCAGTTATTTCCTCCAACAAAGTAGACGCTAAATGTTAGAGAATCACATATGATAAGCAAACATACAGGGATCCTGAATTCTAAAATATAAACATGTTATCCAAAATTCCATTGTCATTATCACATTCCCTTTGATGAAAAAAACAAATCTTCCGAATGCCAGAAAAATTTTGTTTTCAATTTGTTCCACCAATAACAGCGACAAAACCAAAACAACCCTCAAATAACAGCAAGAGCTACAACAGCAAATGGAAGCAGTATTTAGCTATGTTTTTATATTCTTTATTTCAATTAGTCCTCTCAATAATGCCTAAAGCAAGTATTATTCTCATTTTACAAATAATAAACAAGAATTCAGAGGTTAAATCACTTGCTCAGCCACTAAAATGTGGCAGAGGTCAAAGTCAAAGGGAGGTCAAACTCTCGGTCCCACTTTCTACTGTTAATACATGATACTACCTTAACACAAATACAGTGGATTAAGAAACGTCTAGTATACTTCTGCACAGTTTGGTCAACATTAGTCAAGACTCCCACGCTAGAAAAACGAAAACAGTTTCTTTGGGACTACAGGAGACCAGGTAATGTAAGTCTGGGTGGGGATTTTCCATTTAGGCCCCGTCAGCCTCAGCCTGATAGGCACACTGGTTTGTGTTGGTTTTGAGTGTGCTTCATCCCTCCTCTACAAAGCATCTTAAATATTTAAACGCCCCTCTCTCCAATATGAAACACCCCAAAACACTAAGATAAAAAGGGAAAAAAATATTTAAAATGATAAAGTCAAATAATCAGAGTTTCTAAATGTCTTCCTAATGTTTTTAAAGCATCTCCCCAAATATGGCCTTATAGGTGTGGAGAATGAATTATGCGGTCTGCAAACTTCCCAAGCATTGTTTGCATAAAATCAATATTCATCAAGGATGGAGCCAATATGAAAGTTTACTGAATAGATTTCACACTAAAGGGCTTTTCTAGTGTTTAGAATATAACCTCACTCTACTTTCAAGAAACTGAAGAAGAACAACAGAAGAACCTGGTTCATGATCACAAAATGCTTTGAAATCACCAAGATTTCCCCAGCACCTGATACACCTTTTAATAACTCTGTAAATGAAAGAGGTGAAACATACATTTAAAATATTTAAAAGAAACAGGCAAGAGTATCTTTAGTGCATTAAATTCTCCAAATAAAAATAACCCATTTTATTTTTTACAGCTTTAAAATGATAATGACAATTTTAGACCTCAGAGCAGAGTAGTAAATAATCACAGTTTCCAAATATCTTTATTTAGGTACTACACTCACTCACACAATCTTTCAAATACGTCTCAAATTCTTGGGTAAGGCAGCTGCATCACCTACAACAGCACCTATGTTAATATAAATGTACAGTGGATGGTATATCAACACAGAGCACTTAAATAAAAGTGAATCTTCGGGAAGAATTAATCTGCAGTGCCCTGATATGTGGGTAAGTAGCTATGGGGCAAAGGAATACCTATTTGAATACTGAGCTTTAACACAGCTATTTGAATCAAATCACACTGCTTTACTAGACAATGCTGGGCATATACAACTGAAAGCCATTGTAGACAGTTTCCAAAAGTGAAGATTCATCTGCTAAGTTGAACTTTATTATAACTGGCACAGTTTAAGAAGCTCCACATTTAAGAAAAAGCTAAGGAATTACCAAATGACTATGGAAGATTCCTGCCAACCCACTTGGTAGGAAAAATACCAAAAAGGCCCAAGATGCCCATCTCCTGTTGTATAAACCCCGTATAATCCCCTTCTCCAGAGAGAGTGGAACTTGTGACTAGGGCAAACATCAGCCCATAGTTATATGACATAAGGGAGTCTGTAGATATAATTGAAATCATCTGTTTCTCACACTGAGGTTCTCTGGATGTACTGAGTAGCTTCCCTCTTGCTGCATTCTTGTCTTTGACTTTCAATAGTCTTATTATGATGTATCTAGGTGTGGAGCTCTTTTTAAATCCTGCTTAGAGTTTGCTGAGCTCCTCAAATGAATAGATGATTTTCATCAAGTTTGGGACATTATTTTTTCAAATATTCTCCTGCTGGCTTTAAAGAAGCATCGTTGCCATGTTGTGGACACAGCCATGTGACAGGAGATGGAAAGTAGCCTCTATGAGCTGAGAACGTCCCCTGCTGACAGTCGACAAGAAAGCAGGCACCTGGGCCCTGCACCTGTAAGAAACTGAATTAGGCCAAGAACCAGTGAGGTGGAAGAGGAGCTTTGGCCTCAGATGAGACCGAAGACCCAGACAACACCTTGATTTCAGTCTGGCAAGAATTCGAGCAGAGGACCCAGAGAACACATGCCAGGCTCCTGAGCCACAAAACTGTGAAATGATAAATTTATATAGTTTCAAGTAGCTAGGTTTGTGGTAATTTGTTATGCAAAAGAACACTAATACAGAAGCCAAAGAGGGGAACTTCCAAGACTATGATTTTGAAAATAATGCCTTCAAAATGTTACTTAAAATCAGATAATTTCTCTTTGGGTATTTATCATTCATTAACTCATTCAAAGTATTTATTAAATGCCAATTTTGCTCCTAAAGGTATTATGCTAGACGCTGAGCACAGAGGATGAGCAAGAGTAGGTAGGAGGGGAAGGAACTGGGGAATGGCAAACTAGGCTGGGTACCAAAAGAATTAGTAGCAACCAGGTCAAGACTACATCAGCAATCTGAATGTCTTGAAGTTCAACCCCAGGGTATTCATCTAAAATGATGGATCTCAACTCTGTATATTAAAAATCAGCCAAGAATGGAGGGAATCCCAATCAGACACAAAACAATATCCAAGTTCTGATCTCTATCAATTAAGTTAAAGTACTTGGGGTAGAGCCCAGGTATCCAGGTTGATTTTAACAGTAGCCATGACTAAGAACTATTGATGTAAAGCTTTTTGGATTCCAGTGAAGATCAATATTATTGTCCCAGACCTGGGTCTGGACTTAGTCTGAAGGTGAGGTATTAAGCCGTCCTCACAATGCAGACGGCGAAGAAGTGAGGGCAGGCATCAGAAGCAGAATGTCAGTGGAGGCAAGGCTTTGTGAAAAGTACTGTATGACCCAAAATAATTGAAATTGTTAAAGATCAAACGGTACATAAACCTTGTGATTTAAATTTATTTACGGATTTAAATTTATTTACTGGCAATAAATTTAATATCCTGACCATATTTGACTTAAGCTAGTATTAAATAAGTTAAATGTTTTGGAGTGCCAGGCTAGATGAATCAAGGAAAGAAGTTCCTGTAAAGTCCTATTAGAAAAGTTAGGACAATAAATCCTAGTTCACATTTTCAATGTGCTTACCCAAAGAAAATGGACATTATGTTCAGTTAGTTGCTCCCACAAAGGCTCTAATCATGGTAATGGGAAGTCTAAAGTATGTTTCAGGAGGGAATAGTTAAATAACATTCAGTTACAAAAGCACATACTCACATAGATAAACACATACTTATGTGTTATGACTAAAGTTAGAAAAGGCTGCACTTAAGGCTTTTGCATTTACTGCTTGATCTTGTGATTTTGAAAATTACAACAGAAATACTGGTAATGTTTTTGACTTACAAACACACCAGATCATTTGACCACCTCCCACTGTACCTCTCTAATCCAAAGCTAGCTTAATGGTTAAAACAAAGGTTGCCAGTGAAATGCTCTTTTGATACATGTTGAAAAATTTTACAAAAGAATCATGAATCAAAGATATTAATATTAGAACAATTTAAAATAAGTGCTTTAATAAGATTTGCCCTTGTTCCTTTGACCCTGAACTTAAGTTTATTACTATACAATGAATCTGAGAAATACATGGACTGTGATCCTTCCAAAGAAACCTTTTAGATAACTCTTTGATTCTTCTCCTTGAGTTCCTTTAAAGAAGGAGCTAAGTGTTCATTGGAAATATACCAACCTCACTAACTATTCCTTGCAATCATTCTTTCCCTTTTCCCTTGCCTGGACCCAAGTGGTCCACATTATGAACTCTGCGCCAAGGCCAAAGGGTGACTGGTGGCAATGGCTATGGAAGGAGTACAGTATAGAAGAAAAAACGTAATCTTCATAATTATACACAAATAACCAAAATCAAGTATTTTTAGTCTGAAAACAGAAATTTGCTTTTAAAAGTACTTTTATATAAAGGCTAGTTAGTTTATATATAAAGTAAAAGAGTAACAGCCACATATGAAATTTAAGCATAGAAAGGTATGACACTGACAGGAAGAGAACAATAGAAACAATAATACCTGGTATTTGTTTTGTGCTTATGATGTGTCAGGAATTGGTTAAATGCCCTACATATATTAATTAATCTTCATAATAGTCCTGAGGCAGAATACCACCTAGTAATAGAAATAATGGTATCTTGTGCTCTCTACTTAATGCCATTTCAGAAGAAAGTAGCAAATGTTTTTCTTCAGCAGCTTAAAACACAACAACAAAACACCACCTTGGCATCAGGGTGTCTCAAAACCCTGAATTCACCTCCCACCTCACTCTCCACGTCAAAGAGAGTGTGTTCCAACTGTGGTACAGAAATGAAAGTTCTTATGCTATTTTTAAAATTTAGAATTCAGTACATATTGGCAAGCTTTCAACCACATTTTTCTATTTAGCCCTTATGGCCAGGTAGCCTTAGACCTGCAACTCTATCTATCTTCAAAGTACATGTCACAAAACTAACATAAGGGAAATCAATGTCCTCGTAAGAGACACTGAACTAGTGCTTTCACATTAAAAACATGAATAGCTGTGTAAGAAAACTATGAACCCATCACACAAGGTTTCAGATTTTCAATGTAACATTCAGACTAGAATGAGGTGGAGCTGGAGAGAAGATAACGGACAAGGGTAAAGTCTTGGTTTTCACAGAAAAGGCGTGACAGAGGTTTGCCTACAGATGTGTGGGGTGGTTTGCAAGTTTCTAGATAAATTTCTTTTCTAACACATGGTTAGAATAGTCTGCATTAAAACTGCACAGCAGCTCTCTTGGACATACCTTTCTCACGTCTGAACTCTTTGGTTCTGTTGTCCAGGTTATAATTCTAGAAACAGCAAGCCTGGTCTCACTAGAGTTTATAAAATCTGTTGGATCCATCTGCCTGGCGAGAGACTCAATGTACTTCAGGATTGCAACTTTGACCTGAAAGATCCAATAGTTATAAACATTAAGTACACTTCATGAATCTTTGAATAAATTCTTAACTGATGATCAGAGAAATGTAAACACTATTGAGGGGACACCTTCTTTCGCCTTGATTTATGGTTCCACATGGAGCCTGCATCGATCAGGAGAGAAAGCATGAAATGACTGAGAGGTAAGTCTGGGAACTGGAAGAATGGCATGCAGCTTCATGTTCATTTTTAGAGTGGCACGCCTGCAGAGAAGGTGTGCTCTGCTCCTCACGCACGCAGCAGGACACTTGCAGGGTGGGAACTCACATGGGGAGGCCATGAGATTACCAGCTCTGCCGCTGACCAGGAATGGTAAGTATGACATTGTAGTTAGTTTTGATTTTTAGACATTGTAGGGCCCAGGGGTGTCCAACCTTTTGGCGTCTCTGGGCCACAGTGGAAGAAAAAGAGTTGTCTTGGGCCACTCGTTAAAATACACAAACACTAACAAAAACTGATGAGCAAAAAAAGGCTTTAAGTAAATTTATGATTTTGTGTTGAACCACATTCATAGTTATCCTGGGCTGCAAGCAACCCATGGGCTGGACACACCTGTAGGCCATATCTTGCAAGGCAGCATGTTCAGTAACCAAATTGGTATTCTCTCCTAACTTCTCCATTGATGTCTCAGTTGGTATTGACCCCAGGAGAAAAGGGTTATTATTGACTGGGCCTATCCTAAAGCCTCAACAAAAGTTTAATGATCAAAGACCAGAGGATGTACATGACCTAACCCACATGAACACAAAAATCCCTCCAATTTAGTTTCATTACAGGTATGATTTTATAAGAACATGTAACAAGTAATTTTCATGTGTTAGAATGCTAATATTTTTTAAAATTCCAATAAAATACCTCCCTCAACAAATCAGAATTTTCTAGTTTAAATACTGTGACAGAGTAACAATACCCAAACATTGGTAAGGATGTGGAAGAGCTAGAGTTCTCAAACACTGCTGGCAGGAATATAATACAACCATTTTAACAGTTTAAAATAATGTTAAACATATGTCTCCCAAATAATGTATTTCTCTACTGAGTACTAACCCAAAAGAAACGAAAACATGTCCACAAAGAGGTGATCAAGAACATTCACAGTAGATTTATTCGTAACAGCAAATACAAGTCATGTGTAAAAAAAATTGACTTCTAGAGGCTGAATTGTAATGACAAATCGTTACTACCAACCTTGAGGTTAGGAGTCTGAGTTTGATCCACAATAAATCTCATCAAAATGTTAAATTGTTGATCAAATGGAAAGGAGTCCCTGGATTTAAACAAAAGAAAAAAGCGTTTTTAAATAAAAATTTATATCCTAGCATAAAACTACATAAAAAGAAAAAATATACTGTGTGGCTTACTCTAATAGATGTAAAAACCAAGCCTGTTCCTATTTTTTAAACACTACTTTTCATCTTATATTAAATACTAAAGTAATACATATTACATAAAAATTTAGAAAAAGAGAAATTTTGTTAAATGTCCCAAAACACATACTAAACTTCTCTAGCTATCTTTCTAAATATTGCTCACCCAGAAAGCACTGCCAATTTCCAAATCTGATTTTTACATCCTGATTACGCTCCTACAGCTGACCTTGCTTAAGCTAACTATATTGTCTTCCTTGGTTCTAGCTGGGTTAAGTGCTTATGATTTATAATTGGTATAGTCATAAGAAGAATGCCTGTGGAATACTCAGCAAGAAAAACCCACATTCAGCTACAAAACATACACAGAAGCCTGGGGGTCCTAGGAGGCCCTCTCCCACTCCATTTCTTACCTGTTATTGATCTAATTTCTTTAGTCATCTCACATCTTTGGTTCAAAGGACTAACTATGAGGGCTCTTGGCTAACTAAAGTCAGTGCTCTCTCTCCTTCCCTTAAAATGCTGTCATTACTAGTGTCAGTGTAAAGCTGCATAATGGAGCCCATGTGGATAATGCAGACAGACGTACCATTGACACTAACAGGAAACATAATACAATGCAAACATCTATTAAATTGAGGCTAAGTGATTGCACTGCTGTTTTTGGGCTCTCCTAGAGACTTTTCTCAATCTACAGAAGTATAGTAAAAAGAAAAGAGATGCAGGTTCAAAAATATGAAATCACAGGACAGATGTGAAATTTAAGTGAAATAATACAAGAAGAATGTAAAGTGCATGGCACACACTAGGTATTAGTATTACCAGCATTATAATTACTAATAAGAAGTAAACTTGACCCAATAGCACATCCTTTTCTACTGTATCTATTTGTACCCAGGAAGCTATGAGGGCCACTTCTGGAAGTAAAGTACACTTCAGCCTACTACATGTTTTAAGGGACTCACATGGCTACAAATTTAAAAAAAACAGTTGACAAACCACACACAAAACACTTTCTTCTGTAGCAAATAACTGATGTATTGAACCAGGAAATGTGTCCTGTTGTTAGGGCTAGCCAAAGGACAGGAAATGAGGCAGATCCGCAATCAGGTCTATTACTGAGCCCTCAGTCTGCACTGGCTGATCCCAAATAAGCTTAAGCAGTTATGCATCTCAGCTGCTGAGAAAAGGGGATGATAGACATCCTTTAGAGCTTAGACCAGATATAATGAGAAGAGGATTCTTAAAGGAAAAAGGCATCCAGGGAAATTAACAGAAGAAAATAATTGTTTTCCTTAATCACCAAAGGTTAGGAATGTAACTGTAATATTCTTGTCATCCCTAAAATATCTGAAATGGGTCTTGTCATTCAAAAATTCACTTAAATTAAGCAAGTGACCTATAGGTCAAGTCTGGCTCGAAAATGTTTTATTTGGTTTTGACAGTGTCATAAAAAATAAAATTTCTCGAATGTGTTGCCTTAATCCTCATTTCAGACCATCCTTGAAAAGTCTGGTACCCACTGGGCCTACGTTCCAGCATAGCCACAAGTCACCACGTCTTTCCACCCCATCCATGACCCTCCCCTCTTATCCTCATCACTCACTTACTATAAGCTGGATCAGGCCAGACCTTGCAGTCAATGCCTTATAAATCCATTGCTATACTGATATAGAGGAATGTTCCCTAATGCTGGCTTATATGTGAAATATATATTTTTTTAAAGGCTGAACCCAGAGAAAGAGAGTAGAACAGTGGTTAGGAGGTAGGGGAAATGGGGAGTTGTTGGTTAAAGGGTACAAACTTCCAGTTATAACATGAATAAGCTCTGGGGACCTAAGGTACAGCACGGTAGTTATAGTTAGCAATAGTGTATTTATACACTTGGACGGTCCTAAGAGAATAGATCTCAGGTGTTACCACCACCACCACAACAAAAAAATAATTATGTGAGGTGAAGGTAGTGTTAACGAACACTGTAGGAAATCTTTATCAATATATACATGTACCAAAATCCTCATGTTGTGCGCTTTAAACATATACAATGTTCTATGTAATTATACTCAAAAACTGGGGGAAAAATGGTCTACTCCATAAACACTTACCTTGTGACATCTAGAGCCTTCTGAACTTTTGCTTGTACAGATCCAAGTAAATCTGCTCCCATTTTCTTAAGTAATTGTGTGAGAAGAACAAAAAGCCAGTCCTGCAAGTCATCCTTATGAATTATTATAAAATCAACAAGAGTCTCCAGAAACATACTGAAAACCTAGACACAAATGAAAACCAAACATTTCACATAATTCATAATTTCCTCCAAAGTCTCCAAAACATTAAAAACGCCTATACTGGCTTTGCCCAGTCTCTTACAACTTAGGTTAACACTGTTAACAACTGATCATACTATGGTAGACAAACGCATTAAAGAAAATAAAATAAAGAGAATTGGAACTTACTCTCTGATGTGAATTCCACCGCAAACCAGGCCATGCAACAAAACAAATTCCATGTTAGTTCAGAGTGAATTAATACAATTTCATGCAGTTTCTTCAAAGACCTGAAATGGCTACAAACTGATAACATACTCTCTCCTCCCTCAATATGCCTTTAAAATATAGTACAGAGAAAAATAACTTTGCTGAAAAGTATTAGTTTTTTTTTTAATTTCTAAGTATTAGTTTAATCTAGAGGTATCTTTTAAAAAAAGAAAAAACCACATTTTAACTATCATAATTCTATACTATTATTGCTCATTATTTAAAATCCAAAAAATACTGTTATTGGAAGACTCTCCATCAAGATGACAGGGTAGGTAGACACAGCACTTGCCTCCTCCCATGACCACATCAAAATTACAACTAAATTATAGAACAATCACCCTTGAAAACCACATGAAGACTAGCTGATTAGAAGTCCTATAACTAAGGATATAAAGAAGAAGCCACAGCAAGACTGGTAGGAGGGGTTAAGACCCAGAACAGGCTTGTCCCACACCACTGAGTGAAGGTTAAGAATCAAGAGGGAAAACTAGGCTACGGAGAACCCCGTAAGAAGTGAGGCTTTCTAGAAGCCCCACACCAGGCTCCTCAGTCCAGGGCACTAGGGCTAGAAAGAGAAGTCCCATAACATCGGGCTGTGAAAACCAGCGTAAATTGTGTCTGAGAAAGACAAGAGGCTTCTAGAAAAGAAGGCACTACAGGTCTTAAACACTCAAGTACTCACAAACTCTCTTAACCTGGAGCTGCAATGCAGGAGTAGTAACTCTAAAAATCCCAGGGACATAAGGGGATTAACTGAATTGACTGGCTTCAGGACAAGGGCAGCAGTTGGAACAGCTCTTTCCTGGACAAAAGTGCTGGCAGGTGCCACTGTTCCTTTGTTGAGTCTTCACCTCACCCAGGCGGCAGGTGCCAACGGGTGACAGGTCTCAAATCTCCAATAATCTGGCTAACACTGTGCAGTGCACCCTGATGATTCTGAGATCCCGCTTCGCCCAAGTTGTGAGCCTGGCCTGAACCTCTTTCAGATGCTGTTCCATACAAGCAGCTGGACTGGGTCTGCACTGCAGAATTTCCTAGAATCTCTCAAAAATGCACAAGCCCCAAATAAGCAGCAGCTGGTCTCAGCATGCCCCATATCTCTTCTAGGGGCAGCCAGCCTCCATTTACAGCAAAGCCACTCCCAGGAGCCTCCAAGGTCACCACAGGCAGCTACCAACCGCAGGTCCCTTTGTAGCTCCTAATAGGTAGCCCTTGGGCAGACACCCGCAGTGGTTAATGTGGGTGTGCACCAGAGTCCCTCCCAAGAGGCTCCAGAACCAACACACCAGGCAGCCAGTTTCAGACCACATTAGAGGACCACGCAACCATCTCCATAAATGACACAAACAAAGAGAAGACTCAGCAGGCACCAGAACACAGTTGCTTTGTGGGGTCAATCCCTACATAAGAGCTGGTCCACTGTAGTCATGGCCAGTCCTCACAGCCAGTTATCCTGAGGGTTAATCTCACACACTGATGTGTCAACATCAATCAAGGCTGCAACAGGAGAGAATGCCACATAAAGGACACCCATGGAACAACATACTCAGGTGACAGGGACTCTGCACCGCATGACCCCGCAGGACACCTATACTACTTAAAGCCTCTCTGCCAAGACTGGGAGATGTAGCAGATCTACCTAATAATAATAAAAAAGGAGAGAGGCAGCCAAAATGAGGAGACAAAGAAACATGTCCCAAAGGAAGGAACAGAACAAAACTCCAGAAGAAGAACTAAATAAAATGGAGACAAGCAATCTATCATGTAGAGAATTCGATACATTGCTTATGAGGATGCTCCATGAATTTTAGGGAAGAATAAGTGATCTCAGTGCGAACTTCGAAAAAGATATAGGAAGCATAAAAAAGGAGACAGAAAACATAAAAAAGAACTCATTGCAAATGAAAAAATACTATAACTAAAATAAAAAATATATCACATGGAGTCAACAGCAGATTGGAGGAATCAGAGGACTGAATCAATGACCTGAAAGACAAAACACAGCAGAAAACACACCATCAGAACAGCAATGAGAAAAGAAAAAAAAAAAAAGGACAGTTTAAGTGACCTCTGGGACAACATCAAGCATACCAAATTTGCATGCTTGATGCAAATTTTCTGGCATCCCGAATGAGGATGCCAGGAAGAGAGGAGAGAGAGCAAGAGAGGGAAAACCTATTTAAAGAAATAATGACCAAAAACTTGCCTCACCTGGCAAAAAAAGTGGCTATACAAGGCCAAGAGGTACACAGTCTCTCAAACAAGATGAACCCAAAGACGCCCACATGAAGATGATATAATTAAAATGCCAAAGGTTAAGACAAAGACAGAATCTTAAAAGCAGCAAGAGAATGATAGCTAGTTACAAGGGAGCGCCCATTAAGACTATCAGCTGATTTCTCAACAGAAACTTTGCAGGCCTGGGGACTGGTATGAAATATTCAAAATGATAAAAAGCAAGGGCCTATAACCAAGGTTACTCTACCCAACAAGGCTGTCATTTAGAATTAAGGGAGAGGTAAAGAGTTTCGCAGATAAAATAAAACTAAAGGAATTTGTTACCACCACACCAGCTTTACAGGAAACATAAAGGGGCTTCTATAAGAGAAAAAAGCAATATACAAAATATGAACAAGAAAATACAGTGAAAAAAAAATTCTCACTGACAAAGGCAAACACATAATAAAAACAGTGGATCAACCACTATAAAGTTAGTACAAAGGTTAAAAGGCGAAATTAGGTGATTTGTGTAACTACAACAATTGAGGAATACACACAAACACACACAAAAGAAGTAAAAAATATGACAAAAACATTAAACATGGGGGGACAAGAGTAAAAATTGTAGGGATTTTAGAATGTGTTTGAACTTAAGTGACCATCAACTTTAAAAACAGACTGTTCAAAACATCCTGATATATATGAAGCACATGGTAACCCAACACCAAAAATCTACAAAGATATACATGAAATAAAGAGAAAAGAATCGAAATACAATACTACAGAAAGTCATCAACATACAAGAGAGTAAGATAGTAAGGTAGTAACAGAACTACAAAAACAATCATAAAACAATTAATAAATTGGCAATAACTACATACTTACATTAAATGTAAGTAATTAATTACTTTAAATACAAATAGACTAAATGATCTAATCAGACGACACAGGTTGGATAAAGGGATAAGGAAACAAGGCCCATACATATATATTGCCTATAAGAGACCCACTTCAAATCAAGACAGACAGACTGTACGCAAAGGGATAGGAAAAGATTATTTCCAAAATAGACTTTCAAACAAAGTCTGTAACAAGAGACAAAGAAAGACATCTCATAATAATAAAGAAATTAATCCAACAAGAATATAACTCTTTTAAATATTTATGCATCCCAATATAGTAGCACCTAAATATATAAAACAAATATTGATAGACATACAGGGAGGTCTACGGTAGTATAATTATAGTAAGGTACTTTAAGACCCCTTTGACTTCCAGAGAGAAAATCAACAAGGAAACAGTGGTCTTAAATGACACATTCAACTGGATCATCTTATAACTGATATTTTTAGGACATTTCACCCAACAGCAGCAGAATATGCCTTTTTTTCAAGTGTACATGGGGCAGTTCCTAGCATACATGACAGGTTATACATAAAACAGGTCTAAATAAAATTGAAAAGAATGAAATCATATGAAGTATCTTCTCTGATCATAATGGGGGAAACTAGAAGTTAATTATAAGAAGAAACAGAAAAACATACAAACACATGGAGGCTAAATAACATGCTAATAAACAATGAATGAGTTAATAACAAGACCAAAAAAAAAGAAAAGAAAAACGAGAAAATCAAGAGACCTAGGAACAAATGAAATGAAAACACAACAACCCAGAATCTGTGGGACACAGTGAAAACAATTTTAAGAGGGAGGTTCATAGCAATAGAGGCCTATCTCAAGAAGCAAAAAAATCTCAAACAATCTAACCTAAATGAACCCGAAAAAGAACAAACAAAGCCCAAAGTGTGTAGAAGGAAGGAAATAATAAAGATTAGAGGAAAAATAAACAAAATAGTCTAAAAAAATACAAAAGATCAATGAAACCAAACGCTGTGTTTTTGAAAAGAAAAACGAAATTTATAAAACTTTAACCAGGCTCATTAAGAAAAAAAGAAGATCCTAATAAATAAAATCAGAAATGAAAGGGAAGTGACTACCAACACAACAGAAACACAAAGGAATATAAGAAAATGCCATGAGCAATTGTATGCTAACGAATTGGACAATCTGGAAGAAATGGATCAATCCCTAGAAACATACACCCTTCCAAGACTGAATCCAGAAGAAACAGAACATCTGAAGACAGATAACTAACAAATCAAATCAGTACTTAAAAAACTCCCAAGAAACAACAGTCCTGCACCAGATGGCTGCACAGCTGAATTAATAGTTATCCTTTTCTAACTATTTCAAAAACTTGAAAAGAATGGAAGGATCTCAAACTCATTTTACAGGCCATTATGACACTGATAACAAAACCGGATAAAGACATTACCAAAAGAATTATAAGCCAATATCCCTGATGAACATGGGTGTAAAAATACTCATCAAAATATTAGCACCAAATTGAGAAATACATGAAAAAGATTGCACACCATCATCAAGTGGAATTTAGTCCTGGGATGCAGGCTTGGTTCAATATTCGTAAATCAATTAACATGATACACCACATAAAATGATAAAAGTCATATCATATCAATAGATGCAGAAAAAAGCATTAGATAATATGCAGCCTCAATTTATGATAAAAACTTTTGGCAAAATGGGAAGAGAGAGAACATACCTCAATATAATAAAGGCCATGAATGACAAACCCACAGCTAATATCATACCCAATGGTGAAAAGCTAAAAGCATCTTCCTTAAGATCAGAAACAAGAAAAGGATGTCTACTTTTAACCATGGACATACAAGTAGCATATCATTTCTTTAACATAGTACTGGAAGTCCTACCCACAACAAGCAGACAAGAAAAAGAAATAAAAGGCATCCAAATTGAAAAGAAAGCATAAACTGTCATGACTTGCAAATAACATACTACTATTGGGTGGGCCGAAGTTCATTAGGTTTTTTCAGTATAAGATGGCCTAAGTAGCACTTAGCTGTCTTTAAGTTCATTTGAAACAATTTTGTTAAACTGTACTGTGACAGCTGTCATATAAGTGCGCATTTAAAAAAAAATTATGAAAACTGGTGAATTTTTGACTTCCAGCAGAAGAGAGACGTTGTGGAGCATGTTGTGAAGCACGCGCTGGCCCATATACAGTTAGCCTTCGCTGGCCTTCGGGAGGCCACAAACCATGTGGAGGAGGAGGCCGCGGCGATGGACAGCATCCCGGTGCAGTGTACTCTCCCTCGGCCCCTCCTCCTAGCTCTCCTGGTGTTGGACCAGATCGTCCCTGTGGGAGGTTAAGGCCTACATCTGACATAGGTTGAGGAAGTGCCCTTCCTCTCTGTGAGCCTGGAAGACAAGACCCCGAGGTCTTCACCCTGTGTTATACCTAAGGAAGCCTGTTTAGGTACTGGACACACATGGAAGAGTCCACTGTGCAAGCTGCCTGCAGGGTGTTGAGGGTGATATAGGTGGTGCTGGCAGATGCTGGATGACCCACCCCAGGACCTTGAACTGACAAAAAGCCAGAAGCAGATCCAGAAAGAGAAGACCAAGGGGAAACACCAAAGTCTGACATGAATTCCACCTCATTCTTCTTCAGAATTAAATTTTTTTCTTTCTTTCACATAGCCTTTTAATATTTCTTCATTTGCTTCAATTGTATTCCAACTACTTCACTATTTTTTGCCTTTTATTTTTATTCTTTTTATTTATATTTTACATTATTTTTTATTTTGCTATTTCAAATCTCACATTGTACCCTTCCCTCATACTACTCCATTTTGCCTTCTTCCTGCCCTTTTCTTATTTTCGTTGAATTTCCCTCCACCGCCACGCCTTGTTCCTATTCCTACGCATGCTATTTCTCCTCCCTCCGGTCCTGTCAAATGCATTCTTCCTTCCTTTAGTCAGTTCATTCTTTCCCCTCTTCTTATAATATTCTTATTTCCTTTCCATCTTTACAAATTGTGGCTTGTTTGGCATGGACATTATTGTTATTGCTATTCTTCTTCAACTGTATTCCTATTTGTTCACTATATTTTTTAATTTCAAGTCTCATAGATTACACCCCCTGTCTTACTCCATTCTGCCTCCCTCCTGCCCTTGCTTATTTGAATTTGGAATTTTATTTTATTTTTTCCCTTTCTTAGCCTGGATTCTATTCCTTACTCTTATTATTTCTCCCCCCTCTATCTTCTCAAAATCATTTTTCATTACTGTTGACACCTCATATTCTCTTTCCTCTTTCATGTAATATTTTTATTCTCTATTTTTATTAACCTTTGATCGGTTGTCATTGTTATTGACCCTGTTGTGGATTTTCTGCAATTTTGTTCCCTTTGGTTCACTACCTTTTTAATTTTACTTCAAATATTATATTATATACTTCCATTCTTACTCCACTTTGTCACAGCCCTCCCATTTTACCTAGATTTTAAATTTTATTTTCACTCTTTCTTCTCCTTGTTTCTAGTCCCTACTATTATTTCTCCTCCCTCTTCCTGCTCAAAATCCTTTTCCTCTCCTTTAGTCATCTCATATTCCCTATTCCTATCTTATAATATTCTTAGTGTCTCTCCACCTTTATTAATTTTTGGTTAATTGCTGTTGCTATTGCTGATGTGGTAGGGGGTTATTTTTGCTGGCGTGGGTTTGGTTTAGTATTGCTTTGTTACCTAGTACCTGTACAACAGCATATAAGATGTGGTGGGGGTTGTGACTCCCAGTCAGCCAGCTGGAGAGGGGAACCCATCAATGAATGAGCCACCAATAATCAAAGCCAAAGTACAAGAGAGCCCACATAAACTGAATAAATGGCAACTCTAGAGCATCCAGGTCAGGAGATCAAAGAGACTATATCACTGAATTACAAAGACCTCCTACCATAGAAGTCCACGCCATGAACAGAGTAAGGCAAAGCAGAGCAACCTGAGATGCAGAAACAAATAAAAATAATCACCTGGAATGGGGAGACAAAGAAATAGCCCCCAATTGAAAGGAAAGGAGGAATCCCCAGAAAAAAGAGCTAAATGAAATTGAGGCAAGCAATCTATCAAAGAATTAAAAATAATGGGTTATAAGGATGCTCAAGGAACTCAGTGAGAGCTATAAGAACTTTATGGAAGCCACAAGAAACTTAGTGGGAACTACAGCAACATGAAAAAGGACATAGAAACTATAAGAGCCAGGAAGAAATGATGAATACAATATCCGAAATGAAGTATACACAAGAAGGATTTAAAAGCAGGCTAGATGAAGCAGAACTGAATCAGAGAGCTGGAAGACAAGGTAGAAAGAAATACCTGGTCAGAGCAACAAAGCGAAAAAAGACTCAGAAAGAACTACAACAGTTTAAGAGAGCTTCAGGACAATATGAAACGTAATAACATTCACATCATAGGAATATCAGAAGGAGAAGAAAAGGAGCAAGGGATAGAAAACCTGTTTCAAAAAATAATGACAGAAAACTTAGCCCTAACTTGGTGAGAGAAAAAGTCATGCAACTTTAGGAAGCACAAATGGTCCCAATCAAGATGAACCCAAAAAGCCTATTTTAAGACATACCATAATTAAAGTACCAAATTTTAAGGCAAAGAGAGAACCTTAAAGGCAGCAAGGGAGAAACAGCTAGTAACATACAAGGGGGTTCTGATAAGGCTATCCACTAATTTCTCAACAGAAACACTATAAGTGAGAAGGGATTGGTAGGAAATATTCCAGGTAATGAAAAGCAAAGCTAACACCAAGACCACTCAGTCCAGCAAGGCTCTCACTTAAAATGGAAGGTGAAATAAAGAGTTTCTCAGACCAAAAAAGGCTAAAAGAGTACATCTCCACTAAGTCAGCATTGCAAGAGATGCTAAAGGGACTGCTATAACAAGGTAGGAAGGTAGGTAGGTAGGTAGGTAGGTAGGTAGGTAGGTAGAGAGAGAAAGAGACAGGGAGAGAAACACAGGTATAGAAAAAATGGCAATGAATAAGTATCTAGCAATAATAACCTTAAACATAAATGGATTAAACACTCCAACCAAAAGACATAGGGGGTAGCTGAATGGACGAGAAAGCACAACCCGCATATATGTAGTCTACAAGAGTCCCACCTCAGAACAAATGATTTACACAGGTTGAAAGTGTAGAGAAGGAAAAGAAAATATTCCAAGCAAATGGACACAAGAAGAAAGCTGGGATGGCAATGCTTGTATCAGGCAAAACAGACTTCAAAACAAAAGCCATACAAAGGAACAAAGAAGGTCACTGCATAATACTTAAGGGAATAGTCCAACAAGATACATCCCTTGTAAACATATATGCACCCAACATAGGAGCACCTAAAGATATAAAGAAAATTTTGGAGGATTTCAAGAAAGATATTAACAACAACAGTCATTACAGTGGATTTCAACACTGCACTTCAACAATGGATATAGATCGTCCAAACAAAGAATCAACAATGATATTGTATAGCATTGAATGACATTCTAGATCAAATGGACGTAACTGATATATACAGAAACTTTCCCCCCTCCAAAAAGCAAAATATACCTTTTTTTCAAATGATAGTGGAACATTTTCAAAGACAGACCACATGTAGGACACAAAAAAAGCCTCAACAAATTCATGACAATTAAAATCATATCAAGCATGTGCACAAATCACAAGGGATTGAAACTAGAAACCAACCTCAAGGAAAAAACTCAAAAATATTCAAATCCATGGAAACAGAACAACATATTATTAAATAATGAATGGATCAACAAGGAGATCAAGAAAGAAATCAAAAAGTATCTGGAAACAAATGAAAATGAACACACAAAAAACCAAAATGTATGGGACACGGCGAAAGCAGTGCTGAGAGGGAAGTTCACAGCACTACGCGCCTACCTAAAGAAGACAGAAAGATCTCAAATAAACAATCTAACCCTACATCTACAAGAACTAGATGAACAGCAACAAACAAAGCCCAGAATGAGTAGAAGGAAGGAAATAATCAACATCAGGGCAGAGTTAAGTGACATAGAGCCTAAAAGAACAATTTAAAGGATCAATAAATCCAGGAGCTGGTTCTTTGAAAAGATAAACAAAACTGACAAACATTTAACCACACTCATCAAGAAAAAAAGAGAGAGTACCAAATAAATAAAATCAGAAATGAAAGAGGAGAAATTACAACCAATACCACAGAAATAGAAAGGATTGTTAAGAAATTACTATGAACAACTATATGCCAAGAAAATGGACAACCTGGGCGAAATGGACAAATTTCTAGACACACACAATCTTCCAAAACGGAATAAAGAAGAAGCAGAAAGCCTGAATAGACTGATAACAACTAGTGAAATTGAAGCAGCAATCAAAAAACTTCCGGGATGCCCTGGCTGGCGTGGCTCAGTCAACTGAGCGCCAACCTGTGAACCAAAGAGTTGCCAGTTTGATTCCCAGTCAGGGCATACGCCTGGGCTGCAGTCCAGGTCTCCAGAAGGTGACATGTGCCACAAGAAGCAACCACACATTGATGTTTCTCTCCCTCTCTTTCTCCCTCCCTTCCTCTCTCTAAAAACAAACAAACAAACAAAAAAAACCCAAAAAACCTTATAACAACAAAAACAAAAAGAAAAAAAAACCCTCCCAGCACATGAAAGCCCTGGATCGGGTAGCTTCACAGGTCAATTTTACCAAACATATAAGGAAGAACTAACTCCTATCCTTCTCAAAACTATTCCATAAATTTCAAGAAAAGTAAAGACTCCCACACTCTTTTTATGAGGTCAGTATTAATCCTAATTCCAAAATCAGGTAAAAAGACAACAAAGCAAGAAAACTACAGGCCAGTAACTCTAATGAATATAGATGCTAAAATGCTCAACAAAATACTGGCAATCCAGATTCAGAAATATATTAAATGTATTAAATAGTATATTTGGAAATCAATAAACACAATGCACCATATAAACAAAATGAAGGATAAAAATCATATGATCATATCAATAGATGCTGAAAAAGCATTGATAAAATCCAGCACCCACTTTATGATAAAAACATTCAGCAAAGTGGGAATACAGAAAGTATACCTCAACATAATAAAAGCCATATATAAGAAACCTACAGCCAAAATTATACTCATAGGGCAAAAACTAAAAGCATTCCCCTTAAGATCAGGAATAAGACAAGGGTGTCCACTTTTACCACTTCTATTCAACATAGTACTGGAACTTCTAGCCACAGCAATCAGAGAAGAAGATATAAAAGGTATCCAAATTGGAAAGAGGACGTAAAACTATTATTACTTGCAGATGACATATTAGTGTACACAGAAAACCCTATATATAGTCTACTCCAAAAAAACTGCTCGACCTAATAAGGGAATTTGGTAAAACAGTGGGGTACAAAACCAATATTCAGAAATTGAAGGCATTTTTGTACACCAACAATAAACAATCAGAGAAACTAGGAAAAAAATTTCATTTACTATAGCAACAAGAAATATAAAGTATCTAGGAATAAATTTAACCAAGATCTGTACTCAGAAAACTATAGAACATTGAAGAAATTGAGGAACATACAAATAAATGGAAGCATATACCATGTTCGTAGATTGGAAGAATTAACATCATTAAAATGCCCATACTACCCATAAGCAATCTATAGATTCAATGCAATCCCTATTAAAATACCAATGGCATGCTTCACAGATATAGAACAGATATTTCAAAAATTTATTGGAACAAAAAAAAAAGATTCTGAATAGCATCAGCAATCTTGAGAAAGAACAAAAGAGGGGGTATCATGAAACTGATAAGCTATTATAATCAAAAGTGGTACTGGCATAAGAACAGACACAAAGATCAGTGGAACTGAACAGAGAACCCAGAAATAAACCCAAGTCTCTATGGTCAATTAATATTTGACAAAGGAGGCATGAACATACAAATGGGGCAAAAAACAGCCTCTTCAATAAATGTTGGGATGACAGGACTGGTACACACAAAAAAATGAAACTAGGCCACCAACTTACACCATGTACCAGAATAAACTCAAAATGGGTAAGAGTTAAATGTAAGTCATGACACCATAAAAGACCTACAGGAAAACATAGTCAGTAAAATTTCAGATATCCCACACAGCATTATTTTTTCCAATATATCTCCTAGGGCAAGGAAAATATAGGAAAAAAATAAACCATCAAGATTATATCAAACTAAAAAGCTTCCATATGACTAAAAAAACCATCATCAAAATGAAAAGGGAACCAACCACATGGGAGAACATACTTGCCAATGATACACTGGACAAGGGTTTGATCTCCAAAATATATAAAGATCTCATATTAATCAACACCAGGAAGACAAACAATCCAATTAAAAAATGGGCAAAGGATATGAATAGGCACTTCTTCAAGGGGGACATACACAGGGACCAGAGACATATGAAAGGATGTTCAGCATCACGAGCCAACAGAGAGATGCAAATTAAAACCACAATGAGATATAACCTCACACCCGCCAGAATGGCTATCATTAAGAAATCAACAAACAACAAATGCTGGAGAGGATCTAGTGCACTATTGGTGGGAATGCAGACCGATGTAGCCACTGTGGAAAGCAGTATGGTATTACCTCAAAACCTAAAAATTGAACTGCCTTTTGATCCAGCGATTCCACCACTGGGAATATATCCTAAGAATCCTGAATCACCAGTTCAAAAGAATTTATGCACCTCAATGTTCATAGCAGCATTATATACAATAGCCAAGTGCTGGAAACAGCTTAAATGCCCACCAGTAAATGAAAATGAATATATCAAAAAACTAGTACATTTACACAATGGAATACCACACAGTAGAAATAAAGAATAAGTCCTACCTTTTGCAATAGTATGGATGGAAGTGGATAATGTTATGCTAAGTGAAATAAGCCAGGTGGTGAAAGACAAATACCATATGACCTCCCCTATAAGAGGAATCTAATGAAAAAAATAGAACCACAGGCATGTAAACATGGAACAGACTGCAAGTGACCAGAGGGGAGGAGTAAGAGGGATACTGGTAGAAAGAAGGTGAAGGGACTAGATAAAGAACATGTATGAATGACCCACGGACATGGACAACAGTGTGGGAACTGACTGTGGGAATAGGGGTGGGATGAGCGCAGGAGGGCAGAAGGAGACAAGTTGGTACAACTCTAATAGAATAACAATTAAAAAAATGATTTAAAAAATTGGTGAATTTTTTGTGTAGCCATTTTAATACTGAAGATGGAAGAAAATACACATTTTTGGCATATTATGCTTTACTATTTCAAGAAAGGTTAAACATGCAACTGAACACAAAGAAAGATTTGTGCACTATATAGAGAAGGTGTTGCGACTGACTGAATGTGTCAAAAGTGGTTTGTGAAGCTCCCTGCTAGAGATTTCTTGCTGGAGGATGTTCCATGGTCAGGTAGACTAGTTGAAATTGATAGTGATCAAATCAAGATATTAACTGAGAACAAGTAACGTTTATACCACACAGGAGATAATTCACATACTCAAAATATCCAAATCAATAAAGTTATTGGTGAAAATGAATTTTATGTAATGACATAAACTGAACAGACTTTTTGGCTAACCCAATATATATAGAGATTCCACTCAAAATCTATTAGAACTAACATGTGAATTCAGTCAAGTATCAAGATACAAAATTAACATTCAGAAATCAAGTACATTTTTATACACCAATAATGAGCTACGTATCAAATACAGAAATTAAGAAAACAGTCCTATTTATAACTGGATTTAAAAAAATCCTAGAAATAAATTTAAGCAATTATAAGGCAGTGAAGAAAAAACTATTTGTTGTTATTATTAAAAACAAATAAATGGAAGTAAATACCATGGTTCAGGGATAGGAAGAATTAACATAATTAAAATGTCCACACTACCCAAAATAATCTGTAGATTAAATGTAACCCCTATCAAAATACCAATGAAACTAAAACAAACAATCCTCAAATTTATAAGAAACCATAAAAGCCCTGAAGAGTCAAAGTAATCGTGAGAAGGAACAACAAAGATGGAGATATCGCACTATTTATTTCAAACTATACTGCAAGCTATAGTGATCAAAACAGCATAATATTAACATAAAAAGACACACAGATCAATGGAAGAGAATGGAGAGGCCAGAAGTAAATCCACGTCTATATGGTCAATTAAGATACGACAAAGGAGGCAAGAATAGGGTAAAGACAGTCTCTTCAATAAATGGTGTTAGAAAAACTGGACAGATATATACACAAAAATGAAACTAGACCAATTTTCTTATAATATATACAAGAATAAACTGGAAATGGATTAAAGACTTAAATCTAAGACCCAAAACCATAAAACTCAAGGCAGTATACTTTTAACACTACTCTTAGTTATATTTTTCTGGATATGTCTCTTTGGGCAAGGGTGAGAAAAGAAAAAAATAAACAAATGAGACTACATCAAACTAAAAAGGTTTTGCACAGAGAAGGAACCATGAACAAAACAAAAAGACAAGCTACGGGACAGATGAAGATCGGCGCCAATGATATGCCAGGTACGGGGTTAATATTCATAATACATAAGAAACTCATACAACCTAACATCAAAGAAATAAATAATCTGATTAAAAATGGGCAGATGTGATTAGACATTTCTCCAAAGAGGACATACAGATGGTCAACAGACATATGAAAAGATGTTCAATGTCATTAATAACAGAGAAGTATAAATTAAAACCACAATGAGGTTATCACCTCTCACCTGTCAAAATGGCTATCATCAATAAATCAACATACAACAGGTTCTGGTGAGGATGTGGAGAAAAGAGAACCCTTGTGCACTGTTTGTGGGATTGCAAATTGGTAATGCCACAATGGAGGTTCTTCAAAAAATTAAAATGGAACTACCATTATGTCTCAGAAATTCCACTTCTGGGTATTTAACCAAAGAAATCCAAAACACTAATTCAAGAAGACATATGCACCCCTATGCTCATTGCAGCATTATTTACAACAACCAAGAAATGCAAGCAACATTAATTCCCCATCGATAGACAAATAAAGAAAAGGTGGAACATATACACAATGGAATATTATTGAGACACAAAAAGAATGAAATCTTGCCATTCATAACAACATAGATGGACCTAGAGGGCATTATGCTAAATAAAATAAGTCAGTCAGAGGAAGGCAAATACCATATGTTTTCAATTATATGTGGCCTCTAAAAAACAAAATAAATGAATAAACAAAACAGAAACAAACTCATAGATAACAGAGAACAAACAGATGGTTGCCAGAGAGGAGAGAGTTGGGGGAATGGGTGAAAAAGGCAAAGGGATTAAAATGCACAAACTGCCAGTTATAAAAACAGTCACAGGATGTAATGCACATCATAGAGAATATAGTCAATAATATTGTAATAACTATGTATGGTATCAGGTAGGTACTAGACTTACTTTGATCACTTTGTAAGTTATATAAGTGTGTAATTACTACGCTGTATAACTAAAACTAATGTAATATTGTATGTCAAGTGTAATTTTTAAGTTTTAAAATAAAGGTTATCATGTGACACCTATACAAAAAAAAATACTGTTATAGGACGATGGAAAAAGACTTGTGTATATATTTCTTTTCATTCTAGCCATCTATTTTAATGCATGCCAATTCAGATATTTCAAGAAATATCTTTATATAAAAAATATTACAAAAGCCATAAAAAGCTTTATAAAAGATTATAGCCTAGAATAAAAGCTCAAAAATTGTCATGCTGCTTTGTTCTCATTATTGCTGTCTAAGATGAGACAGAATCATGGTGGAATATCCCTGAGTCAATTTCAGGTAGGTAGCACCGTGTCTCCTCTACTTGGTTAATGAGTATTGGTCTACTGGGACAACCAGCCATCATATACCAAATAGCGTAGCAGTTATAAACCACCAGGGGTCACCTGTGAGATGGCTCAGAAAAAAGTCAATAAGCCCAAAGGCAGCCAGTAAATAATGACTAAACTGAGACCTCCAAACTCACTGTACAAGAGCCTTCTGATGGAAACAAATTTCCTTCTTTATCCTCACATTCTGGTTCTGAATCAGCAATCTAGAGGTGACAGGTAACAGAAATTTCATCAATGTCCAAAACCATCTAATCCTTTATACTATTGAATCCTATGAATCTTATGCTTATGATTTAAATCTTAGTGCTTTTAACACTATCTTAGAGAAAAATCTTGATAATTATCTATCTTTGATTATCTATGTGGCCCTTAAACTCAACCTCTCTTGGATCTTATTGTTAATGTAAATCTTGCTGTGAGGGTCAGGGTTATAACAGGAATTTTAAGACAAGCTTCAAGACTGATTTGAGGAGAAGTCCCGTGCAAAAAAACGGGAGAGCCCCTGCATCCATTCTCTTACACTCCTGTGAGCATCTCAAAAGGTAGGGGTCATATGCTGCTTTCTGGATCCCTAACACAGCACAGGTACTCAATAAAGGCTGAATGATTAGAGATGTTTGACACTTAAAGGACAAATCCTATGAGGAAGAAAGGCTAGGAAAAGAAAGGACATCACAAAAACAGGCTGGAGTTTCTGGCCATCACAGGTTTCATTCTTGCAGAAAAATTTACAACAGACCATTTTTGGTAGGAAAACTGAAGTATAAGACAGTTTTAAATCTTGCATGTCAAGCAGTTAAGATTTGCTAATGGTGATTAGGTTTTCTCAATTTCTACCCTTTAGTTTCGGTCCTTTATCCACCCTTTAACTTTCCCAGTATCATCCGTTTTCTTTCTCTAAAAGCATCTAACAGCCTCTAAAGGCTTCCTCCCAAACAATGCTAATTAGTTAAAATCCAGACTCCAAGTAAACATATGTAAACGGTTCCTTGCTCAGAACCACTTATAGAAAGGGCCCTGTCCCTTTATTCTCGGGTGTTTTCCTTTAGCAGGGATGCCCCTGTCAGAAAGGCTGTCCTAAGGCTCAGTGCCCCTCCTGGACCCCTAGGAGGTAGAATCAATAGCTAAGTGGCCGCCATCCAGTAAGTTCTTGGGGCCAGGAAAATTCTATTTGGAGAAATAACTTAACTTGGTTCTCTAATAAATCTATTATATAAATGCTTCCATTTCTCCATCTTGTCTTACAGAGAAAAATTCTACCCAGGATGCAAAAAAATAAAAACAATTATATACCTGGTTATTTTCTTCACTACTGTAACTTTTTTTTTAAAGGCACTATATTATATTACAATGTTACATTCTAGCACGTAGGCCACTGTTTGGCTAAAAGGAGCTACCCAAAGATACTTGCTGAAAGATAACAACTGATTCTCTCCATGATAACTCTTACTTGAAATGCGATTTATAACTTAAAAGGTTCATAGACATTTGAAGTTCCCAAGAATTCCATTTTTAAAAGATGTAACATAAACTACTGCTGAAATTAGTGTTAAATCTGTGAGGTTTTAAGTGCACTATGGGGAATCATTGCTCATTCTTTAATAGTATATTATACAGTTCACACAGACATGCAGAGAGGACTGGAAATAAGGCACTGTTCCCAGTTACCTTGCTATGCGGGTCAGCAAACATTCGTGTGAAGATTTCACACAATCTTTTCAGTTCTACTCGACTAAAAAAGAAATAAAATGGAAATAAATGTACTTTAATAAGTCAATGCTGACATTAGTTACAGCTTAGCTTTTAAAAATCCTTTCATTTAAGTCAACTACATAAGTTTTATATAATTTTTATATAACAGTTTTTTCACACAAAATATTTTCTACTATTTAACACATGATAATTTAAACAGGAATATAAAACTGTAATAGTTTTGTTCTTATTTAAAATGAGGAAAGTAAATCTAAGAGACTGCCTAAATTCATATATGTGGAAATGACAATGCCATGAGATAAACAAGGAAAACATGTATTTAGGGGCCAGACAGACTAAAAGTTTAATCTGTTTTGTTACAGAGAAAGTACTCTGATGTCTTTATATCTGTATCAGTCACTTATGTAAGAGCTACGTGGCTGCTGTCAGGATTAAGGAGGATAACACATCCTACCTACGACTGTGCCTCAGACAAAGCACTCATTTCACGTTAGGGCCCCTTTGCCTTTTCTTTTTCTTAACTGTACTATTGAGTCCCATTTTCACTTCAAATGGAGAGATTTTAAGTGTCATCTCTCCCTAAATCATGCCTCAGTAATTCTCCCTCATACACATGATGCAATCTAGATTAGACCAACTGATTTCTAGAAGTTATTCAATGGGTACTTGGTAAACACAAAGATTGAAGACACTGGGGACCACCAGAAGGAACCGATTCTTGAAGCAATAATCACGAACAAATCATCCTCATTTTGATTTCTGACAGATCATTGCAGGTCAGAAGCTACCTGCATTTCACAAAACTTCTCAAGGTATCTTCATGAACATAACAGAACTGGGCTGGGGGGGTGGAATCAGGAGGTAGGAATCAGTAGGGTAGAGTCAGACTGACTTGGTAGCCATACTGCACCGTGATCATCTGTCAGTGCTCACTTAGCTTCACAGAAGCCATCTAGAACAGAGTTCCAACCTCTGGGCCACGGACTGGGCCTGTTAGGAATCAAGCCAGCTGCATGGCAGAAGGTGAACTTGAATATAACTCATTTGAATCATGCCCCTCCCCCAACTCCCTGGGTTCGTGGAAAAATTGTCTTCCACGAAACCAGTCCCTGGTGCAAAAAGGTTGGGGACTGCTGATCTAGAACTTAATGGTGTCATACCTTATCTTTAAAAAATTATCTGAAGACTGACTATAATATACTGTAAGTCATGGATTTTAAGCTGCCCACTTTTTAACATTTTAATATCTCTGTAATTGAGAGTCATCTTATAATCAATTATATAATCAATGGTTTAATAAGCAGCATTTCTTCTTAGATGGATATAAAATAATGGTATGTCAATGGTGCCTTAGATTTGATGAAATATGGTGTAAAAACATACTTTTTGGTATGTGTGTAATACAAGCTCATGTTAGAAAATTTATGAAATACAGGATTATAAAGAAAAAAATGTAAAAATAATCAATACTGGGGATAATACTGTTATTATTGGTACTCCATTTAGTATCTCGGTACCATGTATATTTAAACTGCATATATGCATATGTGTATTAAAATTTTTTAGAATGAGCCTATCACTTTTCTACACCCTGAAGTGTAATAAACTGTACCGACCTAAAGAGTTTTATTTTCCCATCAACTGACAGTGATAGTTTCCAGAGTTTTGTTTTTCACCTAAATTGCAACCTGTACCAATATTTCTCAAATAATAGCTACCAGACAAATGTGAATTGTAAGAAAATCAAATGTTATAAATCTAATAGATTACAGAGTTTTTGTCATATATTTCGAAGTCTTTGGAAGGCACAGACTAGGTCTTAGTTATCTTAGCATCTTTAGTGCTGGAACTCTGTAAGGATTCCATAAATGACAGGGAATCCACTCACCACCAACCCCCCCCCCCACCTCCCTGGAGTACAGTATGAGACTCAAACTTAGCTCACAACCTCAGTTTTGTCCTTACCTCAGCGTTCTTTGGCTCTTCAGTAAGTTCTGCAGGCCTAGCAGCCCTTCTTTCCTTTCTGACCAGTTTGAACTAGCACAGTGGTTGAGAACTTCTGCTACATCCTCAGTCTGACGCAGATAATGGGGAATGCCACCGTTCCTGGAACCATACGAGCGCTCAGAGCAAACACTCGAGGCATCACTATTGGCATCATCGTCAGAATACATCCCATATGGCTCATATCTCCTCCTCACAGGTTTCTTCTGCCAGATCCAATGAGGGATGGGGTGATTGAGGAAGAAATGGAAAGACGAAATGACCATGAGTCATGCCAAACAAAACCAACAAAACCAGAGTCAATTGTAAAAAGATACACACACACAATATGCAGATGCACCACACCTGCCCTGTGTTTACAGATTAGGGAACAAAAACAGAAACGCAGACTTCCGGTAGATACAGTAAGTAATAAGTAGAGCAACCTGTAGCAGAGAGAAAAGAATATGGTCTCTAGTATGCTTTGTAGTCTTCAGTAACACAGACTTGGGTTGTAATCCTGCTGCCACCACTGACTGGCTGTGTCACTTCAGAAAGCCTCCTGACTTTTCTGCTTTGTTTCCCCATCTTTGGGATAGTAGTTGATAGTAATTACACCTTGCACAGGCTTGTTGTGAGGATTAAATGGAATTATACGTTAAATAACCTGGCTCAGCACCTGACACAATGGAAGTACGTGCACCCACAGCCCCCTCCCAATCAAATGTAATAAATCTTGAGCATGTTACGGGTAAATCTGTTTGAATAGTCACGCTTCTTAAAGTCTGAAACTGAAATGTCAGTAGCAGAGTATTTATCCTGTGTATAAAGATTCCAAAGCTTTCTTGGCCACTTTTATTAAGGACTTAAAGTTTTATAACACAAACAAGCTTCCTGTAGACTACAATTTCTCTTACCCTGAATATAAGTTAAACCCATAAATAATATAGTTTAAGCCAATAACAAATAGTTATTGGCTTAAACTGTACAAATATAATTTTCTAATAACATGGCCTTTATTTACATCCCAAATTGCTCAGGAAGTTCTGCCTTACGCCTACTGTCTCAGCATGATTATTAATAGCACCCCCTTTCCACTCTCCAAAGTATGATCACTTTACTTATACATAAACTAAGTACCTAAAATAAGAAAAATGTTGAATATATATTCAGTTATGAAATATAAGAACAGACACAAATGGGGTTAATAAGTAAAATGAAACACTATTGGGAGAAGGCGCAGAGTTTGATATTCAAAATAAATATTAAAACAAATGAGAGGTGACTGACTCCATAACTAATAAAAGCTCTACCAGATTCAACAATATGATAATTCAGACCAGGACTTGCATATTGTACTACAGTTTTTCTTGCCTTCACTAGCTCCTAAAGAAAATATACTTGCAACAGAAAAAATAAAGTTGTAAAACAAAAGTTAAAGCACTGGTACCTTGCTCCTGGAGTCTCCTAACAGCTGTAGGCAGGAAAATATTGAAGGATGGGGAAAAAGCATAGAGAATTATGTCAGAAGCATATGAGGGGATTGTTCTTGCAACAAAAGTGTACAGCAAAACATATCTTAGCAAACCAAAAATACAGGTCAGCAAGCGATTCATTATCAAGTGAATAATAATAAAGAATGCTTTCATAATGGCATTTCCTAACTTTCCTATATGTCTTATAAGACCTTCCAGTTCTTGTTGTAATTCTATGCAAAAACTCTCCCCATACCACTGAGGGACATCTCTAAAGTCACCATTAATTCTGTGGTCCCTCACTATGATACATTCTGTCTGTCCCAGGGCTTCTATTCTATGAGGCAAGAAAAGTGTCCATTTTGCTTTTTCTCTTCTGCCAATCAGGGAAACCAAACAGTTTAAATAAAAAGTATTAAGGGAAACATAAGTGTAAATGGAGCTAGAGCTCAGAAAAAAACCCAAGTCAAGTAAAGCCGAGGCTCAACTCTCAAGTCCTACTCTGCCTCCTAGAACTTTGTACACAGCCTCTCAGGCAGTTCTTTATAGAACTCCCCCTCCACCACCCCAGCCTTAACTGGAAGTCCCATTTAACTAAGGATTAGCACATCCATCATTTCCCACCCCTCTGACCTTCACTTCCTGGGGTCTCTGAATAAGTAAGAGACATAATCTAAACCTGCAACTTGGAAGGAAAAATTGCTTCACAGAATTCTGTTCCAGCTTGTGACTCCTAAGTTAAAGCCATGGTTACAGCAATTACCCTCAACTCCTGTATCTGCCAGAACGAGGCCCTCCTACACGTAAGGCTGATGAACAGAGCTGGCCAGGCAACCCTTGCTTACAGGGGAAGCATCATGAGAGCTAAAACTGCTTGCTCACAGTCACTTGTCAAGTAATCTTACTGATCGAGGATAAATGAGGGAGAGACAGGAAATGCAAAAGTCAGAATCACTGTACTGTAAATTTTGATCATACCAAACATGGTTGAATTTTTTTAAAACCTGAGGGTCAGAAAGCAGGCTATTTCCTTAGAAGAGAAGAAATCTTCAAACAGCACGAGCACAGCCAGATATTGGTTCTAAAGAATACCTAATTAAACGATGAGCACACAAATCAAAATATGCATGAGGTTGTGCTCCTTCCAGCTGAAATGTGTCTTTAAAACACAATTTGACCACAAGCAGATTCCACTAAAGAATTTTTTGCTGTAACTATAAAGGACCTCTAATCACTTTATATTGTTTCTTTAGATATTACATTATAATAATGCAAAAACATTCCACCAGTGCTTCATTTCCTCAAGGAGTTAATCTTAAATTTGGGAAAAGTTCCCTTAAATATTGACTAATGAACTCATTAAAAAAAGAAAACATATGGAACTAGTGAGGTAATGGAATAAATGCAGATTTTCAAATCACAAAGTCTAATACCTATTATAATGATTTGTTTAGGTTATGCCATCAAAGCTTGTAGAGCAACAGAAGAAAGAATGAGAAAGAGATGCTGAAAAAAAAAAGGAAAAGAAAGACACCCAATGACCTCAGAGAAACCCAATGTCATCAAAGCTTCCTTGATACCGAGGAGTACTGAAGAAACACTTGATGGTAATAATTTTGTAAAGTCAATTTTCCTTTATGTACAGAGATAAAAGTTTAAGAAAAAACAGTAATATAAATTTACCCTATATTTACACAATTTTAAAGAGCATCAAAGATGGTTTAGTAACCTGATTTGGAGGCAATTTTCTGTTAAGACAGAGAAAATGAGGATGAGTAATTCAAAGAGACTCTATACACATCGTGACTCTTACCAAAGCATCAGCAACAGCTGCTTCGAGATCTGTACTTGTGCTTAAAACACGCATGGCATTCACAGAACCAGGTATTCTTCCTGCCTGGCCAAGCCCAAACCGGTCTATTCAAAAAACAAAAGCAAAATATATGTCACTTTAATTCATATTTTCTCAATTCTTTGCAAGGGTTCCCGTCTCTTCCCACCTACGAACAGAGGCACTGAAAAATTTCTAGCCAATTTTAACTACACTTGTAGTTTTAACTACACCTGCTTACCAGTGGCAGAGAATAGGCTGTTCACACTTAATACCATCGTGCCACAAAACATCCTGACAATTGAAAAGGTTCTTTAATAATATTTTATTTTTGAAAAGTGCTGAGACATGGAAAAGAGAATAACTTATAGAAGGGAGCTGAGCTAGGACTTGAGTCTTTTAAATTTATTTAGCATTCCCTTTAGGGCAGTGATTTTCAACCAGTATGCCACAAGAGGCACACTGGTGTGCTGCAAGAATTTTTAAAACATGCAATACCTGACTATTTAGTTAAAAGCACTGGCCCCCTCTTCCCGTAGACTGTCAAATAAAAAAGGAAAGAGGCAACGGTCAACACAACAATAGCTGTCTGGTGTGAATGAATCAAAATTATACTTATTTTTTCTTCTCATATCGGCAAAAAATTTATTTTTTGGTGTGCTGCAGAATTTTAATAATTAGTTGATGTGTGCCAGGAGAAGACAAAGGTTTAAAATCACTGCTCTAAAGGAAAGTGGCCCTGCGTTTGGTGAAACTAATTAGAAAGCTTCGAGGTTTAACAAATGAGTTCTAATGCAATGTGCAATAAAGCTAAAATTTGAAACAAATGTATTAAATTGATTTCTGTGCAAATCTTCATCAGTGTCACTCCTGTTTAACTATTATTAAGCTCAATTAATTTTAGGCATATGTTCATCAAGTTATTTAAAAGTTAATTTATTAAAATTCTTTAATAATCACCACAAAAAGCTAGCATCTTAACTACAAAATATTAATAATTCAGATGATATTGTATACACTTTTCCAGAGTCCCTCAAGAAGTTTTAAATGATAGTCTTAATGCATGTAGTCAAAATGGATAGAATACAAAGGACTTAAAACAAATTTTCAGTTCAAACAACTATTATAAGGTTGCTAATGATCATGGACAATGAAAACTAACTTTTAAAAGTCCCTTTAAATCAGTTGACCAGTCTTCCTTAAGAAGCACTGAGATTTGAACTATAATAGGAGAAAGTCAGTGTAAATTATGCTTCACAAGTGTGTCACACTATCTATTGGTAAGTTTCTTATTTAAAATGCTAAGATATAAAAAACCTTTGGAAAAACTGTTAAGATAAAAAATGCTTTTTATTACCAAGTAAGACACTGGACAAGGAAAATCTCTGTTATTAGTCACATGAAGCATTTAGAATAAAAGGAAAATATCTGTTTTACATGAATTGATCTTTCCTATAAAATGATATATATATATATATATATATATATAAGATTTTAGATGTGCAACAAAATATCACCTACAAAACTCGTGAACTTCAAAAGTGAAGTGTTATTTAGCTTTTTAAAAATGTTAGTTTCAAAACATTACATCTTCCATTGCCACAGAAAGGAAAAAATGTAAACATTGTAAAAAAAAGTTATACAGTCATGAATTTTTATAAACAAAAATTGTATGTTATACTACCCCCTTTTTTAATGCACTTGTTGATCATACTGAATGCCATCTTAGCCATTTAAGGCAATTTAATGTGCCATATAAACTAAAGAGAAACCACAGAACAGTTATATCTATATATCTATATAGATATAAATTATCAGTTGAAATATGAAAAGTATAAATTTGAGATTTATTGTGCACATAGTTTCATAAATGATCTTTGCTCTTCTTTTTTTTTTCCATTAAAAAAGGGTAGATAGTAAGGGATTTATGAGTAACAGAATGAAAGTAATTCAGTTAAAAGCCATTTAAAAATTACCCAGCATGAACTTAAAAGTCTATAAAAAAATAAAAAAAAAATTAGATCTCATGCCAGCAATTCTTGCCAGGGATAATACTTATTTTTCAGATACAAAATTAAAACTCTAAAAACAATGCAATCATTCTGTGCTTCCCAGATGTATACAGCTTTGTCATAAGCTGTGACTGCAGATCGTTCTATATGTGTCATAGATAATTTGAATTCCAAATCTTGAGGGGAAATGTTTGTCTGGATCTAAGCAAAATTATAAGTCTTTTAGTTTAACCACAGCAAAATCTGTTCTACATTCTCACTACTCTGATACTATTATGAAGTTCCATTTTTCAAGAGACGGATATATACAATTGTACCCTCAGTTTGGCCCATAACCTTTAGGAAAATGTGCTAATCACAGCACATATTTAAAAAATGCATAGCTGGCTTCATTTAGAGGAAGAAGAGAGAAAAAATCTAACTCAGTGAATTGGTCACAGTTTTCACCTGTGATTTAATAGACTGTGTTTTACTCAATAATGTTGTCATTAGGGATTGTTAGCATATCAAAATGATGTCAGTTAAATCTGGAAAACTGATATTAGTGGGTGCTTATTTTTGCCCCAATGGCTAACAGCAGTGAAATTTTGGTATTGCCAGAACAGGGCTAAGATGGAAAGCTTGGGGTCCAAAGGCTGCAAAAGCTACCATTAGCCTGACTATATTATCTAAATCAAGATCGACAATACATTTATTTTTATACATATAAAGTTACATATGACATAATTTGATAACTAAACAGTACCTCCAAATAACTAGAATCTGACACTAATAATTAACATTAATAATCACCACTTTATTGGGAGCAAAGACTTTGGAGATGAGACTCTGTTGGATGATATTTATACCCTACTCCCTACAGAGATCCTTCTGATACCTAGAGTTTGGGTTGTTTTCCTGGGGGAGGGAGCAAAAGGAGGGTAAGGTGCTTTCCCATTTGGTTTTTTTTTTTTTTTTGCTTTGTTTTGTTTTAACATAAATACGAACACTGGAGAGATAATGTCAAACAGGCTATAAAGCATCTACAGCCTATTAACAGAATCATAAACATTCAACAACTCAAAAAAATAAAAGCACGTTGGGGGAAAAAATGAGGTGCATACATGCCAAGTGCTAGCCAACACTGATGAAAACGAATGTTAAAATGAGTGTGAAACTAGAACATATGAAGAAGCCAAGTCATGCAGTTAGCACTTGTTCACCTGACTGCCCAACAGATTCAGCAGTGGAGAGAGCACTAGTGGACCTGGAATGACGTCGAGAGGCTGCAGGTAAAAGGAACGGTAACACCCACAGGATTAACACAGAAGTACCCAAGACAGAAAATGCCACAGTCCAAAGGAAATGCAGGGACTGCTACCAACAGGCCATGTTTCCTCGTGAAAAGAAATGGTGCTAGATATGAATGGATAGCAAATGCCAACCCCCAAATTCCATGGCAGCCTGCTGGCTCTCACACAGCTATTAAACACACAGGCACAACAAAGGCACTCTTTAAAGTGTTCCTTATGCATCAACTAATTCAGACTCCAGGTTGATATTCACGCCATGAAGCCTCTATCAGCCATTATGAAAATATGCAACATGAAGAACATCAGGAGCCACAGAGCACCGTCTAAATCCTGGAGTAGAACAGCAGTAGAAATGGATTAACTCAGCCCACAAGATGTCTCATCAGTATGTGATGCATACGCAACCATGCACCAAAAACAAAAGCATAGAAGTTCATAATGTTATTTGAACAGAAACAGAATGAAATCACAAGAAGGGGGCTCAATAACTGGAATTCCATTCTCCTCAGTCAAAATATTTGCTGCTCTGTTGCATAAATATCCTAATTAATGACTTTATTTTTTAAATTTTTAAAAATTTATTGATATTGGGGGGGAGTAGGGGAAGAGAGGGGGAGAGAGAGAGAAACAGACAGACATTGGTTTTTGTTGTTCCACTTATTTATAAACTCACTGGTTAATTCTTGTATGTGCCCTGACTGGGGTTGGAACCTGCAACCTTGGTGTACCAGGATGACGCTCTAACCAACTGAGCAACACAGCCAGGGCTGAGTTTACTTTTTAATTATTGAAAATGTAGTATTCAGTTTAATGGCCTTCCTTAGAAAGGCATTTGCAGTACTATGATCATGAGCATTGGCTCTATAGTACAACTGGGGAAAAATCCTGGTTTGATCAAAACAAGCTGTAAGACCTCAAGCAAAGTAATTCTGTGTCGCAGTTTCCTCATTTGTAACATGGTGCTAATAATGGTACCTACCTCTAGGGTGTTAAGAGAATTAAAAGAGATCACACATAAAGCACTAAACACAATGCCAGGCACAGAAAAAATAGTGGTTAACAGCTGTCATAGTGATACTGGTGGTGGCAATAACAGGTAAGAGTAAATTCCAACTTACATTTAGACATTAAATACTATTTTAGTAGCAAATATTCATAATAAGCACATTAACTCATCAATCAAGCAAATATATGCTAAATGCTGTCCTCATAGGGAGAGAATAATGTTTAGAAATAATTATATAATATAGACTTGATCCAAAACATAAATTTACTGACCAGAGTGCCACACAATATATGGCTTTTCTTTACCTCAGGAAAAAAAAGATGATATGCTTTTATTCATTAATCTGAAAAGAACATGATGATTGCACCACAGAAAATTCATAGGCTTAACAAAGTATACTAAGCAGTGCTACTTTTCACATACACTGCTATGGTATAGTATCCTGTACACGTTAACATTCACAGTCATAAAAATATCAAAACATCTTCAGTTTAATTTTATTTAAGATCATGTCACTTTATGGAATGCACATAGTTGTGGTGTACATGGTATTAAATAGCAAAAGCTACTGATCAATAAGGACAGATTTTTACCAGAATGCAAAAAGAAAGTTTAAAAATTCCTAATTCCTCAAGAAGCACAAAGATAAACCAGCAATCTCTAAATCAGATATTATAAAATAATCATGTTACTCAAATAAGTTGGCAAAATATTTTGTAAGACTGAAACAAAATAGTCATTTTATTATATAAGCATACCAGTATCGCATGATAGTTTAAACCAAAAATAGCTTTTAAAGAATACACGATCTAAAGGTTTCTTATAAAGTTGTCCTTTGGTTCTATTTCGACAGAACATTCTACAGTAAATCTGAAATGTAATGAGTCCTTTGTCACATTCTCAGTAAATATCTGACAATGAAATCCAAGGTGAACCCATTTACATTAAAACCTTATTTACAAGTCCTAGGGTCCTGAATTTCACTTAAAACTTGTCACTGTAACCACATAAATATATAGTCATACTGTTAAAATGGCCCAAAACAATGTTGTGATAAAAGTGCAATCTTAAAGCCAATATATATTCACTGAAACATAACTACTTTCATCCTCCCCCTGCCCGCCCCCGTTTTGAAAGTGAAGGTTGGCCATATGAACTGATATGAAGGGGGCCTAACACACACATTCACTAATTTATAAAGGGTGTGGGAAATGACTATTTAAGTGAATTAGAAAAAAGAGAAAACTTTGCATTCTTTGAAGGGTGCAGTAAGTTCCCCTGGGAACATCAGCCTTCTGGGGCTTATTTATGAATTCCCAGGCCCTAGCCCCAAGCTGGAGATCCTGATTTCGCTGAGCACTTTCTATTTGCCTGAGCCTGGAGAGGTCTCACAGAAAGCATTTAATACTTGTCAGAGGAACAAATGAAAGACACTAAATTATCAAAACTGCTTTCAAATGAGGCAGAGGGACAGTGCCTGTCCCAGAGGGACCACAAAGGATTATGCTTATCGATTGCTCAGAATGGTGCCAGGTATAAGGGGAACAAAAGTTTCATAAACAAATTTAACTTATGGAGGGGAAAAAAGGAATGGTATAAAAATTCAGTGGAAAAGATGTTACTATTGCCCCGACCACAACAGAAGACACGTGCTGATGCCAGAGTTCCTCAGGAACGGAAATAGCTGCATCCACGTCTTCTGCCTTGGTGGAAGAGAGAATGTATTTCAACATTCTGGGTTGTCATCAAGACGCAGAGCAGAACCACTTTACCAAAGAAAGGGAGTGATAGACTAGATCACTCAACAACTCAGGGTTCAGTTAGGACTCAAAAGTGCAGCACAGGTTGCCTGGTCCACAGGCCACTGCTGAATTACAAAGGCTGCTTCTATGGACAGTAACATACCAGGACATGTACAAAATAAAAAGACTGGATTGCTTCTAAGAGACAAAGTGGCCAATAAACAGACTCAGTTGTTCACTTATATTTATATAATAGGTTTTCTAGAAGTCAAATAGTGAGCAGGATGCATAGAAATAGAGCCTTAACTTGAAAAATCACCACTTCATTCAGGGGGAAAAAAAAATCATCATTGCCACTCTTGATTTGTTGAGGGTTCTAATCTCATGCTTCAGATTGCTGTGAAAGAGCTGATGTGTACCAGGTAAACTGCCCAACTTAGGTTCGTGTACTAATCAGGCAGAATTCCTCACACAGGTATCTTCTCACTAAGTCAAGTGAGTCATCGAGCAGGGCTTTTTCATCTGTTACGAGCTCTTCCGCACACCTTCATAAAGGACAATGGGTCATAAAGGAGTCATCTAGACTTTGATTATTGATACTGACAGTGAAAAAAAGATATTGGGAAGAAGTGTATGACATCAGAACGCAACAAAAACAACTACTAAGACCTTATGGCTTAGACATTTTTATATTTGAAAGACCAGTTACATAATCAAAATGAAAATAACAGACTGCTGCTTTCTACAGTTCCGGATGAAAACTTCCGGCCTACGCCTAATCGTTGTAAACTGATTTCTACCTGTTATGCTTATCAAGAGGAAAGTACACACTTGTACAGAACTTTATCTGCCAGAGACCTAAGACAATTACTAAAGAATATAAAATACTTCTTTTATGTAAAAGTATGTGTCGACAGATGTCTCTGGGGATTAATAATTTGCACTATGTAAAAAAGCGGTTTATATATCCGTATTAGAGAAAGGCAGAACTATTAAAACTAAAAGGCAAATAAAATATTCTATAACGGATACATGTTTCTCTTTTTGTCTAGTTTTTCCTGAATCCTAGAAACTGTTAAAATACAAATTCTGGATATAAGAAAAACTGAGGATAGGGTGGGAATGAGCAGCCCCAACTGGCACCTGGCTGATGATCTGAGGTACAGTACTTACACCATCTTATGGCAACCAAATATTGTGATTATTTTGTCCTGGGATGGCATGAGGTCACAGACATTAAATAGCCTATTGAGATCAGGAAGAATGAAAATATCTAATTAACAATAAACATCATGAAGTTTTACATTGTGCTATATACCTAAGCAATTTATCAAACAGCTATTTTTAGATTGCTTTAAAGCAAGCTTTGAAATGACACAGTTAAAAATGGCATAGCTAATATCTTCATTCATGCTGCTTTTTAAATTAATGTCATCACCCTGAAACTAAGCACATTTAATAGCCTCAACATTATCATGATTTTACTATTCTTTCGTTGAACTGAATCACATATGGCCTAACCTCCAGTGAAATTAAACACAAACTGTAGAAATTCAATGAGTAAGGATACTCTGCATCAATTCTACCATTAAAAAGCAATTAACTTGGCTGAGCTTCACCTTACACTAGAAATTACCACATAGATGGGCTTGCCTGGCAGCAAGTGATCATAAATGACAACAGCACAGAGTGAAGTGATGCTTTTTCCCTCTAATATATAAAAACTGGAAATGGCCAAAATTCAAGCATGCAGAGGGGGACAGCAAAGGGTAACTAAGGAAAAGGGAAGAAAGAAGAAAGGATCACAATGACAATAGAGGAGGGAAAGCAGGTCATTCCACCTAGCAGTGTCTGGGACAAGCTTTTGGAGCAGGGAAAGGACTTTGCTCCGAGAGCCAGTGCCTACGTGTACTCACCCAGTGGAGGGAAGCCCCGAGCAGGGCTTGTATCTCGGCTGCTCTCACGGCTGGTATCGCGGCTGCACCCCTGACTCATGCTGGGTCGAGGGATACGGCTGCTCCGTGCTAGTGTGCAGCATGAGGGGTTTCAGAGAAGGTGAACAAGTTTAATGAAGACAGAAAAACTCACAAAATGTCAGTCACATTCCATTAATGTAATCACGACATTGTCCGCGACTGAACACCTATTCCTGCTGTGGTCTCACTGTATGATGTCAACAGGAGAAGGTTTGGATAAATACTGAACTACACTCAATGCTTCAGGAAGCTGTGAACTATGGTATGAGGGTAAACTAACACCTGAATGTAAGAAATGAAAAGAAAGCTTCCAAGGAGCAAACTGGCATCAGAAAATAAAAGATCAAAAGCCTTTCAGAAATGATCAGTTTTTACAGCTTTAGCAAACTTCTCCACAAGAGGATAAAGGACCAGAGCCCTTCTCATGTGCGGTGGGTTCTTAGAAAGATCATTTAATTTGGATTAAAAAACAGAACAAAGGTTCTGGTCACTGAAATTAATGAACTTACCTAATTACAAGCTCACCTCTCAGCCTGGACTTCTTTACAAAGAGAAGTCATAAGGACTGACACAGCTAGAGAACTCTGAGTACGTGTATAGATGCTTCAAACATACTTCATTCTCTAAACCAACAGGTATAAAGAGTTGGGGTTGCTACCCCTTTTTTTAATGGTCCCAACATTAATTCCTGCTTTTTCTATGGGAATCTAAAAATCTGCCTGTGGCCCCATTCAAGCGCCTTCACTTATGCAGCCTTACACCACTCCAATAGTATGTGGACTGATGATCCCTCCACTGACCTGAAAATGGCCAAGTATGATGATCTGTGGGTAATTTCATGACATTCAGGTTACAAAACGCTGAAAACATGGTCACATGAATAGCCTAAGGTCTAACAGAACTTGGCTGTAAAAGCTGAGAAAAAGACCGTGATGCTCGTTTTTCAATTTAATTTGAGAAAACAGAAATATAGTACTGGCAAAGTACTGGGAAACAACTTGGCATACTGATGCATGTATCTATCAATAAATATAACAGCTCATGGGGATAATATATATTTCCATCTTGAGAGGATTTATTAATTCTGGACTGGGTAGAAATGCCTTCTTTAAAAATTTTGGAAAAAATAAACTTGATTCACTGATACAAAAACATGGCTGTTTTCCCATCAGTGAATCAATGAGCAAGGTCTATTATTTTAGAGCAAAGGCATATTTATTGTATGGCTAAATCATAACCATATGAATATCTCATAAACCAGGATCATGAACTCCCCCCACCCCCCCCCATTAAGAAGAATATGAAAGTGAAAAACCAACCAACTTCCGACTACTGTCTTTCTCAGGGCTAGAGTTGGGTTAGACCCTAAAGGTACATGAGTGGTGTCCAATGGTTTAGGTCTGCACTGGCAAGCAAGGAAAGATTAAGCACAGAAATGCAAATCTAAGCAAAGTCAAAACAGCTGCATATGGAATTCTCTAGTAATTCCTCAATTCTCCCTCATTTTGCCACAGTGACATGGGAGTACAGAGTTTCCATTCAAAGTAGCAGTGACTATTTAATCAGTAATTTTTGATAACATTCTAAACAGCTCCTACAATGAGGACTAGAGTAGTATGTACCAAATTAAATCCTAAAAAACTAGGGAGTATCTACTGAATCCACCAATACATGAGAAAAGTTGCACAGAGCCTACAAATCAACACTGCTTATCCTCAGAGAATCAATACGACATCTAATTTATGAAATGACCTCTGCAGTGCCATGCTAGCTCACTGGTTCAGCCTCCCCTTAGGAAGGTTAGGAAGAAAGGACCACGCCCTTTTAGAAGAGAACATGCTGTGAGATAAGGCACATAGGTAAGTAGTTCTGAGTTCCCTGACGAAAGGTTACATGAAAATCCTGTCTATTCCATTGCCTACTCCAAAACAAATAATCAAAAGTAATAAAAACGGTTCTGACAGTTTTTAACATACGTGTATGCTTTTTTGAGCATTTTCTTCTAGTTTTTGCCCAATTAGTTCTGAAATTTTATCCAGCTCCCACTCCCTTCCTTAAATTAACACACGCTACAGCAGTGGGGAATCTCTGTTCTCTCCCTGCTTTCTTAAGGCGATAAAGAGTACGAAAAGGGATAAATACATATGATCCAAAATAATATGCACAATTCTTAATGAGGTTTAGCCTCCTAGTATTTCATCCAGAGAAAGTGCATTCTCTAAAAGACCTGACTGGTTTTTATAATATATGGAAAAAGAATTGTTTACAATTTTGTAAAAATCTGCCCATATAGTTGCCCCAAACCTCATTAAAGTACATCTAGTGGTGATATCAACAGTTCAAATGATGGATAATTTAAAACACTTATAACAGACCAGAGACCAATCTATAAGGATTTAAAGTAAGTATATTAAAAAATCATTAATCAGGTGGTCAAAACCAAAAAACAATATGCCAAATCAACTTGTCTCGTTACTGGGTGCCAAAAGTGAACGTTCTAGGTGAGAATATGGAGGAGACAGCAAAACAGAGGAGGAAGAAATGATAAAAACATACTTGCTATTTGAACTTACTAATAGCAGTATTCCTAGGTAGCTCTGGAGTCTTGTGCTTACATGAAATGCTGGGAAGCCCTGAGAAACCATCTGATTGGTTTTCATTTCTTGAGAGACACTTTATTCCACTTTTACAGTGTTTTAAGGGTAATCCTGACTTTTGCCTTTTAAGGAAGAGTCCTACCAGAACTTATGCAGAAGTACAAGAAGAATAATGAAAAGTACCAGAAGTTAAAGACATAAAATATCTCTCCAGGCTAGGTATTATCATGTTTTAGTCTTCTAGTAGTAGTCTAATTTAACTGCTGAAATTGATTATTAATTTTTAATTCTTTCAAACAGTTGTAAGCCAGAGAATCTGAAAACATTTCAAGCACAAACCCACAGAATATAAGTTGCGAAAAGTCAAATCTTTTATCTTTTTTCAACAGGCGAACAGGAAAAGAAAAAAAGCAAACTTCCAAAATATAACTGCTATAAACATTTGTTATTGAGGTGATTTTATTATTTGTAAAAAATAGAATAAAACACAAAAATGAAATAATTTACAAACAGTATATTCTTCTACTTGGTTTAAGAAATTGAAGAAATTGCCAAGAAAAATAGAGTAGCAGGGTTTTATTTTGTTTCTTTGTTATTCTACAGGAATTACATCCTGTTTTGCTAAAGTAAATGCTAAAGAAGAGCTCTAGCATCATTTTTATCAAAGAAAGAAAAATTTACTTAAATATTATTTCAAACAAAAAAGGATAAGTGAATCAAACATAATTTACAGATAAATGACATTAATTCTCAGTGCAAATTCTAAGCCTAGTTTAGATATAACTATTAATTAATTTGGGAATTATATAAAATAATTTTACAAGATGATCCTCTGGTTTTGAATATTTATAGTCAGAGTTGCTATGCAATGAACCAAATATTTAGACATAACAGGAATATATCCAGTATATACTAAATGATCACAGTAATATGAGTATACAATCTATTACTGAAAAATGCTAATATCTGACACCCTATAAAATGGAATCTCTAAAATTAACATAGGCAGAAGTGGGAAGACATATTTTATTCATATATGTGTCTTTATATCTGTGTGTATGTGTGCATTCTCACAATGTGCAAAAATTTAAGATAACTTCCTTAATCAGAATTATGTGTATGACCTCAAAACTTGACATATAACTAACTTATCCCCATAATTAGCATCAAGGAAATACCTGTCTTCAAAACAGTGTTTCGAATTAAGAACTCTTTGGAAAGGAACAGACTCCTATTTAGTTCCTACTGATGGATGATGATGTTTCATAGTACCTCTTTTAAAAGTTTATTAAATGTGGTCTTTTCAACTATCCACAACACAAACTTCATAGTTGGACCATGGAATATCAGGTCCTAAAATTATGTTAGATAACTAAAGTTGATTTATTTTCCAATTTGAATGTAAAGATGGCATCTTTAATAAATATAAAAAGTAAAATCCCCTCCCCCCAAATTTAAAAGTATGAATCCAAATCTGGATTGCCAAGAGACATTCTATGAACTAAATTAACTATGGAAAAAGGACAGTATAAAACTCCCACCCAGATCTGAAGTCAAATCCATTTTCAAAACATAATCAGATCCAAACACTCATATGTTACAGTATCAAATCTGAAGTTTAGATATTCCAGCCATGACTATTTTCCCTGGCTGTATCCATATTGTTATTACTGGACCCAAATAACTTGTCAGCTCAGGGACCAGGCTACATAATGCCAACAAAAAACTCATTATTTAGAGTTAACAAAACCACTGCTTTGTTACATTTCTCACTTGCTTCTGAAATGTTAGTCAAACCAAATCGCATGCATTCTTCTTCTTCTGTATCCGTCCGTGCCTTCTCGCTCAGGCAGCCTTCAAGGACTTTCATGAGCTAGATCCTACCAGCTCCTCTGCTCTCATTTCCCACTCTGACCTGATGAACTTCCTTTACTGTAGCCAAATGAATTACCTGTGGTGCTCAGAATGCACTGTGCTCCCTCTTAACTGACTGCCTGTGCACCTGCTTCTCTCTGTCCTAGAGCACCATTCTCCTCATGTTGCCACCCTGCCTCATCCTACCTTATACTTAATCAAAACAGACTATTCTGGGAAGCTCTTCCAGGTAGGAAATCTGGGAGGACTAGGGCAGACAAGGACCTCAAAACACTCCTTTTCTAGGACAATTTTTGCTTTCAAGTAAAACTGTGACTAAGAAAAAACTTAGGCACACATCTTGGTGCAGTTGGTATGCCAAGTATTACGGGGTTCTGAGGATTCCCACTTCACTGGAATCCAGCAGAAGGGTTCCAAAGCACCAAATCATAGTATTTGTCATACTCTACACATTTTCACCTCTAAGACTGGAAGCTCTCTGACGTTAGAAGCTCAATCTATTTCATTTACCTTCAGTCCTAAAGTCTAACAAACTACACAGTACATCACAGTAAACATTCAAAAGTTGTTGAGGAGATAAATGAATAAATGAGAAACAAAAGCCAAGACTACAGTACTCAGATTTCACATTAATAGCATTTGCCCTTAGAAAGTAGGTAAAAATATAAGAAAGAGTATAAACATAGGTTTTTCATAATATATTGCAAAAGACTTCTACCTCTTATATTAAAAAGTTAGTGTACAAATTAGATTTTAAGAGCAGTAAAAGGTCTTTAAGATACTAGGAGTAATTCTACACAGTTACAATAAAACTTATTACTAAATACAAAAATATTATATATTTAGTTTCCACCTATTTCTAGTTTCTATGTTTGAACAATACTATATCAAAATTAAGTACACACACATATTCTTTGACTGTAACTTTCACCAATTAGATTAGAGGAAATCAGAATTAAAATAAATGTGGATCCTATAAACTGCTTTTGAAAATTTATATAGGTTAATAGCTACCTAGTGCTATTCAGTGAAAGAAAAATGAAAAGCAAAAACTGCTTGTAACTGTAAAGTAAAAAATTCTGCCCATTCCCCCAATTCTAGTATTTTGCAAAATGACTCAAAAACACCAAAGCCCGCCATGATACAATTCTCTCTCATCAATTTGAACAGTAAGCCCCACACCTTTTTCAGTTATAACTGAAACCTGAACATACATAATCTGTAAAAAGCACAAATCAAAATGTCTTTTTAACACAGGAAAAATGACATCCTCAGTTCAAAAATAGATCTCTATTTCCTGGATTAGAAAAAGTTATCAGATTATAATAAAAATTCTGACCAAGTTAGAAATGGTGTTTCAAGATCTTTGGAATCCTTACCTAATCCTATTCGGTTTGGACTTGTTTCTCGGCTACATCCCTGACTCCTGGGAATCTTGCTTCGTTTTTCCGAAGAGGGTGTCACAGGTGGACCTCTTGAGGAACCCCCAGCAAGGCCACTATAACCACTTCCCAACAATTTCCCTGGGGAACTGGACCGGCTGCCAGCTAAAAATGAAGCAAAAACAAAACAGAATAATGGATATAACCAGAGAATAAATTATAGCAATTTCAGACATGAGTTTACACATTAATTTGGATCAAATATAAAAAAAGCTTTGTAGTTGGTATTAATACTAATATTTTTAAAATGTAGGAGCATAAAAGAACATCAAATTGTCATAAAAGAATATTTATACATAGAAGAGTTACTGGTGGGATGTTATAAAAATAACTGTAAAATATGATTTAAAAGAGCAGGCTCGGTACAAACAGCCTCCCTGTTCCACAACAAATTTCTAGAAATAACCACAATGTGTTTGTTTATTATTTTGTTTTTCCTTCTTGTCAGAGATGACACATCAAATTTTTCAGTATAACTGCTGGAAGCGTAGAAATACAAATATAACAGAAATTTCTTAAACATTAGTGGTAAAAAATGGATACACGAAAACTCCATTAACCTAACAAATGGAAGAAAGGAGAAAAGGGGGAAGAAATAACTAGAAACATGGTAAATAAAAATTATAAAATAAAATGGCAGAAATAATCTCAAACCTATCAGTAATCGTAATAAATGTGGTTAGATTAAAATCACCTATTCTAAGACAAAGATTTTGGGATTGGCTTTAAAAAAATAAAATTCAACTGTATGTTGTTTATAAGAGACAAACAACATACCTAACACAACAAAACAGAGCATGGCATTAAAATGGAACAAAGGGTATTTCATATTGATAAAAGAATTTTCCATGAAGATATAATCACAAACCTTTATGCTCCAAATAACATAGCTTTGAAATATAACACAAGGCTAAAATTACAGGAAGAAATTAAAAAGGTTATAATTATTAATATACCTCTCAGAAAGACTGGTAGCTACTGAAAGACACTTATACCTCTCAGAAATTGACAGAGCAAACAGTCCAAACTATATAGATATGTATAAACACACCTCCCACATATACACAAGTAACTCAACAAAGAGAATACACATTCTTTTCGCCTTTCCGCACATGTTACAAAAACCAAATGTATACTAAGCCTCAAAGGAAATCTCAAAAATCTACAAAAGTAGCCCTGACTGGTATGGCTCATTGTGTTGGGTGTTGTTTGGCCAACTGAAACACTGCCAGTTCCATTCCCAGTCAGTGCACATGCCTGGGTTGTGGGCCAAGTCCCTAGCTGGGGGTGTGCCAGAGGCAAACCTATCGATGTTTCTCTTTCACACTGTTGTTTTTCTCCATCTCTCCACCTATCTCTCTCTCTCTCTCTCTCTCTCTCTCTCTCTTTTACTTTTGCTCTAAAGCATAAACAAAATCTTTTTTAAAAAACCTACAAAAGTAGCCATCATATAGACCACATTCCTTGAGATGTATGCAACAAATTAGAAATTAAAAACAAATGAGGTGGTTAGTAATTTTTATTATAGCCAAGTGGCCAGGTATGTAAATAGCCATTTCATGTGGGAGAAAATTAGAGAAAACAGCAAAATTTTAAGGATCATACCAATACACCCAAATGGTAGTCATTTACTTAGATCATCTACTTAAGTCAGAAGGCAATAAAATTCTAAAACGTAAAATGCACAGTATTATTTACCAGAATAAGGATGAGCCAAAGGTAGAAACCTTTGAAATAATAAAACTGGAAATTAAAAACATACACACACCCATCACTCAAATGAATCACTAACGTGACTACTCGAAAAAATTAGTAGTTTATGATTTAACTATAATTTAAAGTGACATTCATTGTAAAAATCACCAGTACACGTTATCATGAAAAACCCACCTCATGATCTACTAATTTTGCCCACAGAATTTGAGCACACAAATAAACTATTAAGCTATGTAAAAGGAGAAAAGAAATCCATTTCAAACTCTAGAATTTGAACATAGAGCATAGAGAGAAAATGCAGGAAGATTAACTAAGCTCATAATAAAGAAATTACCATATTGTGCAAGAACATGGGGTGAGAGAGAATGGACCAAAAAATAAAAAAAAAGCAAGTAGAGAAATGGCTTACCACCAGCAGGATTAGCAGATCTGGATCCTTGATTATGAGAGCAGACCAAAGAACAGGCAAAAAGTGGATTAGAAGACAATACAATACAGAAAGTCAGCATGCAAACACAATGTCTTTGTTTACAAACACATTAGCAAAATAGTTATTTTTTTCTAGGTCTTGTTCCTTCTAGTCTATTTTTATACTCATGTTTATTTTATATATGTCACACTATTTAGCATTTATTTCCCAACTGTACATTAAACACTTACAAACCTACAATGTGCCAGGTACAGTGCTTGGTATAGGGGATGTAGAGAAGAGTAAGACAAGTGTCTTACCCTCTGGAAGTACATCTGCTCTCTAGTTCCTAGCAACCTGAGAGAAGTGACTGTATGTTACTAATCTGTGTATCATTATTGTCTGTAACAGGGCTTGCCATATCAAAAGTGCTCAATAAACACAGATGAATTAAAAGGAGCTGCTACTAATTATTTTCACCTGAGTGCTTTATGCCAACTCCTCAAATACTTAAATACTAATCCTCAAGTATTTAAAGACTCAAATATTTAATTCTTCAAATATTTAAAAGATGTTAACTGTTAAGAGCCCTAAATGTACTATTAACAAAATCTAGTTACTATTAAACCAGAACTCTAAATGTTATATATCTACATTGGTAAAATACATAAATATGCTATTTCCTTCCTATTAAAATATTTTTTAAAAAGATATTTAATTACTATGCATAAGTTTAAGATCCAGGCTTGATCATTTGTTGATGTTGTTTCCTTTAATGAGTAAAGTAAAACTGAAGAGTTTTTAAAGTGGAGCCCTAAGTCAGGGAGGGTGCAGTGTTTTTGTAAAACTGAAGAATTAAAGCTCTATACCCACCCTCACCCCTTCTTCAAGAAGAATTCTAATCTTTACGACCTCCTAAGCAGAGGACTCAGCTAGAGGTAAGGACCTCTGCAGAGGCCAAAACCAATACACAGCAGACACAAACAAAGATATGTAAAATACTATTCAACCCTCACTCTTTAAGAAAAGTAGTTAATACTGCACAGCTAAAGGGTTAGATATTTTTTATTCAGTTCCATCTCAATATATTGAAGTTAAAAGAAAAGGGACCACCGTTCCAGGCAACACTAGGGTTCAACAGAATAGCCAGAGCCAGGGTATTGTTCCCAAGGTTCTAGGAGCTTCTGGGCTACACCTGTACAATCTATGCTGTGTTGTACAGTGTAGGGTAAAGAATGGGTTTCTGTGTCAGATAAGCCTGGGTTTAGTACTCTCACTGCAGGCAGCAATACCACTGACCTTGTACTTTCTTTTCAGAAAGGATATAGGTTTTTATTTAACATTAGTACTATAGTTATCAACGGGACATGGAAAAGTAAATTCAGAAGGAGCTGAGAAAGGCATTCTAAATACTAAGAGAACCTGAGGATGGGCCACAGACTAAGTGTTGTCTACAAACAAATATGCAGACACACATCAGCTGAAGAGTGTTGTGTGGAGAGAGTAAGTGTAGCTCCTGAGGAAGCGGAACTTCCCTCCACACACTGGCCTTACTCAGGAGAACCCTGACACCCAGTTCTACTCTTCATGCACAGAGAGGGAGCAGGGGACTCACAGTCACATGCAGTGAGAAAGAAGTGAGATACCAGGGCTGGTCACCCTAATGTGTCTATTAGGACACCAGGGATCCTAACAGAATTTGTGTGAATCATTAAGGTGACTACATAAAAGAACATTCCATCCATGGCTACTTTCATGTCTCAAGCTAACAAGCCACATAACTTGACATATACAGAGAAGCAACAGTGGAGGCAAGGGCCACTGGAAAAAGCAAGAGTCCACACAGGCACGAAGAGAGGAGCAGGCTGCGATGTTAGAACAGAGGGTTAGAAGGCAGAGCTTTTAATGGATTTACTTATGGCCACTGGAAAGAGGACTTGGCATTAACAGTCATCTCTCCAGGTACTGCTCTTAGGTTACACCAAAAGGATTGTTTATCAATAGAAAAATGGGTCACAGTCCAGGTATGTTGCAGTTGGATAGTCTTGAGGAGAGGAAGAGAAAGTACATTTTAATGTTTAATGGGTAATGATAAAATATTTAAATCACCTGGGCAGGAGATAAAAGTATACTTGAACACTCCCATTTTAAGCTTTCCCAAGAAACATCAAGATTACTCACAGTATCTTAGAGCCACAGAAATGTGTTTTCCCCCTGAAGTCAGTGAGAATGGACTGTTGAATAAAACCAAGCTAACAGAGAGCATAAAATATACTTCTTACGCTGGGACTGTGAAACCACTTTAGCGCGACTGCGGCCTCGATTATCAGAAGGTATAGAGGCGACGTTGGTGGCACTCCCAGAGTTTTGTCGTCTCGTGCGAATCCGACCTGGAGAATACAGCAAAAACAGTGTTTCCATAGGTTTTCAGTAAGTACGACCTACACGAGGAAACAACCCACCAATGAGCAAAGGGCACTGACTAGGCCGCCTACAGAGGGTGCAGCTCTTCCTCATGTGTGGTCCTGACATGTTCCCCTATGCACACACACGTGAATGTGATCTGTACACACAAATTCTAAAAATGTGTTAGGAACTCGTGAGAGTGAGTCATTAACCTGCCAGGTGCTAATGTTTCAATTACTTTAGTGTGTTATATTTTCAGATAAAAAGGTGATATTTATTTGAGGATTTGTCTCACAATTTTTTTCAGATTAAATTATCTTTCTTATTGGCAACAATATGTCAAATTTCCAGAAACAGAAAATATTAGCTGTTGTCTTAAAAATACTATAGAAAAAAATGAGTAAATGCAAAATACTTAATCAACAAAAGCTACAATGCCCTGGAGAATAAATGTGTTTTGATCAGTAGCATTAAACTTCTATTTTAAAGCATGTATGGCCATAAATTTCTAGGCTACAGAAGATAAAGATAAAAAGAATAAATATTAGCATCTGAAACTAATACAAAATAATATTGAATGTGAAGTATAATCGAAAAATAAAAATTTTTTAAAAATGAGTATCAGAAGTATCTAGAGAAACAATGACCTAAATTAGAATTAAAAATGCCATGTTGTAGGCATTTATGAAGAGCTTGTCACTCTAGCAGTCTGTTAACCGCAGTTATTAAACCATGAAAAGATAAAAATAAAAATAAATTCAGAAATGCAAAATCACTGATTAACAGACTAGTGTGATTAGGAATTAAACTTTTTTAAATTCAGGGATTTTATTGTTTCAAAGGGGTACAAAATGCCTCTCCTGCCACACAGCAATCTGATAGAGAAAAACCGAACCAATGTGAATCCCTATTGGCTTCTTACATTGTTCAAAATCTCTTCGACCTCATCATGAGAGAAAGCTTGCAGAAAAGCAACAAAGAAAAACAAATCTTAAGGCTTGAAAAACGTCCAAGAAAGGGAGGTAAGAAGCAATAAAAGAAAGTACTGTGTTAAAAAACAAACAAAAATGAATGAATTTTAATAGCAGTTTGAGGAAAGACATATGACTTCTAGAATCTATATGAAAATTAAGAGCTATATCATATGTTATACTAAGAGTGTGTATTTGCAAACTCAGAATCCTCACAACAACAAAAAAGTAATTACTCCAATTTTACAATGAGGAAGCAGAGAAATGGGGATTAATTAAACTGTCCAAGGTCACACTACTGGTTTCGATACCTGTGCCTATCTGGCTGGCTAGCCTATGAGTGAGGACTTGTTACTCTCCTATGGAAATCACACCAAGCTAAATTAAGGCAGGTACCAAGGCAAAGCAAACATGAAAAAGACTGAATTTCTTATTTTAAATTTATTATAAAATATTTAAGTCACAAAGATTTTTTTAAATGAACATCTATACCCATTCAGCTTAAAAAATAAAAATCTTTGCTTACATCCCTATATCCTTTACCTTACTCTACATTTGGTAACATGATCCTATACCCAGTGTTCACCACTCTCTTGCATTTCTTTATATTTTATTAAGTATATTTTATTAACTATGCTATTATAGTTGTCCCATTTTTACTCTCCCCTTTACCTTCCCCTCCCTCCTGCACCCCTTTCCTTCCAGCATTCCTACCCCCCAAGTTCATGTCCATGGGTTGTACAAATAAGTTCTTTGGTTTCTCCAATTCCTTTACTATTCTTAACGCCCCCTGTCTATTTTGTACCTACCAATTATACTTCTTACTCTCTGTATCTTTTTCCCCACTCTCCTCCCTCTCCCTCTCAGCTGATAATACACCATGTGCTCTCCAGGTTCCAGCTGTCTGCTTAGCTTTTTGGTTTTTATTTTAAAGATTTTATTTATTTTATTTTTAGACAGAGGGGAAGGGAGGGAGAAAGAGAGGGAGAGAAACATCAATCTGTGGCTTCCTCTCATGTGCCCCCTACTGGAGACCCGGACAGCAACCCATGCATGTGCTCTGACTGGGGTACTGAACCGGCGAGCCTTTGGTTAGCAGGCCAGTGCTCAATCCACTGAGCAACACCAGCCAGGGCTAGTTTCTTGTTTTTTAGGTTCAGTTGTAGATAGTTATGAGTTTGTTGTCATTTACTGTTCATAGTTTTGATCTTCTTTTTCTCGGATAAGTCCCTTTAACATTTCCAATAATAAGGGCTTGGTGATGATAAACTACTTTAACTTTACCTTATCTGGGAAGCACTTTATCTCCCCTTCCATTCTAAATGACAGCTTCCCTGGATAGAGTAATCTTGGATGTAGGTTGTTGCTGTTCATGACTGAACACTTCTTTCCAGCCCCTTCTTGCCAGTAAAGTTTCTTTTGAGAAATCAGCTTATAATCTTATAGGAACTCCTTTTTCTCTCTCCTTATCCCTTGCTACTTTTAAGATTCTCTCCTTATATTTAGTCTTGGGTAATGTAATTATGATGCACCTTAGTGTGTGCTTCCTTGGATCCAACTTCTTTAGGACTCTCTGATCTTCCTGGACTCCCTGGAAGCCTATTGCCTTTGCCAGGTTGGGGAAGTTCTCCATTACTTTTTCAAATAAGTTTTCAATGTCTTACTCTCCCTCTTCTGCTCTGGCACCGCTCTGATTTGGATGTTGGAACATTTAAAGTTGTCCCAAAGGTTCCTAAGTCTCTCCTCATTTTTTTGAATTCTTGTTTCTTCATTCTGTTCTGGTTGAATGTTTATTTCTTCCTTCTATTCCAAATCGTTGATTTGAGTCCCAGGTTCCTTCCCTTCATTGTTGGTTCCCTGTATATTTTGCTTTATTTCACTTTGTATAGCCTTTACTTTTTCCTCTATTTTGCATCCATACTCAATCATTTCTGGGAGCACATCCTGATTACCAGTGTTCTGAACTCTGCATCTGATAAGTTGGCTATCTCCTCATCAGTTAGTTCTTTTTCTGGAGTTTTGATCTCTTCCTTCATCTGGGTTCTATTTCTTCGTCTCAGTGCACCTGTTACACTGTAAGGGGTAGAGCCTTAGATATTTAGAAGGGCATAACAACCCATATCACTGCTTGTGATGCTGTATGTGGGGGACAGGTCAGAGAGGGAACAATACTACTTGCTTGGCTCTCACCTCACTTTCAGTCATTATCCCCTGATACCCACAAGTGAATTGGGCCCTTCTGGTGCTGATTTCCAGGTGGGTAGGTTTGTGCATGTTCTAGAATCCCGTGGGTCCCTCCAAAGGACTCTCCTGTGAGACTGGGAGTTTCTCTTGCTGCTGCAACCCTGACAGGTTTTTACGGCCAGAGGTTTGGAGGCTTTCTTTTCCCTCACTGGAACCCTGGGTTGTGCGGTCTGTCTCGCTCCCCAGGAGTTCCTTCCAGTTTATCCACATGCAAATGTGGGACTGCCCAGCCCACCACAACCAGCTGCTGCCTTGCTCCACGTCCTCCCCTCTCCTGCTGCCCATTTCCGTCCCTGCGACCAGTCTAGATGAATGTTTTTTCCTTAACTCCTTGGTTGTTGGACTTCCACACAGTTTGATTTTCTGGCATTTCTGGCTGTTTTTTGTTTTTAAATGGGTTGTTGTCCTTCTTTTGGTTATGCCAGGAAGCAAAGTCTACCTACCTATGCCTCCATCTTGGCTGGAAGTCCTAATTTTTTTTAAAGATATGCTTTACTGCCCTGACCAATATGGTTCATTTGGTTGGGAGTAGTCCTGTATAGCAAAAGGTCACAGCAATCAGAACACATACTTTGGTTGCGGATTCAGTCCCCGGCTGAGGCATGTACAAGAGGCAGCTGATTAATGTTTTTCTCTTACATCTATGTTTCTCTCCCTTCCTTTTTCCCCTTCTACCCTTCTCACTAAAAATAAATTTTAAAAATCTTATTAAAAAAGGTTTTACTAACTGTAATACGTCTTATAGATAAAAATAATACTATTAAAAACACAACTTCTATTAAATCATACTTTTGGGGAGACGGAGTAGTTTTAAGGGCCCTGTATTTAAATTCAACTTATTTTACGATAATTGTAGATTTGGATGTAACTGCAAGAATACACAGAAATCCTGTTTACACTTTACCCAATTTCTCTCAATGGCAACATCTTACAAAACTATTGTACCAAATCAGAAATAGGGCAAGGACACTGATATGCTCCATCAATCTCATTCAGATCTCCCCAGTTTTATTTGTATTTAAACTCTGGCTTTCCTTTGTGGGTAGTCCCTTTTTTCCTCTGGCTGCTTCTAATATCTTTTTTAATCTCTGGTTATTTTGAAATTACACTATGATATATTGTCTCTGCCTCATCTCTCTTCTTAAATTCCAATTACATATGCTTAACATCTCTACCATATAATTCAAGTATCCTGCTGCACTACACTCCTAACAACAGTGAAGAGGGTGACACCCCTAACTCCCACTTTGTTCAAGAGTCAACTGGATTTTTCTTCAAACTTTATGGAAATTTTTTATGATCTAGACTGCAGCTGAATTCTTCCAGAGTGGATCCATGTTTGCTTCTGCTAGTGTCTTGTGGACATAAGCAATCCATAGCTACTTTAAAATGAGTTACCTATTTGGGTTTCTCAGATCACAAAGGCAGTGTAAATTCTGACAAAAACCTGCACAAAGACCCAACATATTGTTATAAATTCTCAGGGGAGATTACTTCCCCCCCATCTAGTATCAAGGTTGAGTATCATCTAGTATTAATGGCAAAACACCCTCTTGCCCCCTTCAGTTTAACAGTTAACTAACTTCTTATTCATCAAGGATGATATACGAGGTCTGTCCAGAGGGTATCCAGCCATGTTTTATGAAAAATAGAGGCATTTAATGAAGAAAATATAAGATACAAGAAACATTGTACATAGGACAATGACGACTCAGTCTCCTTCAAAGTAGGCACCTTGGGACCTCACAGTTCTCCCAGTTGCCAATAGCTGCCACATTGTATTTTCCTGAATCTCATCAACGGTCTGAAATCTCTTCCCTTTCAAAGGTGATTTTAGTTTTGGAAAAAGCCAGAAGTTGCAGGGTGCCAAATCTAGGCTGTAGGGGGGGTTGAGTCACCTGGGTGATTTGATGTTTCACCAAAAAACCCTGCACGAGACGTGATGCATGAGCGGATGGTGTTGTCATGATGAAGCTGCCAATCACCAGCTGACCATAGCTGTGGCCTCCTGAACCATCCCAATAGTTTCTGCAGAGGAGTGTTCAAGTTTAGTGCAAAATCTGAGGCAGACTCATTGCTCTACTCGCTCATTTTGAATGTGACAGCCACACGGTACATGTGCTTACTCAGCTGTCTCTACCACCTCCACTGACTAGTGCAGTAAAGTCGTCATTTTTGACGCATGCGTATTCCAGTCCGCTCTCCTTGGCTGCCAGGTTACATCGGTACTGTGTGAATCATTCTCATTATATTAACAATGGCTGGATTTTTTCCGGACAGACCTCACGTACATTTTTCTCAATTACTTTAATAATGAAGATGCCAGAATTCAAATTTATTGTCTGAACTTTAAATTTAGAGCATCCAAGTAGTGATTCGAAAATCACCTTTGCCTCCTAACAGCAACAGTGCCTATCTCTTCTTTTTTTAGGCACTAGACAGTAAAATATTTCATAGACTTAACATATTTTTTTTAAATGCCCATAATGATTCCAAAATTTCAGATATGGAAATTTATGTTAAGACACTAAATGATATTTACTGCTGCCTTTTTCTCATAACCATCTGCGGCTTTTCTAAGCATCATTGCCAAACTTCGCTGCTGCAACAAATGGAGAAATAAGAGCCTAGTCCTGCCTGAGTTCACAGGTCTACCAGGTCACCTCTCCTTTGCCCCTCATCCTCGCCCAAGGCTCAAGGCCCTGGCTGGTCAGCTCTGCAACAGCCCACGAAGTCCTGGCACGCAGAGACCAAGGCTCACTGCGTTCCCCACGAGAAAGTTCTCTTCTGATTCTGAACTCTAATACAATGAAGGGCTCACAGCTCATTCTCCTACTTCCCTACCAGAAGGAGAAGCAGAAAAAGACTCCTTGTTCATAGTCTCCTGCACAATAATCAAGTAGGCAAATTTCTGAACTTGCTCTGGACTGGTATAAAAGAAAGCTGATAAAAAGAAAAAAAGTTAAAAATTCCTAGTGCTGGCCAGAGTAACAGGCTGATTTTAATTGTTATACTGGCGATACAGTATACAATGATACTGTTCCATTTACTGTCTTCACTTTCCATTTCATCTACATTGTTGTATTCCACCCTCCACAGTTTCCTTCCATTCAGGCTGAGAAAATACTAAGGATGGTTCCTGTGGGAAGGGGAAATACAAAATTACTCTTATCAGCTAAAAAATGAAAATTTCACCCGGCCTCAGTCTTCTATCACAAATGAGGTTCTCATTATGACTTAAGTTTCTTGTCCATTTTTCATTTTACAATCTTCTCCAACCCCACAAGTCACCAGTGGGGCTTGTTGAAAATTCTGATTCCACTATTCCTTCCTTCCAAACTTAATTGGCATTTTCAGGGGAAGGACAAAGTACTCTACTCTTTTAGCAAACCATCTGGGTGATTTTTATGAGATAATTTTGAAGAATATTGATCTTGGGACTATGTTTATCTTTAAAAAAATCCATTCCTAATTTTCCTTAGGAAGTAGTATATAGATTAAAAGTACTGTGAACTGAATACATCAAGATAAAATCCAGTCCGCTTTACAGGTTAGCCTTTTAGAGTAGCTAAATAATATATGAAAGTAAACTAGCAGTTCCTATTTATTAAATCATTATTTTGAGGGGTGGTAGTTCTAAGCCACTATCCTAAGCAGGTGAAGTCATTCTAAATTTCAGTTATATAAAACATCATGCTCTCTATCCAGAGACTTTTCAAAGAAACGATCTTATCTAGCATGAGCTAGTTAAAAGGCCTGTACAGATTAGAATAGCTATGTCTAAAATTCAAAGGTCAATGCAAAATCTCTAAGGCCTTCTTGAGAGTGGCATAAAAACAAAAAGTGGATCTGGATACGTGCATTTCTTTGACCACGCAATGTCCTTGTGTGCCGTAAAGAACACAGCACTTAGAAGGCACTTACTACATGACTGATGAGTGAATGAATGCGAACAAATGAATGAATGGGTACTGTCAGTGGTACAAATAAAAATGGTATGGTACAATTCAGTCACACCATTAGGGGAGAAAAATGTATTTTAAAAATGTCTGTAAATTACCTGGTAGAAAGCCTGTATGAGCCTTCAACCTGAATAATTGACACAAATTTATTTTCAAAACAGGAAAGCAAATCCTGAGAGGCCCACAAAAGCACAAAAGTAAAAGAAAGGAAAGGCAGTAAAAGTCAGGTGGTGCTTCAGGAGTAATGAACTCTGAGACGAGCAGCCAGGAGGACAGCAGCACACAATGTCACACCAATGCTACTCGCCAGTGTGGGCTCAAAGTCGAAAACCATGTACAGCATTCTTAAGTGCCAAATTTCACAGGAACAACTGAACAAGAAAGGAGAATTCGGGTAGAGGTAAAACAAAAACCCAGTGGAAACAGAATGAAGAGTGAAGGGAAGAGCGTGCAAAGTCTCATGCAGGGACCTTGGTGAGACAAGTGGGCAGGAGGCAGCACTCGGTGAGAACAGAGGACCAGGGAGAGGGAGACACACCTCTATCACAGAAACAGACCGCTTACCCTCTGCTTTAGTGGCAGTACCATCTTTAAGCAAATTAAAAAACAAGGGAAGGGATAACAGGGAATAGTTAGTAACATTAAAAAACTTAAAAAGCAAAATGTTATTAGCTACTAAAAAAAGCAAAAGTACAATTTAAAGTAAAATTAAAAGGGAAACAAGTTCAATAGCAAAGCAGAGTCTGAAGCAAGTTTAAGTGCCTTATCTTGAAATCGGCTTAGCATCATGTACTTTTGCCTTTGGAAAACAACACAAAAAAGGGCAACCCAGGACAGGGTCTCAGTTGATAGTGACTGTTGTTTTCATTTAGTCAACCCTCATCCTCTAAAGAGCTCCTTTTTCTTAGAACAAAGTGCTACCAGAAGGGGTGGGGAGGAGGACAAAGGACTAAAAACTAAACTATTAAAGTCACCCAAAAGGCAGAGGCAAGTAAGAAGTTCAGAGAAGCTGGCTCTAGCAATGCCTATCCCAACTACTCATTGGCAGCAAAGCTGTATAGCATGGTACCTGAATCAAGGCCTACCGACTCCACATCTTCCCTCATGTGTCTGGACTCTAGAAGTTCGGAAAAGGACCATCAGCTTTAATGCTACACTTCTGCACAGATGTAAAGTATAAACCTAAGTAGTAACTGTAACAACTTCTCAGTAAACTTATGTTGTATTTTCAGGGTGGCTTTTTTTTTGGTTTGTTTTGAACATAAAGTTAGAGGTAGTCAGGAAAAGATAAGAGAATGGGAATACTCTAGGCCTCATTATTCGAAGAGGTAACACTGGGCTGGAAACTTACCAGAGTTTCTCAAAGGTCAACTCTACATCATCAGATCAAAAGACCAGGGTGCTCTGACTAGCACTGAGGGATGTCTACATGGTCCATATAAAAATATCCCAAATATGAACAGAAAGCAAAAGCAACTTACTGAGGACTCTAAATGGTTTTTTATTCAAGTTTTCTAGCAATGAAACAAATACTAATTACAAATACTCAAGTGTCAATTAAATGCATTGGAAACACAGAAAAGCACTTAAAAAACTGAACTAAAATTTACAGAACTACTTTACCATAGGAGAGAAGAGTACTGACTTCTCTCTTCCTCAGTGATTACATATCAACCTAATATCATAAAAACTCCTACATAATTTATAACAGTTAAATGGTAGAAAAGGAGAGCTCCTGTTGGATGTCTTCCCAATCTAAATGCATCTATCCATGTATGAAGTATTTCCACAGAGAAAATAGGGCTGATTTAACAAACATTCCAAAACATTTACCTTTCAAACTAATAATATTCCCGTCATAATCAGTTTCTTTCCCTATCACATATCTGAGTTAGGTGTAATGATAAACTATTATCACAATAATTTATGGGTACAGGAAGATTCAAAGATTCCATGGCCTGCTCAAGGTTCCCAGGCTAATGAATGGCAGGCCCAGGATCTTCTTTTGGTGTCTGTTCTCTCACTATGCTTCCATGTACAAAACATTTTTAGAGCATTAATTTTTGGAATGGACTTTGGAATATATAAATCACATAAGTAATTCCATCTCAATGTTTCATAAAGTTTAAATTGTATTCATTTCCATAAAATCCAAAATAAAATCAATCCAGCTAGGTCCCCAGATTTTGGCTTTGGACAACTTTGCTCTAACAAAAATAAAATAAACAATCAGCCTTATGTACAGCAGGTATGTGGCGTCTGCTGAAAAACTAAGAAAATGACATAACACTCTGCCAGATATGAATTCTTTTGAAAATAATTTTTTTTAATCTTTGAGGTCATCATTAAATTCAGTGTATGCTTTTTCCCAAAGTGACACGTGGAAGGACAATGCTCTTTTGTATAATATAATTATGTTAGTTAATAAGTCCACCACATTCCTCTAAAGATCCCCGCCCCATTGTCATCCCTCTCCTGCTCCCCCCACACCTCCCCCGCTCCAGTTACATTCTCAAATTAGAAAATATCTCATTACAGTGGCTATCTTTGGTGAATTCCTCACTAAACCCTTCCCTCTCCGTTCCCACCAATGTCAGAAGGGAGAAAGCCAGCTTTGGCAATACGGGAGGGAGCCACGTGGGTTGCTATCAAGTGGGAAGTGGAACTGAAGGAAGGACGTGCTCAGTGCCACACACCGTGCAAGCACCAGTGTACCTGCTTGCCACTAAAAATGATGATGCTCCAGAGAAAGTGAACTCTCAACAAAGGGGAGCTGTTAACCAGCAATAAGTGCACAGAGTCACTTATACTTAAACATCAGCACTGTTTTTTGTAATTAACTAAATAAATCTGAGCAGAGGTAAGTGTCATCTCAAACAAAAGAACATGGGGGAAGGGGTGGTGGGGATCTGGTTACCTAAGGATGCGTACGACCCTGGAGGTAAGGCTGCTGCAGAGCTGAAGGGCGTAGCGCCTGAAGCTGAGGAGGCTTTGGATTTGGCACTGGCTGCTGCATTTACATCGATATCGCTTCGAGACCGCTGGAGGGACCCGGTCGTTGATGTCGATTTGGTACTGACTGAAGAAGCTTTAGTGGTAAAGAAAGAAATGTTAGTAAGAACTACACTAGAATTGTAAACATGTGTTGTTAAAACTAACTTTGCTTTTCTTTATGACAAATACCAAGTTTTAAGACAGGCTGGAACACACAGCACTAACCAACACTTCCTCCTGGTCAGTGAAGACAAGTGCAGCGTGTGCTGAGGAAATTTAAAGTGACTACAACTATCCACACCTAATACATTTGTCTTGCTGGAATCAAAGACTATAATAAACCCCAAAGAAATGAACCAGATTTCTAGTTAGTATGAGAAATTAACCAATAAAACATTGTTCTCAGCTGGCCAGTTTCCTAATGATGTGGCAAAAACGGGCACTCTTACCCAGATGCCCACCCGTTTCAGGAAATATTCCACTCTCCTGCCCCTAAAGGCCGCCATGCTGCTGTTGCTGTTGCTGCTGCTCAAAGCATCACAGCTGTCTTCATTCTCTGGCCAAGCGACCCGAGTGAAGCAGCCGCACTCTTTGTGGCAGTGTATATATGCTGGAGGGAAGTATGTGAGAAAAGGTCACAGGGCTCAATTTCCACCTGAATAAGTCCTCCTGACAATGTCTCCCTCACAGTTAATGGCTCCTAGAAAAGGGGGGTTCCTTTGGGGGCAGCTGGAGTGCAGGGCAGAACACCTCACTCTGCAAACCTGACGAGGAGCCAATGGCAGCCTCTCTGAGCAACTCAGCCCACCCGGGATTAGTAACAGAGGTTTCCATAGACTGCCTTCACACTGTCATTCTTACCTCTAGAGGCAGTACTTCCAGTAGAACTTCTTTTGGCAGACAGCGGCCGACTAAAAACAAAGGTATATGCCTGTTTATTATCAAATGTGCACTTTATCTGCATTAATACAAACACAATCTACAACTGAAAATTATGATAATGAAGAATTATTTCAGAGTTTTCAGAATTTCTCAGGTAATTTGGCCTACAATCTTAATAACACCCATTTTCAGAAAAGCTGTACCATTATATTTTGGACTATCTTCCAAACACACAGTTAAGTCCTAGCTAGAGGCAGACGTTAGAAATACAGAGTGAAGATATTATATTAAGTCCCAGGTTTTGAATGCCCTCCCTTTACAAACTTGTCTCCAAGTTAATACGTACATGATCTTAGAAGACACTGAACAATTCACTCCAAAACCGTATTACTGTATGTCATATACATTTAACTAAAAACTACCTATGGCAGAGACCAAGGCTGCCTATTGCTTATCATTCCCACAGTATCGTTCCTAATACCAGAATCCATCTGAAGTAACAGGGATTTATTAACAGGCACATATATGTACAAGCACAGCAAAATTTGTATTGTCATGCAGCAAATTTTTAAATATAAAATCTCACACTATATGAATTCCTTACTTCAGACTCTCTTGAGAGCTAGAAGACGAGCGATCAGATTGCGGCAAAGACACGATGCTGTCAGAGTTCTTCAGATGGGACTGCAGGGCCTTCTGGTAGGAGGACTCCAAGGTGTGGTATAAGTGCTCTGCTTCTCTGCTGAAGTGACTGTGGAAACCCCAGTAACACCTCGGAAAAACACACAACCTCCTTTTATAGCCAGTGCATCATAAAAGGTATTTCGCTGAGCTCTGGAGCACACTTACATAACATTTTCAAGGACTAGAACCCCGTTTACCGGTCCTATTTGCAAGAAGACTGAGGAAGATGGAGCTAAAACATCCAGAACTATACCTAAAACCTGAGGGGTTCTCATTAATGTAGCTTTTATCAATGCAATTTCACACTCATTGATTTCAAGTATTTAAAAATTGCCTTAAATAAGATGTAGTGAAAAAAAAGGGAAGAGCTTCAGAACTACTTAAAAACTGTTACTGTATTATAGCTAAAGAACCAGGGAAATTAGGAGAGGAAGACTACAATATAAGGATAAAAACAGCCTAAGTAGATCATTAACAAATACAGTCCTAATAGTTTTGACCAACTATTAATTATGTCACTTATTTTGAAAGGAACTACTGAAGGTGAACTTGTAAGCACTTCAATGTCAGAGTGAGATCCTCCAAAAAACTCAAAAACCAGAGAAATAAAACTCAATGGAGAGAGCAAACAGCAACAAGTATTTGCTCGTGATGTGTTAATACAGCTATGGAAGACAATCATATTCCAGGCTAGGAACATTAACCTGGGTCTAGGAGAAGAGCTGGTCAACTACAAAAGCATTGAAAAAACCACCACAGGTAAAAAAAACTGGCAGTACTTGTCCATGCGCTCCCTGCCCGAGAGAAAGATTTAGCATGAAACTTGTTATTTATGGTCACAATGGCAAAATTATTCCCAGGGAGCTACTGACTGTATGCTGCCACAGCCACATGACTGGAATGTAACTGCCTCAAACGTGAGACGGCGACAACAAGTCAGCACTGTGATAATCCTGAACCTCAGCTCAACCTGCCACCCCTAACTGTGATGCATGCTTCCCAAACAACTACCTGATACTTGCGAAGATGGGATCACAGGGAAAGAAGCCATGTGATCGGGACTTTTTCACAGTAAATCAAGAAGTCAGTTTGGATTATGACATGGCTTTTAACAGGGCTTAATGAATAATACAATGAGAATGCATGTAAGTGTTCTTTGGGTTCATGGAATAATAGTGTCTCATAAGTTTAAAAATGAGTATTTTGTTTTCTACCTCAGTCCTGATAATATTCAGATAATATCAATCATTCTTTCAGGCCTGGACACTAACCAACCTGCTAAACAAAGAACTACAGAAAAATTCTGAAATGACCATCTAGGGTCATTATTTAAAAGTCATGATGAACAAAATACTTTCACATAACTTATGTGTTTTTAATAAGGCAATCTAGACAACGCATCTGAAAATAGAAGTAGCGAATAAAAAAAATGGTGTACGAATAAACACTTACTTTCTGGCTTCTATTCTTGCTTCAGAATCAGCATCATGTATTCCTTTTTTTATTGTTTCGGCTAATACTGATATATGTCTAGATATTTAAAAAAGAAACCAGCAACAATCATTAATATGTGTTATGCAGATGGAGACAAGTGTGAGAAAGAGCTTCAAAATGGTAAAGTAGGAGCCTTTGCGCAGCTTACAAAATCAGAGCATTCTCTGCATCTCCTCTAATTCTGTCCCAGTGCCCCGCCTGCCCCCGCCCCCGCCCCCGCCCCCGCCACAAATACCTGGATAACCCTACTCACTGGTGTGGTTTTTTTAAAGTTATGGCTTATTTTTTTCAGGTCATATTTATTTAGCACAATCTTTTATGAGCCAAAACAAAACCCCATTTTTTTTCGTTAGAATTAGTTTATATGGAAATTTTAATGAGACAATAATAATCTTAATACTAAAGAGGCTATCTGCATCACATTTCTGTAATTAAAGAAAATGTTTTTTCAAGCTCCACTAAATATCATGAACAATTTTATAAAATTATGTAACATTTTATAAATAGGTCTTTTTCTTTAGTTATATTCTACCCTAGATGAGAAGAAATCATTAAACTGTCTCACTGACTATTTAACCACGTTTTAAGAAAAGGGAAATGACTGCAATGAGTAGTCTCATAAATCCAAGACTAGTTACTGATTTTACCAGCCCATTCAAAGTCTTTAACCTTCACTCCTTCATTCATTCAATAATATGAGTATCTGTTAAGTGACAAATACTAAGCTAGGATGAATGACTTACATCAGACTACCTTTGAGTTCTTCATAGTTTTCCGTTCTACTTGCCTAACCCTACATTAACTCCCTTATTCCACTTTCCACCTCTAAATTCCAAAACTACCAACAAATAAAGAGGATATAATACCCATGAGACTAAAAAACAAGAAAATACTGAAACAAAATGTAAGGCTATCTTCTAGATTCAAAGGGTTTTTAGATGCAAATTTACCTCTGGGAGGCTAGCTTTGTTTCATCTCTGACCACTGCAGTACGGATGGGACTGCAAGGGCAATTTATTAAAATTCCACTCTAATACAATGTTTAATATGCCGTGAAGTTCTTCACAAACTATATGACATACCATTAAAAAATGGGCACAACATCACCATTTATTTCTCCAAATTTACCTCAGAAATAACAAACAATGACTCAAAATTCAGAAGCATGCTTCTATTTTTCAAGAATTCTGTGACAGCCTTGACTGGCGTGGCTAGTGGGTTGAGAGCATCACCCACAAACCACAAGGTCTCCGGTTTGTTTCCCACTGAGGGCACATGGCCAGGGTAGGGGGTGAGTAAGAAGCAACCAATGGAGGTTTCTCTCCCTTCCCCTTTCACTAAAAGCAAATAAATAAAATTTTTAAAAAAAGAAAGAAAATAGGGTTTGAGGTAAAAAAAATTTTTTTGTCATAATCTGACTTTTTCACTGTGATGTGAAACTTACCAAACACCAATCTGAATAAAGTCAAAAATGTTGACTTCCTAATACAGAGCGATCAAAGGGGAAACTTTTAAACAACTGAAATTCCTATAAGGACCTCCATGTTAACACCCTGCCTACTAAGAACAACTTTAAACATGGACCTCATGGGAATTGAAAGGAATGTCACGCTGCAGAATCAGAGTTGATAACCAGTTAATCCTGGCTTTGTAGTTGCCTACATCTCTAGGCACCTTACTATTACAATCAAGGAAATTCACTGAAGGTTTCTACCAATATTATGTGGTTTACATCAATAGAAGTAACAGAAGTAGTCATAAGAACAAACACTTAAGATTCCTTCATTTCTGATAGCAAAAGTGGGTTGGACTACTTGCTGAGTCATTAAATCTCAAGATTCAATTCAGGAAAAACCCAGCAAATCAGGTACTCACCGTTCCAATGAATGTGTTTGCCATTCTTGTAAAAGTAAATCTAAAAATTCAAAACAGCGTCTGAAAATTGTAAAGAAAAATATGTAACTTAGTAATTTATATGTTAGTGAAAATAAAAGCTTTTTTTCTTAAGTGAACCAAGACTACTTTTTACAACTGATAAATTTCTTCTAACTTTTATGATTAAAAAAATGGAACATAAAGATGGAATCAGAAATCGACAAAAAACTGACAAATCAAACAAATGAAAAAAATTAGCATCTATGGTGGTCAAAAAGAAAAATCAGAGATACAGAGACAGGATACAAGAGTTTCCTCCAAATCAGAAGCTTGAGCTTCATCTCAACATTATTAAAAAGGGGTCATTTTCATTTGTTTTTATACTACCTCAAATAATGTGAGAATACAGTGTCCAAACATGCACAAAAGGTCAACGTACATTACAGAATCAGGCAATTAGTCTTTCCATTAATTTCACAGAATGCCCTGCACGTAAAAAAGTAAAAATTACCCTGAAAAACAAAAAGTGTTTGCCCGATTTTCCTATTAAGAAGGTCCTAGGTAGTGCTTAAAATATATTTTTTCCTAGCCACACAGCTATTTTCCTCTCTTCATTATTCAATATCCTTTCTAGCTTTTTTCCAGGCTTTTAGCTTTTGTGATCTTTCTTAGTCTTACTTATGCAACTAAAACAATTCCAGTCTCATCTCCTTTGGATTACATTACCATTTTGGGTGAAGTCCAGGGTATCCATCTTTATAGGAATAAATCTTTATAGTCTTGGGAGCCCATTCAAGGAACCAAGTCAGTGGGTAATCTTTCTCTAGTGACCAGATTTTCTTTCCCATGATCTTTCCAATTCAAAACCTCATAATCATAGAGTTATTGCTCAATAACCCCTTATTCTATGCTAGATGGTAACCAATGACATCAATACGGCAAGCACAACAGACAAGAAATGGTCTGTATGCAAGAGCACAAGGGGCTCTAGAACACAAAGGAGAGATATTTAACTCAATCCTAGCAGCGGTAGAGGACTTTGGGGGCTTATAAAGCAAACTTTCCCCAAGGAAAGACTGCTGTATGCCCACATCCTTCCCTCACTACCTCCCTATCGCTTTCCCAACCCTCGCCCCAACTTAGGCTGTGTTTATTCTTTTTCTACCCTTTTTCCTCATGTCATTTCCTGGTCTGACTTTTGTCGCTCTTTCCTATGTGTCTATACTTATTTATCTCTTAGTGAAAAGAGATCTTTAGTGCCAATTCTTGTCTTAAATATTAATGAAAAAATATCACCTATAATTAGGTTTTGTTATCAAGTTTTAGGACTAACAGCACACACAGAATTCTATCAATGTTGGCATTATTTAAACACATCATTAATTAAAAACATTAGGTTAGAGCTTGTCTCTTTTCTTCACCTACACATCATTCAAAAATGCAACTCAGCTTTTAACTCTCTATGAAACTTCTTGGGAATGTATCTGCTGGTTTTAATCACTGCTCCCTCTTAATTCCCAAATCCACCGCATACGCTGTAACTCACTCTTACATTGCTTTGCGTTATTGTTTTTAATCTCTCCAACTAAAATATAAACTTCTGAAAGGCAAGGGAGTTGTGCAATCCATTTCTTACAAATTTCACAAAGTGAAGCTAAGTACAGGTTAAAACAGCAAAGTGCACTGCCTTGATTACACTGCCTTCTTTGGCTCTCTTCACCTTTCTAAAGGCAGAAGAACTGGGCCAGAGACGGTCTCTATTTCTTCTTTCAGCATTAAGACACATGGTTCTGAGTGTTACTCACTCTGACTAAATACAGGAACAGCAATCTGGGTGTGTGTCTCAGAAACTGATGAAGGGGGTGGCGCTTCTGTTGTCAGAGTGCTTGCAGGTTGCTAGTCACATTTAGCACCATAGGCCAGAACTGTTAAAATGCTGTATACCAAGTTGTATTAACCCAAAATTCCTATGCTGAGGCCCTAAGCCCAATATGACGGTATTTGGAGATGATGGGGCCTTCAGGAGGTAATTAAGCATGGCTCTCATGATGGGACTGGTGCCCTCCCAAGAAGAAACACCAGAGGGCTTACTCTCTCTCTCTGCGACGTAAGGACACAGCAAGAAGGCTGCCTCTGCAAGCGACCCTCATTAGAAGACAACCACTCGGGCACTCTGACCTCAGACTGTCAGCTCCCAGAACTGTGAGTAAACACACTGTGTATGGTACATACACCCAGTGTATGGTATTTTGTTATGGCAGCCCAAGCTGACTAATTAAACATCCTGTAATGTTCCATCAGAAAGATGTGTGTTCACTTCGCTGCAGCAACTCTACCTTATATAAAGGAAAAACACACTCTGGATTTCTCTTGGAAGCATAAAACAATACTAACAATAATAACAGCCATAGCAACAAATTCCAAAGCTAGTTACCATTTATTAAGCTTTTATTAAGTGTGAGATCCTTTTACCTAAGTGACTGTGCATCTACAGAACAACTTTACACAGGGGTAGTACTGGGTCGGTCAAAAAGTCTGTTTAGTTTGTTCTGTAAAATAAAAGATACGTTTTTCATTTTCACTAATAATTTTATTGATTCAGATATTTTGAATACGTTGGCTATCTCCTGCCATTGACTTCTAGTGGGTAGAGGAGGCCAGGGGTGCTGCTAAACATCTTCCAATGCATAAGACAGCCCCATGGCAAAGAATTATTTGGTCAAAATGTCAACAGTACTAAGAAACTTCACAAGCCACTTTTGACACATTCGATGAGTCAGTCACAGCACCTTCTCCATAAATGCACAAATTTTTACACTTCAGTTACATTTTTATCTCTCTTAAAATAAAGCATAATATAACTGAAATGTTATATGTTTTCTTCCATCTTCAATGTTAAAATGGCTACACAAAATTTCACCAATTTTTTTAAAAAAGTACACTGATATGACAGCTGTCACAATACAATCTAACAAAATTGTTTCGAATGACATCAAAGACAACTAAGCACTACTAAAGGCATCATACTGAAAAACTAAACAAACTTTTTGGCCAACCCAATACTTTCATTCCTAACAAGACAAATAATTAGTACATGGGAAGACATGATGCTCCAACCCAAGTTTTTATATGATCAAGCTTCACTGTTCTGTTGTGTCTCGTCTGGAATTCACTATCATCCCTCTACCTTGTTGGCTTCACTCTCTCACCTCCAAGGAGAGTTGAAGCTACTCTTATTTCCAAGAAGCTGAACTGAGGGTCAAGGGCAGACTGCATTCCTCAGCTATATATAATTCGGCCATGCAGTTCAAAATAAAGCTTTTTCAGTGGAAGGGGCATATTTCTTTCTTCCTAGCTTTATATAGTTAGACTATTCCCCTTCTCTGCCTTCCATGTAACTGTAAGATGGATATGGGGCTGCCTCACGCTTAAGAGGCTCCTATTCATGGAAACCTTGCAGGACCAACATGACGTCCTAGCAAAGGAGGGAAAGAGTGGGCAGCTAAGACACACTGTGTGCAAAGCCTGAGGAGGAAGGCCTCTTTCACTGGGCTTGAATCAAGACACAGAACTACAGGAATGGAGCCAAAAGGCTGTTGCCCATTAATGTATACTATAAAGCTCCTGGTATGATCCACTGAGAGGCTTCAGTGGTGCCCATAAATACCCTGAAAATCTACACAAACACCATCCATGTGTATTTACATTTTCCTGGGAAAAGGGACCACAGGTCTGAATAGACTCTCAAAACATTTTGTGACTAAAGAGTCAAGAATCATGAATCCCAGCTGGAAAGGCCCTTATTCCTCACATGTCATCTACGGCAGCTCACCAGGACACAAGACAAAACAGGGACTTAGGAACAGAACCCTAGCTAGCTATCCAGGTTGTATCTTCTGTGCATATCTTCCATAACCATGAGAAGGGGTAGGTGATTGGTCAGGATTCAGAATCCCAGAAATCACTATCAGAAGATGCAAACAAACACACCTCTTCCTACCTATGTTAATATTAAATAACCACCATTAATTTTTATTTTTATTTTCTTGTACGTACGTAGTTACTATCTTCATTCAAAGAATGGGTTACACCGATGATGTAGGTAGAGAGACTATCTCAGGAAAAAATGTACAGAAGAGTCCTCTACCCTTCCTCCCCACCCAACCCTAGTTACTTCAAATAAACACACACACATTCATTTTCTCGCTCGCTCTCTCACACACACACAAACATGCATATGCATATTTGCAAGTATAAATAATAAAGGTTGTCCACATATACTTTCACGACTATTTAGATCATAATCCTTCAATCCAAAGGTAATGCAGCTACCTTAAATAATATTAAACATTACAAACAAACTTTTTCCCACTGAGAAAAACTGGAAATTTGTTTTGGTTTCTAAACAATGCAAAAATAATAATGAAACTGTTTAAAAATTTACCTTCTAACTGCAACAGACTTAGAGGTACAGTTGCTTGTTATGACAGGTATTAGCCTAGGGATGTGTGTGTGCTGTAGAGAAGAACAAAAAAGAGAGATGAACACTTGAAAATACAAAAATAAAACAAAACTAAGACAACCACCTCCTTACTAACCTACCTTAAAGCACATATATCATCAGATTAGAATTTCACTGAGTTTAAAAAGGAAAAAAAGAGTATCACTGGATATTGCCAAAGGCCATGACAAAATTTACACAGTCAAAACAGACAACATGATATGTAACTAAGTCTAAAATTAAAACAAATTGTTGGTATAAAATCTAAATTGTCTGAATGAGTTCAAAAGGGATCAGCAGGCCAATTTATATTGATATTCTTTCAATGGAAATGTCCAGTAATGGCTCTGGGTTTAACATTTGAAGTAGGCAGTATAAATGGTAAAAACTAAAAATAATACAAAGTAACCCACAATAATCAGGAATATTCTGGGTTGACTTTAGTTAACATCATCAAGCCCCAGTTGCAAGGGTTGCCTCTGGGAAAATGGGACACACCTAAGGGTAGGGAGAGGTGATATAAAGAACTTTAATTTTAAGCTTTCGTGAAAGATTAGGTTTTACTGAAAACTTTTACATAAAAATCTCAAACACTCATTTAAATCTAAATAAATGTTTAGAAAACTGAAGAATATTTTGTTTCTGTGCTTGCATGCAATTAAGTAAATAACAATTATAGGTGAAAAACAAAACCACAAGCACCAATACCTAAAGTGGAACAAATGGGGACTAAGAAAAAAAATGGGAGTGTTATCTGGAGATTTTATAAAGAACAGGGTAGAAACTCAGAAACAGATGGAGATGTTCAAATATTTAAAAGCAATGAGTCAATGTTCAACACCTCACTACACATCATATCAATAATTCACATTATGAGGTGTAAAAGGCTCATAGGCTACAATTAAGTGGCGTAAAAATGGCCAATACTATATATGTACAATCTGACTCTAACTACATGTAATTACCCTAGTGAAAAATGCCTCTAAACACTGTTTATGAACCACCAATATTTACCACTTGCTTATTCTATGTATGGCCTCAAAACATACTTACCCGAATGATTAACCTAACAGCTACGACACCAGAAGTAGCCATAATTTTGGCACTATTTGGAATTAAATTAAAGATAGTTGGCATAATGGCTTCAGCTCCATGGTCAAATTTATTCCCCAGAACTGATGATAGATGCCTGCAATAAGACATGAATAATGGATTACAGTTATATTTCGTGCAAACAGTGAAGCTTAAAAACCTCCTAACATTTTAGAGCTTTCATTTAAAGTTATCTAGGGATAAAGGACAAGAGTCTCAAATCTTTCCAATGTACATGTAGAGGACTTGGCAAACAACCATTAGCCCAAAATGTGTTCTTTTTTTAAAATAAATCATTTCCAACTAATTAGACTTCAAATAGCAAAAATCAAATTGATTGTATACTAATAAAACATCAACATGAAAACATTCCCTCACCCTTTCTCCCCAACCCTTTTAACATAAAATGTTCACACTTCAACATCTTGACTGCAGCCAAAATTCTTTTTTATGGGGTGTGGGGGGACAGTTAATACAAAGAGAAATGTCTTTGCAACATTTTTATTTTTAGTTTATTGATTTCAGAGACAGAGAGGAAGGAAGAGAAAGAGAAAAATACTGATTTATTGTTCCACATATTTATGCATTCATTGGTTGATTCTTATATATGCCCGACAGGGGCTTGAACTCTCAACCTTGGCATATTGGGATGAGGCTCCATCCAACTTAACTACTCAGCCTTGGCTGCAGCCAAAACTCTTAAAGAGCCATAATGCCACCTTATGCATGTTGCTGCTTCCTTATTATTCTGACACACTTTCTAACACAGAAGTCCCAGCTTCAAATACTGATACAGGCTCAGGGAGGATAGAATTTCCCTGCAATGTATGCTTTTAACTTTAATTTTATAGCTACAGCACTTTTCTAGAAACAAAAATTCTGATAATCATACTACATTCTGCCAGCAAAATCAATGAAAAAGCTGAGAAATGGAAGTTATAAATTTCATTTTTACATATTAATAGTAACAACGGCTTCAATTTTAAAATAGAAGGCTTCAGAGCTAAGTCATGGAATAAAGTTTAAAATCTGTCACACTTTACATAACTGAGTGAGAAATACTGAAAAATTATGGACAGAAGTATAACTGTAATGGGTCTTGGAGACTAGTCAAAAGTAACGTTAGAAAGACCCATCAGACAGATTCAGTAAACCATCTCTGAAGCCTGTGATGAGGCTATGTTTTGATGTGTGAGAATCTGGAGCATTGAAGTCCTTACCCCAACGTGATACAAGCCTCCCGCACTACCTGAGACCGCAGGTCCTTAGCAGATAGTTTAAAGGCTCCATCCAATAGTCTCAAATGTTGAAAGAAGTTATCATACTCAGCAGCACCAGCCAAGAGTAAAGATCTAATCTTTTTTAGCTAATGGGATAGAGAAAATGAAGATATGCAAAACACAGAATACAAAACAACAGAAGCCATAAAATGAGATCAACATCAAAGTTAAATGATAGAGAAATCGTTTTCCAAAAAGAATCCAGCCAATTAAATGTGAGCTAATATCCTGAACCAATCTACGTATCACAAATGAAAATAAATAATTTTTTAAATGTAGTATGTCATAAATATTGGGCTGGCCAAAAAGTCCATTTGGTTTTTCTCTGTAACGTTGCTCTAGTAGTGCTTAGTTGTCTCTAACGTCATTCAAAACAATTGTTAGATTATAGTGTGACAGCTGTCATATCAGTGTGCATTTAAAAAAAACTTATCAAAACTGGTGGATTTTTGGGTAACCATTTTAATACTGAAGAGGGAAGAAAATATGCCAACATTTTTGGCATATTATGCTTTATTATTTCAAGAAAGGTAAAAACCAGAGCTGAAATGCAAAAGGTTTGTGCAGTGTATAGATTAGGTGCTGTGACTGATGGAACATGTCAAAAGTGGTTTGCAAAATTTCTGAAATTTCATGCTGTAGATTTCTCACTGAATGATGCTTTGTGGTCAGGTAGACCAGCTGAAGTTGACAGTGATTGAATTGAGACATTAATTGAGAACAATCAACGTTCTACCACACTGGAGACAGCTGACGCACTCAAAATATTCAAATCAATAAACTTATCAGTGAAAATGAAAAATGTGACTTTCGCTGTACCAAAAAAACTAAACAGACTTTGGTCTAAATTTGAAAAAGAACACAATAGCTTTTTCTTTTACCACCTCTCTTCTTGCCAGCCAACCACTGTAAAATAGCTTTCCTCGGATAAGACACACCTTCCTTGTTCAGCACACATACTTTCATTAATCTACTTTTAAAAATAGAACTTTCTGGCAAGTGATGTGAAGAAGGGAATAGAGGAACTCACACTGAAAATGCCACTAAAAAGCAGCTTCACTGGACAACAATCACAGACTTAAATCTTTACCAAGGTAAAGAGTGGAGGGCATCACCAGGCATTCTATAATTAGGTCTTTGTTAAAATATAGGATATACATAAAGGTGTTAAGTTGGCATGTTTTAAAAATAGCAATAGAAGTGGGATACTCTACTAAAAGGTAAAATGTTAATGCAGTAATTTATATTTAAAATATTTACTATTTAAAATTAATTAGAGCTGTATCTCAATTTCATAATAAAGTATTTAGAACAAATAAATCAATCTAATGCAAATATAATCACGTGAAGTCAACGGCTTACAGCATTTACTCTTTGCTCCCAATCATGTTTATCATCAGACAATATTTCCCTAATCTTGTTTATGGATTCCTCAAGGTCTCGGCTGGAATAAATCTGTAAGCAAAATTAATTTACAATCAACATAAGAAAATTCAAAGAATAAAAAAGATTATTTCTTAATTACATGAAGTCAAGGGCATTTATTAAGTATAGTAAAATAAATTATTTTCATTTTCCAGAAGGACCTATGAGACAACATCTGGACAGATTGGTCTTAGAATGAGATTCTTTCCCACTGTAATTATATATCCACGAGATCTGATGCCCAGGTATAGATAACCTTGCCTCAAATAAAGCTTTACTGTAAACTTAAAAGATGGATTCACATATAAAAGAGAAAGAGGTCTACAGGAGAACTGCCAGTGATGTACTAGTCATTTATGACTCTTAGTATTATATACAACACCACATCATACATGCTTAACTTTAATCACTCTCAAAGCTACTTTCTCATTTATCCTCACATCTGATAAGACAGGAGGAGAATAATCAGCCATGTATGAGGCATGCTGGGAAGGTGAAGGACTAAACGATGAAGCTCAGCCTAAAATGCCTACCTATCATCTTATTTATACACATATGGCAACCAAACAGCAGGTAACAAGCGATTCATATATACATTAAATGTTACAGGAATCCAGACCACGAATGGCTGATGTAGGCTAAGAAAAGTATTGTTAACCCCAGTCATTAACAGACAACACTGAGACATTCAAAGCAGTTAAAATGTGTGACTTTACCCCAACTTTTATCAATAACCTTTGCTTCATCTGTTACACACTTAAGTGAAGCATCAAGATGGTATAAACTAAGCTTTTATTAAATCATTCATAGCTTTGCAGACACCGAAATCCTTCAAATTTATAAATTTTTCTAGGAAAAATCCCTAAATAGTCATGTTTCTTTGCTCCCTTGTATAATCTAATCACTTTTCCCCCCTTCTTTTATGTAACCTGGCCCATGAGCTTATTACTAGAGCAAGCAATTTCTCTCTAGTTCGTACTGAAAGATCTCCTTGGGCCTTGACTTTTGCTCTTCATTTCAGCTACAAAAGGGTCCAACATTCTGTAGTCTGCAACCTCAGAGTTCCTGTAGTCTTGATAGGTAAAATTACCTTACCTAGTAAGGAACGTCATATATCATGTACTTGAAAAATGAAATTTGAAGAATAAGCCTATCCTTGTTTTTAATCAAACTCAAACATCCTCACTCACCTGCACTACAGGTACATCATCAAAAGCTTTAATGAAATCCTCTTCATCAACAGCACCAGCTCCTTCTTTTGCAGCTACAAAAAAATTAATATTTAAAAAGTAAACAATGTGTACTGGAAGAATCTGAACATACACAATAAAAAATACATTTTGGTATATTTGTAAGCATATATTTAAAGCTTAGTAAAAATTTAGAGCTCTGCGGGGGGTGCTCGGTTGGTTGGAGCACTGTCCCACACACCAAAAGGTTCCAATTTTGATCACCAGTTGGGGCAAATATAGGAGACAACCGATGGATATTTCTCTCTCATATTGATGTTTTCCTCTCTCTCCCTTTCCCTTCTTTCTCTAAAAATCAATAAACATATCCTCGGGTTAGGATTAAAATAAATTCAGAGTGTTGTGGAATTGACAAATATCACTGCATTTTAATATCAATATGAAGTATACTAATTCTGTAATGTTATATACATTAGCTTAAAGAATTAAAGAGACTGCCTATTTAAGGATGGACAGTCTAGTCTTAAAAAGATTTAGATGGTTTATATTCTATTAATGTATAAATGTTTTGAGAGAGTCTAATAAACAGATGTAATATAAAATTTAATTCTTCAGGGAATTAGTTTATTTTTAGAAATCTAGCATCACAAATTTGTGAAATATTCAAAAAAGTTCTAAAAAATTAAGTTTTGTTTCAACTTCATATTAGTCTCAAAACATTTTCATTTCCTTTGAACTCATGATAACTGTGTCAATTTTTCATTTATGCATCAGTAGCAAGGTTCCCCTTGTTATTGTAAAATGCTTTGTATACTTAAAAGTTAATTGCTATCATTTAGGATATGAACCACATAATCTTCTGATATCTCATCAGGCTTTTTCCCCCCCAATAAAGGTTTCAAAATTAGTGCCTATCGTCATCCTTGTAAACCCTCATTAATGATTTACACTGATTAGTCTGAGTGATCTTCTAGACTTCTTACCAGACAACCTCTCTGATGTTTGGTATCCTGACGGAACTTAGACAGGAAAGGGCTTTATGGATGACTCCTGGTACTAGTACCTGCGTGCCCTCACCCTGATGAACAATCACTCGCACTGCATCTATCGGCCAACTGTAAACAGTAAACAGCAGCACACCGAGACGAGGCGCTGTGTCTGTTCTAGCATTAGAACTGGATCCCACTGAGCAGACAACTCCCGAGTGCCTCCTCTGTGTAAGGCACTGCGCCACATGCCACATATGGAAGAGGACTCCAAGGCCTAAGGAATCTGACAAGAAGGAGCGAGCCAATAAAAAAATTCATGACCATGGTGTTAAACAAAATGGGGGAAAGATGAGATCAGGGTTGAAAGGGAGGACAGGGTTGATATCCCTGCACCATTTACACAGCTGGGATTTTTGGAAGAAATGTATAAGAGTGCTGGAAGAAAAAGAAAGTCTGATCACGCAGAAATTTTCTAAACCTTGTCTGTAGAACTGATGCCACCCAAGAACAGATCAAGAAAAAGGGTTAGAAGATTGTTTGGTCATAAGAGAAGTGAAGTACTGATAGATGCTACAATGCAGATGAACCTCGCAGGGGTGTCCAACCTGTGGTCCGCAGGCTGCATGCAGCGCAGGATGGCTGTGAATGTGGTCCAACACAAAACTGTAAATTTACATAAAACACTATGAGATCTTTTTGTGATTATGTATCGCAATGTTATTTAATGTGTAGCCCAATATAACTCTTCTTCCAGTGATGTGTTGGTTGGACACAACACTATGCTAAATGAAAGAAGCCAGACTAAAGATTACATGTTGTATGATTTCATTTCTCTGAAATATCTAGTATATGTAAATTCCCAGGGACAAAATGCAGACTGGTGGTGGCCAGGGGTTGGGGGAAGGAAGAAATGGGGAGCAATGTATAAAGGGTATGGAGTTTTCCTTTGGGGTGACGAACTGTTTTGGACCTAGAAGTGGTAGTTGTACAACACTGAATATACTACATACCACTGAATTATTACTTTTAAAATGGTTAATTCCATGCTATGTGAATTTAAGCTCAACAAAAAAAAAGTAAAAATTTTTAAATGCACCCCCCAGAGAGATTAGAGTATCACTCTGCCATCGGTACAGCTCCTTTAACCAGGCAGAGGTGCTGGTGGCAAAGGCACCACAGCTGCAGCAAGATGATCCATTCAGTCAACACAGCAACACTCTAGGGTCAGCGCAGAAAGCAGGAAAGACCGGCAGGAAACAGCATTCAGATGCTAATCCTGACTCCAGCTTTAACGTGGCTCATCAGGCAAGCTCAGAAGCCCAATGTTAACAGTGAGCCCGCTTCTAAGAGCAGTGGCTACATAATATTTTAGAAGTAAAAAAGTAGGAAATTTGCATGTAAATTTACAATGTGACATCAAAATGAAAAGAAGAACTAAACTCTCTAAATTGGGGGTGGGAGAGGAGGGATTTAGAGAGGAAATCTTTGTTAATCAATTTTCAAGCCTCAAGGAGCTAATCCTTACTGTGTACTTAATTAAATAGTCTTACTGGTTTAACAAGGAATAATGCTAGCTGGAATAACAAAGTACATTTTAAAGCCAGAAGGTACAAATCTGACTTCTGGGTAGTCTAAGTCTTGATAAATAAAAACTGGCTAGAAAGGCCCCATTGTAGTTTCAGCTGGACCCCCATAATCAAAAAATGCCATTAGGGCACCCTTTTGGTCTTTATGTCTTAGCTATGCCTTCCTCAGTGTGGGCTTCATTCTCCTACAAGCTCTGCTTATCAAAATATAGCAACACAGCAGCTCAAATTTACATCCCACCAACACATCAGCATTAACAGTACAGTAATTAAAGAACAGCCAACAGAAACATATTGCAAATGAGGCTGCTTCACTTCTAAAGGACACAGAAGGCAAATACCATGCACGTTTGTCTTCAAAAGCTTGCAGAGCTGACCCCACAATAACACACAGGGTTGCTCTTACCTGAAGACTTGGATCCAAGAGTGGATGATCCAAGCCGACGGGTGGTTCCCATTCCAACATTTCTGCGTGAGGCTGGCGGAGCTTTGGATGAAGTAGAACTAGCAGAGGAAGGTCTGTTGCCATCCACAGAATCTTCATCATCAAAATTTTTATCTGAAGAGTAAAAACAGAACTCATTGTTTTAACAAAAAGTACTTTTTTCACCTTAACTTAAAATAGCTAGCCTTAGAAGTGAATGGTTTGCTTTTTCTTTTGGAATCTGAGTTGCCCATCCAGGGTCTTTCCAAGCCTAATGCAGGTACAAACATAAAGTTTACTTTCACATATCTAGAATGCTCTCCTACCTCATTTTGGAAAATAGAAAACACATAAAGAAGAAGGTAATCTCTCATAAAACCACAACCTAGAAACATTTTGGTATGTTTCTGATCATTCTGTCATACATTTTAAAGTAATAGCTGGCTTAAGACATAAGATATATATCATTTGGGAATACTGCTGATTTCAAATAAGTCAATTTTTCAATATGAAAAAACATACTTCAAAAACACCTTTTAATGGCTGCATGTTATTCTGTAACTGGAAAATGCCATAACTGAAACACTTTCGTTGTTAGATATCTAGGGTGGGTCTAATACCCCATTAGAAATAATATCGTAACACCTTCCTACTTACGTGCCCATTTTGTCACACCCTTGCCAAAACTGATTATCATTTTTAAACTTCAACCAAAACTGACAGGTTAAAAAAATGCCTCTTCAATGTTACCTTCCTCTTTCAGTGAGGTTGAACATTTTTAAATAAGTCTATTAACTTTTAAATTTTCTAAGCAGCAGTGGATCCAATCAATACTCCTCAAGTTACATTTAAAATTAAAAAAGGAAACCCCTATTTGGGCTTTTAAAAAGTCAGCATATTTGTAAATATTTTGTTGACACAAAATTAAAGCTATCATAGTGCACTATACAGAATACCAAGGGCTTATACAGCATGTGCGAGTCATTCAGAAGATTAAACAGAGAACTGAAGAGTAATTAAAAACAAAAGAAAACTAACATCTGTTGCTGGCAATATTCAAGATTTCTGAAAAAGGGCATTAGATCTTTACCAGTAAGTTGAAAGTAAATAACTGTTGCCCCCAGATATAAATAATGACCTGTTTTTCTTCATCTGTTGCTTCTTAGCTAAACGATCAATAGCCAAATTTAGTGTCTACTCAGGACCCTAATGTTCCTTACAGCTCACTAACAATCCACTTCAAATTACAAGGCTTCTTTCATTCAACACTGTGGGGGGCGGGGCGGGGAACCCATCCTTACCAGTGCTCTTATAGAAGTACCCTTCTTTAAGTCAGCTTCCTCCACCGTGCCTTTATACTTCCCAGATCACCTTATCAAGGCTATGCTTATTTGTTTCACATATGGTTCTTTCAGTCCACATAACAATTTCTTATTGTTTTAAGACAATAAGATAATTTCTTATTTCAGATAGTCAGTGGTCTATTAACACAGATTTCCTATGGGAATTCAAAAGGTGATTCTTAAACTGCAGAGCACATTAGTAAGGCCCTTCCCAGAAGTAAAATTTAGTCTAATGTAAAGGACAAGCACAACCCAAAGGAGAGGTCCCACTGAGCACTGACTGCAGGACTCCTCTCAGCCTATCTGCCCTCGAGGGAGCTCCAAGAGCATCTGAACCACTCCACCGTCATTAATTGACCATGTTGAAGAATTCCAACCATTATCTTCTCAGAACAGCAACAGTTCAGTTGATGGAAAAGGTTAAGTAATGAATATGGGAAATGAAGACACTATTATGCTTCATTCAAAAATTCATGCAAATTGTCTTTCTAACATAGGCAGGCATACCATTTAGAATTGCATTCAGTTATGGAGAATTACTTTCAATGGACCAGTTTCACTGGGATTTCTGCTTGCAGCAATGACAGCTTAGCAAGGACCAGATTTAACCTCTTGCAGTAGCTAAAAACCAGAAAGAATATATAAAACTACTTTGAGACAGGACAGTAGGCAATGCAAAACTGTGATTCCTGGGAAAGGAAAAACAAAGTGAGCTATATAATCCCTCCTTCTTTCTGTCTGGAGACAATTTCCAGGCCATCAAGTACAGGGAATCCCAAATTGAACCTGGTGACCAAGTTGAAAAAATGAAGATCAGAGTTAGAAAGGCTGAGGTGGCTGGAAGTTATAGAGAAGAGTGCTAGAAAAGAGGAAGCTACCCAGATAGAGAGCTCTAGAAATGTACTAAGTTCTAGGCCATGCATGTGTGAGTGAAATTCCACAACGCAAGGCAAAAACTGGTCAGGAACCTATAGACTGATTCTCAAAGTTTATATTGTAGGAAGATGTTCAAGCTCTAGTGTTCTGGGTGGCTCAATGGAGGCATTCAATAGAGACCTCTGAGAGGACAGGTCTTAGTAATAGAACTGAACTATTTCTGGAGTGAAGGCTACACTAACCCTGCCTGATTAGTTTAAAAACAAGCTTCAGGGATATCAGACAGATCTGCAAGTAACTGCTTCACCAAAATAAAGCATAACATTCTTTAAAGGAATATAACAAAATGCAGACAAACAGCAATGTAACATTCACAATACACAGCATCTACTCAAAATTTCATAAATACTATGAGAACCATGAAAATGTAATCTATAATCTGGAAGAGGAAAAAATCAGAAAACAGTATGACAGATGATGAAACTAGCAGATAAGAACAACACAACTGCTGTTAACTATTGCAGAAAGTTACAAAAAGTTCGTTTGGCTTTAAGTAAAACTAAAAGTCACATCTTTCAGTTTCGCCAGTAACTTTATTGAACAACATATTCACCATTTTGTTCCACTACCTTCTGCCATCTTTCAGGCAACTTCATAATTCCACCTTCCCAAAACTTTTCATCTTTTTGAGCACAGATCTGTTCTAGGTGCCTTTTGCAGCCTCCCAAGGAATTAACATTTTTCCATTAAGGGAATTTAGTGAAGACCAAAATAAATGAAAATCCAGTGGTGCACTTGTCCAATGAATACAGCAGATGAATCAGAACTTCCCAGTCAAGCTGTAACAGTTTTTGCCTGGTCATCAAAGACTCATGTGGTCTTGCGTTATCCTGACAGAAGATTATGTGTTTTCCGATGACTGATTCCAGATGCTTTTTGGTGACTACTTCTTCCAGTTGGTCTAACCGGGAGAAGTACTTTTTGGAATTAATTGTTTGGTTTTCTGGAAGGAGCTCACAATAGAGGACTCCCTTTCAATCCCACCATATACACAACGTCATCTTCTTTGGGTGAAGATCTGCCAGCCTTTGGTGTGGCTAGTGGTGGTTCATTTCACTGACCCCACGGTCCCATCACTCTACATTATTGTAAAGTATCCACTTTTGATTGCTTGTCACAATTTGTTTTAAAAATGGAACATTTTCATTACATTTAAATAGAGAAATCACATGTGGAAATACAGTCAAGGTTTTTTTGGCTTAACTTATGTGGAACCCAAACAGTAAAGCAATTAACATAACCAAGCTGGTAAAAATGATATTCAACACTTGATTGGGATATTTTGAGTATGTCGGCTATCTCCTGCATGGCAGAATGTTGACTGTTCTCAAATAGTGTCTCAATTTGATTGCTATCAACTTCAACTGGTCTACCCAACCATGGAGCATCATTCGGCAAGAAATCTCCAGCTCCTAACTTCGCAAACCACTTTTGACACATTCAATCAGTTACAGCACCTTCTTCATACACTACACAAATCTTTTTTTGCATTTCAGTTGCATTTTATTCCTTGAAATAAAAAAGCATAATATGCTGGAAATGTTCCAAATTTTCTTCCATCTTCAGTATTAAAATGCCTACACAAAAAATCACCGATTTTGATTTTTTTTAATGTATGCTGATATGACAGCTGTCACAATACAATCTAACAAATTTTTTTCAAATGAAGTTAAGAGGCAATGAAGCGCTACTACAGCCATCTTACAGAAAAATCCAAATGCATTTCTTGGCCAACCCAAAAATTAAAGGAATACACAGACATAAAAAGGAAGAATTTTTTTTTTAAAGGACCAAATGGAACTTCTATAAATTAAGGAAACAGAGTACCCAAAATGAGAACTCCATTGAACGAGATTAAAAGATTAAACACTGCAGGGCAGAAGAAAAAAAAAAATCTGGGAATTTAAGCACACGGCAATAAAATTTAACCAAAATTAAGCTCAGAGATGGGAGGATAGGGCTGAAAAAAGTAAGAGTCTCAGAGACGTGTGGGATGATATTGGGCAGCCTAACACATATAAAAATGCACTCCCAGCAGGAGCGAGAGCGGAAAAAGACAGAGAGGAACAAATAACAGCAGGCCTCATCAGAAACCACATGTGCTAGAAGACATTAAAGTGACCTCTTGAAAATGGTTAAAAGTATTAATATAGAATTCTATAGCCAGCAAAAATATCTTTTAAGAATAAAGGCTAAATAAAAATGTATATGGACAAACAAAAAAAGAATATTGTCACCAGGAGACCAACCTAACCTGCACTCCAAATGTTTAAAGATCTTCAAGCAAAAAGAAAATGGAAAATGGAAACTTGAATTTACATAAAGAAATGAAGCACACTAGAGACAGTAAATATATGAACAAATATAAGACTTTCCCCTCATGTTTTAATTACTGTAAAATATAATTGACCGTTTAAAGCAAGAATAAAACACTCAACACTTAGTTTCCACTCTTTATAGTCTCATGCTATGGGCAGATAACCTAGTGGTCAGAGAAAAGATATACAGCTTGTGCATATCTTGGCAGTTTACATATATGTTGCTATACAGGATGCCACACAAAAAACTGGGAAGGTATGAAGAAAATGGAAACAGTTCAGATTCTGTCCTCAAAGAGCTTATATTTTTTAAAGTTAATTATAACTTGTCCAAATTTACTGAAGATTTCATATAATGGTGTGCTGCAGTGAGAAGGTACATGTTTAATCTCTAATTTCTGTATGGAAACACCTCCCAAGGAAGGGAAGGATGGGAAAAGCATACCGAGCAGTCTATGTAGAGTTTTTAAAAACACAGATCTAAGCCCCAGCTGGTGTAGCTCAGGGGACTGAGCACCAGCTTGTGAACCAAAGGGTCGCTGGTTCGATTCCCCAGTCAGGGCACATGCCTGGGTTGCAGGCCAGGTCCCCAGTAGGGGGCGCCCAAGAGGTAACCACACATTGATGTTTCTCTCCCTCTCTCCCTCCCTTCCCCTCTGTCTAAAAATAAAATAAATTTAAAAATCTTTAAAAGCATTAAAAAAAAAAACAGATCTAGTAGTCCCACTCAGTCTTTACTTACCCTTGGGGGAACGGACTTAACAGATTTACTTATCTCATTTGCTGAACAGATTAGTGAGAAAGGGGGATGCAGGAGTTAAGCAGAATGTTAATGAGGAGTGACAGTCGAAAGCCAGACAGCTAAACAGACAGTGTAAAAGCAAATACACATACAGAAAACTCCACAAATCCAAACTTCTTAGAATGCCAGTGTCAGTACAGAGGTCAAATCACATTTATACAACTTAACAGCACAACAGAAGGCGATCAAAAACTACTACCCTACACTATCAAGATCAAATTACTTTCCATGTGCTGTTAACAAGAAAGTAATTCGTATTTTCTATCTGAACTGGGAATTCAGGAAAACAGGAAAAAGAGTATACCATAATCATTTTCCAGATTAACTGTTAGACACACTGTTTTAAATTTAGATATACTTTACCTCAAAAGGTGTTTGGAGAATAAAAGCCAATTAAACTTATTTGAAAATTAACGCACTATTAAAAATATGTTACCCTATGTTTCCCAGCTTTTTGGACAACCAGAAATTACCATCAAATTAAAAAGAAGGTTAGGCTCTCAGAAAGGTTCCCAGTTTCAGATAACTGGGTATATCCTCTTATATAGAAGGTGCCGTTCCTCAACTGAACGAAGAAGCTGTATCTGCAACAGCACAGTAAGTAGAGTGGATCTACTCTGAATCCAGTCCAGGATGAGCAGCCTCATAGTCCAGCTTCTAATATAGTTCAGCATTTCTCAACCAAAGCAATCCACAGTGAGCTCTACCAGTCATTTAATTTCCATTTTCTTTAGGCTTTTCAACTTAAGCAGACATCTGTCAGCACAGCCTTTTTTTCTAGAGCTTTAACTAAGGCAAAAAACACATGCATGACAATCAGTATTTTTAGCTATGTAAGATTCTGCTATCATCAATTAAGATTTCTCACACAATAAGACAACATATATTACAGAGAAAATGGTCTTACAGAAGTATTAGTTCTCCCTAAGCCCAAAGAAATAATTAAATCTATCTCTAGCTACCACTCTCATCTGAGAGTCACTTCTCTTATGGGACACTCCTGGGTACAAACTTGGAATAAGGTAATTAAAACTTTTAGTTTCCAGCCACAATCACCTCCTTTAATCCTTAAAAAAAATTAAAAAAAAAATCACCTGAACTCCATTCCTTTTACAGCATCATGACAAGATATTTTTAAATGACTCATGAATCTTCTATAGTGACAGTGTAATTTTCATCCAACTCAATCACTCCACTCCTAGCAACCCAGTGAAGTAGGCACAATAAAGTGAAAAGAGCAGCAAAATAGCATGCCGGAAGGGACCACTGATACAAAAGAGATTTTAAAAGACAGAAGAGACAGGATCCTTTGAAAAAACAAAAAGGTCAGAGTACAATCCCCTGTGGACTCAACAGCAATCAAGCAGAATTCTAAAGGCTGAACAAGTCCGTGAACCTGTCTTGAACAAGCCTTTAAACTGTGGTCAAGATGCTATGTGAAGGCTGAAGAGTGACCAGGGTTAGGCACCAGGAGGGCAGAGCAGTCCCTTCGTCAGCTTCAACTGACTTAGACTCTGAAACCCCTAAGGCCCCAGCTGTCTCAGAACTGAACTTTCATCAAGTTGGAGAGGGGAAGATATATAAGCCACAGACAGATTCTATGGGCCAAAAAGATCAGAAAGATCATTACATACCACTGTGGTTATAGGTATGAGTATAGGGGTAGCAGAGAAACATATCAGACTTCGAGTTTGGTGTGTGAAACTTGGATTTACAATCTTTAGATTATAATGTCAATTAAGAAAATTCACACACACACTAGTCTTTGAGAACTAACAAAATGTCACAGAAACAGAAATTTCTGTTCCATTGTCCATCTGCCTGGAAAGCAGAACCTAACCCACAAAGCTCTCCCTCTCCTCTCTTCTCCTAAGGCAGGCTCTGCAGGTGGAAACCCAAGCTCATTTTTCTAAAGCAAAAACAACTAACTCTCTGTTTTCACTGCATCAGGGTCACTTTGTGAGAGTTAATACTCCTAATAGGCTTTCAGATTCACCAACTCCCTGGTGCTAAAGTTCTCCTCCAAGGGAGTATGAAACGTGGCAGCCTAGTAACTAGAGTATAATCAGCATTTCCAAGAGGAAACCACACAGAGGAATGATAATAAGCCCAAAAGCTGACCGCTATTCATCAATATCCCAAAATTTCATCTTTCTTAATCTTTCACAGCCTTTGCTATCTGCAAGTTTTACCCCATATGCCTGATATGTTCCTATGTATTCTTGAAAACACTAATCGATTGTTAGCTCCTCTGAGATCCTGCCCAGCTCTATCCAGAGTTGACTGTGCACTTCTCTGAGCTATAAGGTCACATGTGTGCCTTTTACTCCATCTCACCCTGGAATTAGATGTCTGCAGGTCTGTTTCTCTGTCCTGGAGAAACAGACATGGAGTAAGGACCATTTCATTTTCTTCTTGGTATTCCTAACACCTGAAATGCAGCCAGGGCAAATACATAGTGACCTTTTAAATATTCATTCTGGCACTCCATATGAAGGTAGGCAAAATTTGTAGATGGGTGCAAACTATGCTTGATGTATTATTTTTAGAAGCTTTTATTAATTTTAAAAATGCATAAGGTTTTATTAGATAATAAGGTCAAACAAGGTTATGAAAATATCTGAGGGCAAATCAAGAAGGTCAGGCAATTACAACCCTAAATATCTTTAACCTTCCTGATTTCCCTCCAGGCAGAAATATCTTTATTCCTTTTTTATGATAAAATAAATGCTTATTTTAAAATTAAAATTCAAAGTACTCTTAAGCAATCATAACCCCCAAATTAAACTGTTAACACTGATATATATGCATTTCTAGACTTTAATGCATTCGTAAACGTATTATACACAAAAAAACTGCTTTTTGCCCATTACCAATATCTAGTAAATATTTTTCTATTTAAACTGTTCACATATACTATATTTAATCAGTCACCTATTAATAGTTTGATTGTTTCAAATTTTTCACAACATCACTGTAGTCAATATATTTAAAAGGAATAACAGTTAGTATATACATACTACCTAAAAGCATACTAGGCCCTGTGCTTGGTGTTTGGCATATTCTCATTAAATCCCATGACAACTGTAAGAGAGAAGTACTATCATCACTCTACTCTGCAACATGAAAATACTTAATGCATCCAGATAGAACATGCCCAAAGTCACACAGCTAACTAGAAGGTGGATGAAGTTCATGTCTGTCCATCTTAAGATTCTATGATTTGCCTCAGGATAAACAACTGCCACCCAAAAGGAACAATTCATGTCAACTGGCCATTGACCATGTGCTGAACACTGCTTTCAGTACATTGCTTTATTTATTTCTTATGATAGATGTTCGCTTAAGAAAATTATTTATTTAAACAAATTCTTAAACAAAGAATCATCAATACTTTTATGAATACAGATAAAGAAATCCTCAACAAAATTCTAGGAAAACAAATCCATCAACATATAAAAAGAATAATCATCATGGTCAAGCAGAATTTATCCCAGGAACATAATGTTGGTTTAATACACAAAAATCAGTTAGTTTAATACACCATATTAATAGAATAAAAGACAAAAACATGCTCAATAGTCACAGTAGAATTATTTGACAATGTCCAAAACAAATTCCTGTCATGCTAAAAAATACTATAAATAGGGATGAAAAGGGAACACCTTCAACCCGATTAAGACATCTACAAAATACAAAAATTCCTCTCCCAATTACAAAATTAAGAAATGCTTTTGTCAGAGTACAAAGGGTATAACAAAGTTTAACCTGGTTGGAAACGGTTATTTCACAGCAGAAAAATGGAAATTGCATAATGGAAGCTAGGAGGGGGCAAACAGGGTGCTACTTGCACCCTTGTGGCACCGGCGACCCACTATCTACAAAAAAAAGAACCTGAAACACAGTCAAGCTTCACAGTGAGGGATCGTTTTCCACTCCCTCAGCCCAGAGCTTGCTGTCAGAAAGCCAGGCAGGCATTTTAAGACTATCTCAACCACGATACCCTCATGCATATAAAGCAAGAAGATAGCGCCCAGCAAAGAAAGGATGAAAAGTCAAAAATTCATTTCAGTTTTACTAGTCCTTTAAAAAAGGAACGAAAAAGGGAAGAAACTGGGAGAAAACAGGCAAGAAAAACACTACCCGAACTGGAGAGAGAAGTGAAATGTGAGGAGGGCACGAAGCAAATGTCCACTAATACCGGATTCTTCGAGGCACTCCTGGGCACAGAAAAGTGCACACTGGGTAAAAACTGGTGAATGCCTTCTGCAGGTGCAGATGAAGGTTTGGTTCTTTGGGTCTCAGATATAAAATGTTCTGGCTGCTGCTTGACAGTTTATAAGCAGATACCAGTCAGCAGGCTCAGGAGAGACACAGGTATAGCTGACACCAGAGGTACCCAAACATGGTTTTGTGGGTAAGGAAATACACAACTGGGGCTGGGCAGTGAGCCTGTCCTAAGGTGAGGCCATTAGTCACATGCCAGCATTTTCATCAAGGCCAACTTCAAGATTCCAGAATGGGAAATAAGCTTCAGTTTCCTCATCTGTGAAAAAAAGGGACAATGATGCCTGTCTACAGGGAACATGCAAAGTGCTGGTTGCCCAATACCAACTCCCTCTTCTTCTACTGACAGTGGGGAGAAGTTCTAGGGCAACTACCCTCCCCCCTTGGAGTTGTGTAGCTGGCAAGCCTAACACTGCCAAAGCCAACAAAATGGAAGAATCTGCCTAGGAGTGAATGACGCAAACCAGAAGACAGCGGAGGTGGTGAGAGAGCCCTGGGACTACAGCAAGATCTACCCAAGACCTCCCATTATGAGTTTGTGTCACTTGTAACCCAGAGAATCTCCGTGCTACGTTAAAGGGGTGTCACGAATTTTAAACAGAATATAGATAAAGCTAGGAAAACTGTAGGTAGTCAACAAATGGAGCTGTCTCTACCATTGCTGTGTTATGCAGGGGTCCCCAGCCTCTGGGCCACAGGTCCATACCGGGCCACACAGCAGGAGATAGGCTTGAAACCATCCTCCCCCACCCACCACATCCATGGAAAAACTGTCTTCTAGGAAAACGGTCCCTGGTGCCAAAACAATTAGGGACCGCTGGTATTATGTTTTGAGTACAAAAAGCAAGCCTTCAAAACTATGTGGGTAGGGCTGAAGAATAAATGCAATTTTTTTCAATGATCTTAAAAAAGGCATGTACAATTAATTCAGTCTATACAACAGAAAGAAATATAAAGACATTTTTGAAAACAGAAGGCACAGTCAAAACACCTTCCTTAGAGCTGATCCCAAAAGGAAAAAAATCCATCTATCCCCCTTTGTCAAGATGCCTAGGGATTCTCTCAACAAATGTTTTTCCAAGATCACAAGAAAGAAATTTATCACTCATAAGGAAAAGAAAAAAAGCTAGGTTAGGAGTATGCTTCCACAAAGTGGTATCAATTTGTAAAAATCTCCCTAAACTCTCCAGAGTCTCCTTTAACTTGGAAGTTCAAGTCAGGGCACAGAGTCACCTGAGAGGTGATTTGGTCTCAAAGAGATCGCTTTGTTACTTCTATAATGAAACTAGATGCTTGCTTAGAAGCAGCAGTCTCCGCTCACTGGGGGCTGCTGGGGAGCACACCTCTTCTGAGCAGTAACCATGGGTAGCACCTTCCTTCCTTTGTCTCTTCAGCCTTTATTTAGTAAGCACAGCCATGTGCCAGGCACTGTACTGCGAGCTGGGATGCAGAAAGTAAAGCCCATGGTTCTTACTCAAGTTCGCAGTGCAGCCTGGAGAACAGACACGTACAAACAGCAGCAGTTATGAATCAGTGTGACGCTTTGCTAAAGACACAGGATACGCCATATGGATACAGAACAGGGGTAAACAGAATAGGGCCAAATAAACTCCACTGAAGTAAGACTTTCACTGAAGAAAGGCTCCACTGTGCCCTCCTACCCATCCTCTGCCATGACGCACTCTATCACTTGTATCTGATACTGTGAAGCTAAATATTAATCGGAAGTGTGAGATGTTTTAAATGTGCACACATCCTGAGTAATTCAGGCACACCCTGGACAATGATGCTCAACGGATATACAATGAGAGAGAACAAATTCCAAAGACTCTTCCTGGACAGACGTAAGAGGGGCAAGGAATTTCTGATGGATATTATGAATGAACTAGCCGGCTGCCCTCTGTATATGGGAGCCCCACTACTCTGGGACTATGCCCATCTTAAGCACCAAGGAGAAGAGCATTGAAGGCAAAGTCCCCATGCCCAGCAGGTAGACTTATTAAAGTATGTATCTCTTGACCAATCTGGAGGCCCAATTTAAATTAGCCCTGTGAATACTATGCCCTCCCCAGAAAAGAACCTACATGGCCCAACAATAATCAAATACATAAGATCGATCTTTAAGAATATCTGCCAATACACCTCAAAAGGACTATAAACTCAAAAAGAGACTGATACTTTAATAACCTGTGTATTGAAGAGTTCCTCAGAATTTGAATTAGGGAAGATCGGAAGAAACAATCCTTCCTGCTGGAATAACTAGCCACTGCGCTCCATGGAGACTTAACACTGACTCCTTATTAACAGACTCTAGCGAGCCACAGAGGGTCTCTTAATCAGAATAAAAACCTGGCTCTATATCCTATTGTGTTGGGGACGATCATTCCTAGACATGTGTTAGTGCTGTGAACTCTGGACAGATCCAGGGTAAGAGAGAAAGAGCCTTCCCAAGAGAGCCTCTCCTGCTTCTACTCCCTGCCAGGTTCCCAGAGCCAGGACCTTCCTCTTGACTTCTCCCTTCACCGCCTAACCCAAATTTCATCAGCTGGAGGACGAGGAGGAGAGAGTAGGCTTAAATAGGTGGTTTGGTATGACCTTTTCTCTTCTGGCTCTCAAAGGTTTTCTGGGGTAGAAGATAGTCCTCACACATCTTGGTATCCCTGCTTTATCTCCGTGCACAAAGCCTGGTAGAAAGTTAGTTTAAATCAATACACTAATGACTCTTGTACTCTCTGACCATGAATTTTTAGCTACTTTAAGGCTTCTCTCCTGGGAAACAACATTATCAAAGTGATTTACCATGGGATTACACTGAATCTCCTGGAACATAAATCAGTCACACTCAGGACAGCAATTAGCCACTGGGGTGAAGAAAAAAATTATAGTCTTTTTTAAAGAATTTGTGGGGATCTTTCCTAGTAAATATCTCTGAATAAATGTATTTGGGGTCTGTCTTATTTTCTCCAACTATTGCTGTGTCTTCTTTCTTTAGTGCAGTGTTTAATTCAAATCTCAGTAATTCCAGTCTTACTATTTGAAAAGTTAAAAGTCATATTATAATTAATGTTCTATGGTTTTAATAAGAACAAAGCCTTTGGATAACTTGAACACAACCCAGGTTTAAAACAAATTTACTACTGCGAAGGCCTTACGGTATCTTTTATTGAGTTTATTCCAGTAGCTACTCGGAGTTCACATGGCTGTAATTATTTACATAATTACAATTAATTCAAACAGTTACATAGACCAAGTTAGTTTTCTAAAATTCTTTTAACTACATTTGGGGACCAATAATTACAAATTGCACTCAGGTTTATCTACAGTTGTTATTTGTCTAGAGAATTATCCAGAATGAGTCTCCCCCAGCCAAGAGCTTCTAAGACAGACATTTTGATTCATGCCCATGCGTAAAGGCCATACAACTGCAGGCTAAAAACAGGAAGCAAGCAAAGAAGAGCTCGTGGAGGCATCAACATCCCTAAATGCAGGAAAATACAATTACAATACATAAGGTACAGGATATCCTCCAAGTTTTTTATAAATTATAAGCACATTACTGAAATTACTTGTTGGATAACTGTCCTTCCACACTGATCATATGCTTATTTTTCTAACCCTAAGAATAAGTCAAGTGAATGTGCCGCACGCCACAACTGCGCTATCGCAGCCTACCACTGAAGCTGGCTCGCCAGTGCGCCCACAGCGCTGCCCAACTCCCAAGCCACTTCTCCACATAACAATCACATTGCCCAGTTTACGTCAAAGACGGCTGAAGAACTTTCACACCCAACTTATGAGCACTGACATACCACACTCCTCTGCTTGCCTGTCAGAGTCAGCTTTGTTGGTACCAATAAAAACACCACCATGCTGGGTGCTTCTGAGCACACCAGATGGGAGCTAGAGTTTGTTCTTGGACCCCATCACAGACCTTCAGGGAGTGAAAGGGGAATGGTAAGAAGAGAACAGATGCTCTTTCTGAAGCTCTAAATTGATGAGCAAAGCATTCATTTACTTGAAAAAAAGAACAGCCAAGTAATTTACAGAAGAAATAGCAAGCTAGTTGCCACCTGACTTAGATAACTATCTCCATCATTTGCCTGTTCAGTCAATAAATATATAAGGCACTTTGCTAGGCCCTGGGAATACCGAAAGAACAAAACATGCATGCTAATGCCCACAGGGAACTTCCATTACACAGAGGTAGAACAACATATGTAAACACAAATAAACAATAAACCTGTCATAAGGATGATGAAGGGAAAAAACAGTATACTATATAACAGGAGAGGGGAAAAAAGGCAGATGGTGGCAAGAGGCACTTGGACAGCATTGTTCAGGGAGGGCCAAATCACACCATAGGGTTTTCATCAAAGGCATACACTCATTTACACAGAAAAGAATTACTCAGGCATCTCTATCATGGACTCAGAATTCAAGAGTAGGAGGAGAATGGGTAGGAAAAAAGTTCCAATTTACTACGAACAAATTAGGCAAAAGAATGTCTTTGATTAAGCAGAACGAATCCTTCTTCCAGCAGGAAAAAGGGCCCTACAGAGAGGTTATTCTCCTTCGGAAAAGGGGCCCCATATTCATAACCCTGTGGAGCAAGCCTCAAGGCCACCAGCAAATACGCAAGGCAGCTGTCAGACGACCTAGCACAGCCCGACCTAACTGCAGATGACTAAATACAGTAGGTCACACTCAAACACGATTTTTACTTCTGTACAAAGAAACCTAAGTAAATTGAAGATGCAAAAAAATAAATTTGAAGATGGAAAAAAGGGACTTTCAATTGTGGGGTCCCCCCCCCATTGTTTTACAATGTGGTTTTTAATTCAGCCTTGAGCCTGGTCATAAGAATCCATGAAGGTCACCCAATATTTTACCAAGACTTTCCATCTGCTTTGCTCCATCAATTCTTTAAATTCCAAAGGTTTATTTCTGATGATGGGGCATCCGTGCCCAATGGGACATCATCCGTAAGGTGCTGGTGCAGTCACATGGCACAGGTGGGTTATGGAGCTGGCCCAGCTCCCCTCACAGTGGAGCCTGGAGGCAGCCTCCGTATGCACACACATTGTCGGGGATGAGCCAATAAAAGCCTCCTGACCCCAGAGGATAATTCCTCATGCTGAAGAAAGGTGTTGGCATATCTAGTACAGGGGGTAAATCAATCAGTGTGCAGTTTTCCCTTGAGCAAATGAAAAACAGTAATTGGAATTCTATCTTCCATATATGGCTATAACCTTGGAAGGTGACACATCTGGTGATACACAGGTTTCAAAAAACTCTACAGACTTCAAAAATCCTGACAATATTTCTAAATTTAGGTAAGTTATAAAAAGTTATTGAACTTCTCTGAGCCCATTTCTCACCTGTAGAATGAGGATCATTGACATACCTTTTATTTGTATATTCAGAAGGCAGTTTTTAAATGCCCACCCTGTGCCAGGCCCTGGGCTCATGCTAACAAATCAGAACAAAGCTGACAGCTAGTCAGCACAATAAGCCTTTGGAAAGTAAGTTCCAGAGCCCACAGAGGTGCAGGAAAGGCATTCCTGAGGAAGCCTCACAACGCAAAAAGTGATGCCTGAAAACTGAGCAGACATTTAGCCCAGTGAAAAGGAGTATGAGGCCCCTGGACTGAGAAGGACAGCAGCTATCAGGACTGGCACTGGCAGAGCAGAGCACACAGATATATACAGCGGCAATTGGCAATTATTACTAATTATTATAACCCCAAACTTCATGGTAACAACTAAGAGAATAGCAAGACATTTAAATTGTTAGTTATTCTGTGGAAACATTTATTTTAAGAGAACATATTCAGACTTTTGTTTTTACTATTTCATGGGGGAGGGAGCTGTTTTAAGCAATTTTATGGGCTGTGAACAAAGTCTGTATATTGATGACCAAAAACTAAAATCGGACCTCTAGAAAGCAGCAGTATTTCAAAAACTCAGATAATCTCTAAATGAACTAATAAAAATCAGTGTATCCTTTCACAGATTATACATTCTCCTTTGCACCATAGTACTTATTTTACCTTTGAACTTGCCCCCAAAAGGGCATTTTGCCTAATAAATGCGAGAAGCCAAAACCCACAGATACCAGATCTACAGTTTGTATTCTTTTGGAAATGTTGTTTTAATTATCGCTGTAACAATCCTGATCCAACTCCTTTTGACAACCACTACTGAGGCACAAAAGCAAATCAGCTTGAAAAATTCAGAGCCAAATTTGGGAAAAGTTTTCTACCAGAATGCTTTCTCATACTCAAAATGACTGCATCAGGAGCTATTTGCCGGGGACTTCCAGCCAAGATGGAGGCGTAGGTAGATACACTTTGACTCTTCACACAACCAAAAGGACAACAACAAATTTAAAAACAAAAAATAACCAGAACTGCCCGAAAATCGAACTATATGGAAGTCCAACAATCAAGGAGTTGGAGAAGCAGCACTCACTGAGATAGGCAGAAGGGGCAGAGACGGACAGCTGTGGGGGAGAGGTTCGGGCAAGGCAGTGGCTGGCAGACTGGGCGGTCCCGCATTTGTGGGCAGAAACGCCAGGAGGAACAACTGGGGTGTGAGAGAGACAGCGCAACCCAGGGTTCCGGCACAAGAAAAGAAAGCCTCAAATCTTCTACCAGTAAAAACCTGTGGGGGTTGCAGCAGCGGGAGAAATGGTCAATCTCACAGGAGAGTTTGTTTGAGAGACCTACAGGGTCACAGAACGTACACAAACCCACCCACCTGGGAATCAGCACCAGAGGGCCCAATTTGCTTGTGGGTAGCAGGGGGAAGTGACTGAAAGCCGTCCAAGAGCCAAGCAAGTGTCATTGCTCCTTCTCTGACCCCTCCCCACATACAGCGCCACAAGGCGGTGTCCAAGTTGCCGGCCCTGGTGAATACCTACGGCTCCGCCCCTCATTAAGTAATAGGCACACCAAGACAAAAAAAAATATGGCCCAAAGGAAAGAACAGATCAAAGCTCCAAAAATAGAACTAAGCAATGAAGAGATAGCCAAGCAAACAGATGTAGCATTCAAAACACCAGTAATCTGGATGCTCACAGAATTGGTGGAGTATGTTCACAATATGGAAGAAAAAGGGAAGGCTGTGCGAAGTGAAATAAAGAAAAATATACAGGAAACCAACGGAGAAGGGAAGGAAACTGGAACTCAAATCAACGATTTGTAGCAGAAAGAAGAAAGAAACATTCAACCAGGAAAGAACAAAGAAACAAGAATACAAAAAAATGAGGAGGCTGAGGAACCTCTGGGACAACTTTAAACGTTCCAACATCCGAATCAGAGGGCTGCCAGATGGAGAAAAGGAAGAGCAAGACATAGAAAACTTCTTTGAACAAATAATGAAGGAAAACTTCCCCAATCTGGCAAAGGAAATAGACTTCTTGGAAGTCCAGGAAGCTCACAGGGTCCCAAAGAAGTGGGACCCAAGGAAGCACACACCAAGGCACATCACCATTACATTACCCAAGATGAAAGATAAGGAGAGAGTCTTAAAAGCAGCAGAGAAAAGGAGACAGTTCCCTACAAAGGAGTTCCCATAAGACTATCAGCTGATTTCTCAAAAGAAGCCTTACTGGTAAGAAGAGGCTAGAAGGAAGTATTCAAAGTCATGAAAGACAAGGACCTACATCCAAGATTACTCTATTGGCAAAGTTATCATTTAGAATGGAAGGGCAGATAAAGTGCTTCCCAGATAAAGTAAAGTTAAAGGAGTTCATCATCACTAAGCCCTTATTAAATGAAATATTAAGGGGACTAAACTAAGAAAAAGACAAAAAAAATATGAATAGTAAAATGACAACAAACTCACAACTATCAACAACTGAACATAAAAAAAAACAAAAACAAACTAAGCAAACTGCTACAGCAGGGACAGAATCACAGAAATGGAAACCACATGGAGGGTTATCAGTGGGGAGGGGGAGGGTGGAGAATGGGATTAAAGGTACAGGGAATAAAAAGCATAAGTGGTAGGTACAAAATAGGCAGGGGAGGTTAAGAATAGTATAGGAAAGGGAGAAGGCAAAGAACTTATATGTATGACCCATGCACATTAACTAAGTGGGGGAATGCAGGTGGGAAGCGGTGTGCTGGGCGGAGGGGAATAAAGGGGCGAAAAAAATGGGACACAACTGTAATAGCATTATCAATAAAATATATTTAAAAAAATAAAAATAAAAATAATTGTCCCCCCCAAAAAAGAGCTATTTGCCTTTTGTGTAAAAATCCTTTCAAATCATCCACCCTGCTTTAATGACTTCACTCTAAAGAACCTAAGAGAGGCAAATAATCATCCTTCTGCATAAGACAGAAAAATAAGATGACAATTTAAAATAAACACCTACATACTAAAAAATCTTAATCCTCTATACCAGTTCCATCTCTACTCCAAGATATAAAGAATAAAACCCACATAAACAAAATTCTGAGAGCAAGTGTCCAAAACTACAGTATCTCCCTATCCTCAAAAACCTGCTCACCCTCCAAGTTCCACAGTTCAGTTAGTTCTACCACCATCCATCCGGGCAGTGAACCCAAAACATGGAGCTTTTCTTAACGCTTCTTTTTCCATTATCATTTCCCACCACATCTTCCCCTCACCCGCCCACCCAAATAATCATTGTGCGGCCAATGCTACTTCCAACCATCTGTGACTTCCATTCTGTCTCCAGTCCCACTAAGCATGTTCTAATTCAGGCCTTCCTCATCTCTTAGGTGGATTTTTGTTGCCAAAACAGTCACCTAACTGGTCTCTTTGCCTCCAATCTTTTTTAAAAAAGGAAACATTAGATTATTTTAAATAAATACAACATTAAAAATATAAAAAACAAAAGCATAAAATCCCATTAACTGGATTAACTCTAGGACATTTTTCAAAGAACAAAATTAATGCATGCATAAATATAAATAATTCAAATATTATCAGAAGAAAACAAAATAAAAATAATAAGCTTTTCTCCCAGCTCCATTACTAGTTTTCAGTTTTTGTTTTTAACTTTTTATTTTGTAAAGCATTAGAGCAGCAATTTTCAATCTTTTTCATCTCGTGGTACACTAAACTCTACTAAAATTCTGCAGCACACATAAAAATATATTTTTTTGCCAATCTAACAAAAAATACGTGTAATTTTAACTTATTCACACTGGACGGCTATTGTTGTGTTGGTTGTTGTCATTTTTTAATCTGACAGTCTACAGGAAGAGGGGTCAGTGCATTTGACTAAATAGTCAGGTATTGTATGTTTTAAAAATTCTTTCAGCACACCAGTGTGCCTCTTCACACCAGATGAAAGTCCCTGCTTTAGAGTGACAATGGTTGACAGAGTGGTTGTGAAGAGTATACAAAGATTTCCCATTTACCCCATGCTCAGTCTCTCTACTATTAACATCCAATATTAGTAGCATACATTTGTTACAATTAATGAACTGCTTTTGATACATTATTATTAACTAAGACCAATAGTTTATTCAGTTTTTTTTTTACTTTTTTCCTACTGTCCTTTATCTGTTCCAGATCCTATTCAGGATATCAAGCTATATTTAATCATCACACCTCCGTGGGTTCCTCCAGGTTGTGAGTTCTCAGGCTTTCTTTGATGATGACCTTGACAGTTTCCAGGAGTACGGGGTTGGGTAGTTTACAGAATATCCTTCAATCTCCATTTACCTGATATTTCCATCATGTGTAGACAGAGCTTATGGGTTTGAGGAGGCAGGTGACAAGGTAAAATCCCATTCACATCATATCATATCAAGAGAATGTGCTATCAGCCAGGCTGCTGATACGGACCTTGATCGCCTATGGCACTGTTTGTCCCATGTCTCTACTGCAAAGTTACTCCTGTTCTCCCTTTGCATGCTGCTCTCTTGGGAAGAGTCACCATGCACACGGAGTGGGAAGTTAGGCTCTCCTCTTCCAGGGTGGAGTAGCTATAAAAATGATTCGGAACAGCTCCGCAAAGGAGATTTGTCTCTTCTCCCTCGCTTATATATTTATTCAATCATTTTTTTTTAAATCAGTATTGACTCACCGGCTCAAATCGTTCCATCTTTGAACACTGGGAATCTTTCAGTTGCACACATCCATGACTGTTTTTTGTTTTGCTTTTCTGTTTTGTTTTGCTTGAGCACTTCCTTAGTTTCTAGCATATAAGATGTACCAGGTGTATTAGGTATATTCCCTGTTCCAGGTCTAGAATCAGCCATTTACCCAAGGAGCCCTGGTAGTATTGGAAACCAAGATCTGGGCACTGGGTGGTAGTTTCCTTTTAGAAGATCTTATACACCTGATTCTGCATCTTGTTTTTCTTTAGAGATCTTCCCATCTCTAAACAAAAACATCAACCATATCATTTTAAACACAAGTACAACTTTCATCTCCCATGAGCCTGTCTAATGGTGCCACAGTAGATTATGTATGTCCTTGTATCACACAGGATGATATTTATAGATCAAGTCTTATGCCAAGCTATCTACATGCACCATATCATGTACTACTCATATAAGTGCAGGAATTATTATCATCCCCAAAACGTATATGAGAAAATCAAAGCTGACAGACAAGTTGCCAGTGCAGGTCATACCCTGCTCTTGTAGCCACAGTTTGAGGGATTCCAAATTTCACACACTTACTCATTCCTGCCCCAAAGTCACTTACGCCAGTCATCTAGACACAAAAACCACATAAAGGACTAGTGACATTCTTGGATGGTTTATACCAGTCTGCACCAAACTGAGAACTGTAAGGAAAAACCTGTAAATTTATCGGAGTTAAATTTAGTTCACTTAAAGGACTACTCTTTATTCTAAATTACATCTTTCTTATTTTTTTTATTAGTTAAAGCTCTTGTTTTATGAAAGACCAAGGGATAGGAAGGATTTTGTTTTGTTCTTATATTTAGTACAATTAAAGTTGGTTACACTACAGCAATCTCTTTACCCACCCCCACCTAATTTCTAAAATTTAACTCTGAGAAGTCAATGGTCTACAATAAAAACCTGTTTCTTAGAATAGCATACAAAGCCCTTGTTCATCTTCCTCTACAACATTCTCCCTTCAGCGATACCAAACTGACTTTGAAAACAAACTCATCATATGTTTGTAATATTATTTCCTCTGCTAGAATTACATCCTCCGACCCCCTATCGACTGGGCAAACAAGTGATTAGGAAAATCACATTTTCAAAGTATCTAAAACTTGGTTATATAGTGCTAGTGCCTGTTTTATTAATATGTCTTTGAATGCTTTTGTTTTTTAATTATTCCCTAGGGCAAGCACTGAAGATGGTACAATTTCGGAATCAAACAAAGCCAAAATTTTATCACAATGGAGAGGAAGCAATGAGTTTGACTACAGGGTTTGCTGGAAGGAGGACTGGTCTAAGATGACAAAGTCCAAGGCTCTGTTCTCTGTCCAGCCACCAGCACAATTATAGAAAACCAGGAGCCTCTGTACGCAGGTTTAAAGCTGCCCTGTCTACTCCTCACAGGGCTTCTGTGAGGACCATAAAACAAAGGCAAAAGACATCCAGGAAAGTGCTCTGAAAATACTAAAATACTCTATATACAACTGTGGTAGAATTGTTGGTATATTTTGCAGATTGTTAATGGTCTTTATTAACCATGGAGTGTTAGAGGACAGCTTTTAATTCTTGTTTTCTACTGTATTTGCAGCTACTTAGGGTAAAAGTTACCAATGATTCTAAGCTTGTATTTCAAGTAGGCAATTTGAGAGGAATTATCAAGTAAAGTTTTTCTTTATACTCAGATCCACAAAGCTCTCTCCATGGCCTTTCATAAATTAGTAGACTTCCACAATTATTTTCCCCTATTGTTTAAAAAAACAATCCAAAACACAACTTAATAAAAATGCTACTTTTTATAAGTAACACACTTTGAAATTCTCAAATGAAGGACTCTAAAGAGGTCACTTCAGAACATGAATTATTTAACTCTCTTGGTCAGGTTGGTTTCCTACAGCAGCTTAATCCGAATACAGAATAATGTCATGAGGGGCGAAATAAAAAGAAATACCATCACTTTATCCTTTAAATTCCCAATATGAAAATATAACTAACAAACAGAAATGTGGCATCTTCCAATATGACCATTTCAGAAAACTGAATCAAATTTAATTTAAGAAGATAAATACACACACCTTAATAATCCCCTACAAAATAAACACAGAGGAAATATACTGTTTAATGGTAGAATCATTAGTATTATATTTTGTTTCAGCTGCAGGGACAACAAAGGAAAAGCCTGCGAGGAAGACCATCCCACAGAGAAAGCAAGACAGTGATAAAAGCTGTTCCTATCGCATCAGTTACACTCTTCCTTCAAACACAACCCTTGTTCACAGAGAGTTCTTTCAAAATCATTTCAACACTGCAAAATGGGGGGCAAACCTCTGTGGAAAGACTGAAGGCTTTCTGAAAACAATACTTCCTTTGTTGTTTTTTGGTTCCATTTTTACATTTAAAAAATGCAAATCTTTAAAATGGAAGGAAATTTTTATAAATTTTCTCAAGACAGAGGCAACACCCGTGAACTGCTACAATTTACCTGTGCTTTTCCTCTATCCACTGCTGAAAAACCTTAGAAAATTTCTAGCCATTAGATTCCTCTTAAGACAGCTTATACTTACTAACAAATATCTTCCAAATGCAAAATAATTTATTATCATGACCTATATACTGTGAACATGACAGCGGAAAAAAAACTGAAAGGAAAAAAAAGACTGATGAAAACACAGCAAACCTAAGTTTACTGTACCTACTACTCTTACTTTCTAGTCCTTGAAGGCTAACATGAATACATCTCTGGGTTTTGTAATTTTTTTCCCTGCCTAAATGCAAGTATTCGCAGCAATTATTTTCCTAAGTTTCAGCCACAATTTTAGTTATCAACGCAATTATAAAATCTTAAATACTTAAATATTTTACTTATTTCCTAGTTAAATAGCAAAAATTACAAAATTTCAGAACATATTGAAAAAAAAAAGCCTACCTTTCCCTGTAGTCATGTTTGTCACTGATCTTGGTACAAATAAAAACAGTGCTCTGAAAGCTGTATCTACTCACAGCAACTTAAGCATCAGCAAACTCTCCACCCACATGACTTCTTCAGTGTGATCTAACACCCATGACAACTGCTGCCCTATTCCAAAATAAAAGCCTAGACTATATATAACTGATTTTTTTAAAGAGGGGCAGAGGGGTTAGGTGGGAGGTGAACCTTCTCCATCTGACTTTACTCATGTAAGACTGCCTTCTTTAAAACTGGTATTAAAATTGTTTTTTTTACCAGCACATGATTTTTCCCCCCTGAAAACAAAGGACATTACTAACATGAACCTTAAATAAGAACAATGTTAAAAGCAATCTTACTTCCACATAGATGATAAAGCAAGCTGCCAGTTGCAACTTAAGCTGGTATCAGAAACAGTCACTTCCTGGCTATTTTGGGTGATCATCCGAGCACAGCACAGCAAGCACACTTGCCAGCTTTCAAACAGATTATCCCTGTACCTGTGACTATGGAAACAATTTCCCAAGATACTGAACCAGAATCCCAAACCTTGTAATATGCAGAGTCCAATAAATAAGCATAGGAGGAAGTGGGAACCCATTATCAGCATTGTTTTTAAAGACTATGCAAAATAATAAATGCTTGGCTTCTTAATAAAGAAAAGGCAGTCAATTCACTTTTAAATACATGCTTTGTCCAGGCTACACTGGGCAACAATTCAGATATTACCTTACCATTCATCATTGGTCTATTTGTTTTCAGACTTACACAAGTACTTCTCATTTCCAGCAACTTCAAAATGATATCTAACATTTTTCAAATTATAAAGTTTTTTAGCAAAAAGACATAGGCAGGATGCATTTGGCAGCAAAATGACACCCCAGATACACTCAGGTACAAGGGTCAATAATTTTATGATTACCTGTTGTCTAGTTTATAGCTTGGCTGGCAAATAGTCCATTTCTTTAGCTACAAATTATGAAATTTTCATGAATTTACCAGCATATTTTCATTTTTCCCTCATAAACAGATTAGTTTTGCTTATGAAACTCAAAAGCATGAGCATATTTAACCAAATTAATATACATGGGCCTCATTCCAATCAAATCCAATTAAAGATCATTAAACGGCTGCAGATGAAGGATACTTACTAGTCTATAATTACGGGCTCTTTCATGCTAAAAACCCAATTCTCCCATAAACACAAGCATATCTGTATGATTTTTTTTCTTTAAAAAAGCTTACATAGAAAATAATTTGCTTTTGAAACCCATGAAGGAAAAACTGTAATTTCTGCACCATGGAATTTACTATGTGAAGATGGAAAAAATAAAAAGAAACATCTATAAAACAATGTATTTTTAACTCCCATGTTCTTTTTTTAAGAAAAGAACTTTATTTCTTTATTTTTAGAGAGGGGGAAAGGGAGAAAGAGAAGGAGAGAAACGTCAATGTGCAAAAGATACATCAATCAGCGGCCTCTCACATGCCCCCAGCTGGGGACCTGGCCGGCAACCCAGCCATGTTCCTTCAGTGGGAATCGAACAAGCGACTTTTCGGTTCACAGGCTGGGACCCAATCCACTGAGCCACAGCAGCCAGGGCTAACTCCCATAGTTTTGCCATTCAAAGCTGAAAGGCCTTTGGGCAACCTAGCAACAAAAAAGAACTATACAAATATGTAGTATTCTATTACAGACAGGACAAACTGCTATTCAGCTGGTTTTTCATTGCTGATTTAGTCATAATTCTTATGCTTAAAAAATATTAAATCCCTGGGTTTTATATAATCAATTACACATATTAGAAAATAATTCTGAATATGTGAAGAAATACAACCTAGGATGAAACCCATATCTTCCCTAAGAACACTGCTATTACATTAATGGTTTCTTTCAACTTAGCTCAAATCTACAGCTTTTATTTCTTACTCAAGACCATTATCATTCTCAAGTAACAGAAGGAAAAACCATCAGACTTCATCAAAACTTTAAACACCAAGAAAGCAAAAAGTCAACCATAAAATGGGAAAATATATTTGCAAATCGTATACCTGTTAAGAGTCATGTATCCAGAACATGTAATGAACTCTTAGAGCTAACCAACAAAAAGACAAACAAATTTAAAAATGGGCAAAGAACCTGAATAAAGATATTTCCCAAAAGAAAGATCTACACATAGCCAAAAAGCACATGAAGTATGCTCTTCACCATCAGCCATCAAGAGAAATGCAAATCAAAGCCAAAATAAGACGCCATTTCATACTAGGATGTCTATATTTTTTTAAAGGAAAAATTTTTTTATTTTGTTTTTTTTTGTTGTTGTTGAAGAGGATATCTAGAATTTAGAAACCTCACATATTGCTGATGGGAATATGAAATAGGGAAGCCACTGTGGATGACAGTTTCTCAATAAATCAAACATAGAATTACCCTATGATCGATCCAGCAATTCTACTTCTAGGTATATATACCCAAAAGAAATGAAAACAGGTGTTCAAACAAAAGCTTGTAAATAAGTGTTCCAAGCAGCACTACTCACAGTACCCAAAAGGTAGAAACAATCCAAATGTTTATCAATGGATGAGTGGACAATGTGATACACATCCATACAATAAAATAGCATAAAAAGGAAAGAAGTACTGATACATGCTACCACATGAATGAACACTGAAAACATTATGTTAAGAGACCATGCACAAAAAACCATATACTGTATAATTCCATTTATATAAAATATCCAAAATAGGCAAACCCACAGAGGTAGAATATAGGTTGTCAGGGACCGGGGAAGAGAAGGAAACAGGGAGTGCTAGTGAGCATAGGTTTTCCTGGGGGTGATGAAACTATTCTGGAATTAGACAGTGGTGATAATTGCACAATTTTATGAACATACAAAAAGCCACTGGGTTTTCTACTTTATAAAAATAAATTTTTGGTATGAATTCTGTCTCAATATTTATAATATGATGATGGTTTTAAAAAAGCCTAACACCCATTTGTGATTAAAAACTCATAAAAACAGGGATAGATGAGAACTGCCTCATCTTGCTGAAGAATATCTACAAAAAAGCCCACATTTAGCATTAGGCTTAGGGGTGAAAGACCTAAGGCTGGGAACTAGGCAGGGATATACACTCTTACCACTACTATTTTACATACTGGTGGAAATTCTAGCCAGTACAGTAAGGCAAGAAAAATAAATATAAAGTATACAGATCTAAAAGAGATAAAACTGGCCCTTTTTACCAATGATATGACTGTCTATGCAGAAAATCTTAAGGAATCTACAAAAGCTCCTAGAACTAATAAGAAAGCCCATAAAGGTCGCAAACTAAGCCGTCTACAGAGCAAAACGGGCAAAGCAGAGGAAGGATGGGTTGAGAAAAAGTAGAGCAGTCAATGGTCTGAAGTCGGGAAGAGTTCAAAAAATGGTTGCCTGGGGAGTCATTGGGCAAAAAAACAAAAACACGAAGAGGAAGATGGGATTTATGTATGGCTACCATGGTATCTGTCTGCTATCCAAATGTTCAGAGAAAATCAGGTTGTTGTTTTGGTTTCTGACAGTTATTAAATATCTTACTGGTCTCTCAGCATTACTATAAACAGACTGAATTTATTTGACTTAGGAATTCTGAAATCTTTAAACATATGCCTGTAGGTTATTCTACTTTGGCTTTAATAATTAAAATACTAATACTACATATACGCAGAGTGGGGCAAAAGTAGGTTTACACTTGTGAGTACACAAAACACAGTTTATTCTTTTAGTATTATTTTCCACATGAACTGTAAACCTACTTTTGCTCACCCTGTATAGTAAAAAATCTAAAATTATAGGCCTCCAGTAAGTTTTAAGTTTCCAGTAAGTTTTAAGTTAAAGCTTCCTTATCATCTGTTATTTTTAACATAGATGCCTAAAAGAATTGCTTTCACTCTCTAACCTACCCCTATATATACCACATATTCATATATACATACAGACACACACACACACACACACACACACACACACACACAAATATATCACATAAAAATAAGAAAAGTTGGGGGCAATATTTACACCTACACCATAGAATAAAATGTTGCTGCGATATACCCAATGCCACAGGACTTCAGTAGTCTTGATGGTTAAATCATATGAGTCATGTTCATTAAAGCTATTCATTCTCCCCCCAACCCCCACCCACAGGCAAGGCCTCCAGCATGAACATGGTCCTTCTTCCCAATGCCAGCATTACAAGGGGATTCTGTTTCATAGTTATAATTACAATATAAGCTATGAAGCACAAACTCACCTTTTCACCACCACTACTATATCCTATGCCCAGTGCTTTCTATCTTGGTGCCAACAAGTTTTGAACTGGAAAATCATACAAACTACATAAATACACACACACAGAATTAAAAGCATGTGCCTAGCAACTAGCTGGGTAGCCCTGCTCATGCACACTGTCAAGTTCACTCATCACTGGAGCACGACTCCAAGGCCATAGTTCTGATCCCAGCAATACCAATGGCACATTTTTTAAAGCATATATAAACGTAAAAACAAAAGTAGGAGATAATGTACAGAAACTATGCCATCGCTGAAATTACATACAAATTACATAATTATAGGAAAATTACAGTGAGAATATGAAACAATGAAAACTTATTTATTGGTAATCACTAAATTATGATATTATTTTATAAACATATAAAAAAGAAATAAAGGGAATTAATGAAAGCATTTCTAGAACACTTCAAGCATTTTTTAAGAAACCTGCCACCTAAAGACAAATTCTTTACTGATAATGGTAGATACACAGCAGAGTTTAGCCAAAAGACCTATATTTGGCTCTGGCTTTGCCCTTCCTTATCTGTATGTCGCTCTGGGGGAAATCACCCAAAATTTTTTTACAAACTCAAGATACTGAAAATTTGAAAGCTATGCAATGACTTAAGATCCCCAGCAATTCCGAATAGGTATAATGCAAAATTCTTGTTGGTGGCTGTCTTTTTGATGACTTTATTTAGACAGTAATTCACTTTTGTCTTTTCTTCCCCTTCTGGAATCACAAGAATTACTGACTTGACCTCAAATACTATCACAAACTACAGTAAAAGGAATACAAATACTGGAAACAATAGGTCAGAATTCAAGTTTGTTATTATTTTATTTTTTCAACAATAATTATTTCAAACCTACCACATGCCAGGGACTTTCTGAGGCATCAAGGATAAAGAAATAATAAAACAAAGTTCTTATCCTCATGAATAAATGAAAAAACATTTTATAGTGATAGGCACTAGGAAGGTAAACGAAGCAGGATGAGAGCACGGAGTTCCCTTAGAAATCTGGGTGTGCTATTTCAGATGACCCTGTAATGAAGGGACTCTACAGCTGAGGTCTAGAAGGAATGAAGAAGACGGCCATGATGACACAGAGGGAACAATGTTTCAAGCAGAAGGAATCGTAAGTACAGAGACCCTGAAGCAGGAGAGGCTCAGAATGTTCAAAATTGGCAAGGAGGCCAATGGGATGGGAGCCAAGGTAATTTTAGGGAAGAACAAGACAAGATATAATCAAAATGGTGATCAGCATCAGATCATGCAGAGCCTGGTGGGCCATGGTGAGCCGCTGAACTGTAGTCTCTGTGATGGGAAATCTCTGGAGGACTTTGAACAGGAAATTAATGTCGTTTAAGTTACATTCCAAAAGGATTACTTTGACAGTTGTGCGGAAAAGGTTGTAGGTGTTTGGAGAGAGTAAATGCAAGGATATTGGTTAGGAAGCTACTATGAGAACACAGGTAAAATACGGAAACATCTTTCACTACGAGGAGAGTAGCAATTACAGTGAGAATCACTTAGATTCTAGATGTATTTTTACAAGTAAATCTCACAGGGTAGCCAATGGACTCAAGGTAGGTTGTGAGAAAATGTCAATGACAACTCCACAGCTTCTGGCCTCAAAAAGTGGGAAAATGAAGATTAAGTCTTAAGATACAGAAACCCTTAGCAAGATATCAAATTCAGCTGTTCAGAAACAGCATAAGCATTACTGACATAAAACTGAAAAAGAAAAAACAGAGTAACTGTTTTTTCTACTCACCATTTGCGGACTGTATCATGTTTCCAGATTTTTGGACTTCATCAAATTTTGTAAAAATTACATTCAACCTGTATGAAAAATATATAGAGAGATATACATAAGCTATTAACCATTACTGGAAAAAAAAGTATGACACAAACCCACCTAATAACAAAAACAGTATATTAATAAAAATATCAGTAGCCAACAATAATTGGGCACTTACTATAGGTCAAGCACTGATCTATGGGCTCTACCTGAAAGATCCTGTTTAACCCTTATGACAGCCTTAGAAGGGATTATTATCGTCCCCATTTTACAGATAAGGGAATCAAGACCCCCTTAGCTTGCATAAGGTGACATAGTTAGGGCAGAGATGCCAGCCCTGAGAGTGAGAATCCAGAGCCCATGCTTTCAGACATTATATTAAATTTACTGCTCTACACAAAATGTATATACATTATGAACAGTATATATTTCTCCTATTTCTGCTATCATATAGACTGCCAATAACTTAGGATAAAGATTTTCAAAATGCTCTAATATTACAATACAAAGCTTTTTCTTTTCTATGACTTAAAGTTTAATTAAAAAATGCTTTAAATAATTTCTCTAGAAATAAACATCGTGACTGGATAATCTTCAGCTAAAAAAGAAAATCAACATGACATTAACTTTCTATTAATGGATCACTTTCACCTTGACATTTAAATTGAAGCAAAGCTCAATATTCCCTGCTAGTGACACCAAAATTGAGAGAAAAATTGGGGGTGGAGGGCAGAAGGGAAGTCAAGGGAAAAAAAAAGGCTTTCCCAAGCAAAACACAGATACATTTGAGTAAGAGTTAAGATTCCAAGGTACTGTACTTTTGCACTTAAACCTATGCCACGTATTTTAGGGAGCAAACTAGAAATTTTAGCAGTTCCTTACAAACCACCCTTGGGGGTAGAGATGAAAACAGTGTTCTTTTAATGTTCTGTGCACATCAAGCACTATGTTATGTAGGAGAGTTACACCACTGTGTGAAAGAGCTAATACCTAATAATCTTGTCCTCTGCCCTATGGAAAAGTATGTATTTCGCTCATTCTGGTCTCAGTTCATTCACCAAACCTAGCAGAGTTAGCTAGCTAGATGTGGAATGTGTGGAGTTTTTACACTCTCGAGCTTCCACTCATTCCTACTTTATTCTATTCTACTTAGAATTCTAAGTAACAGTGGAGCCAAAAATACACATCAGCAAATAGAGGTAAAATGAAAGCTGTGAACTAGCCTGATAAGACTTCTCCCTGTTCCCACTCCATGGTAGATATCAATAATCTTTTCGACCCATCTTTCCGTCTAAGTCCAGATATAGCCTCAGAATCCTTCTCAAAGATGCTCCAGGCAACCACTATCAACTAATCAAAGTTGGCATTAAAATAAAAATCTATTTGTCAACTCAGGACCAGATATAAGTAAAATTATCACTCACTTTCAAATATAGTGGTTACTAAAGATCTGAAAAGATGCCTTAGACTCAATCTTATGATGTTTCTATCACCTTCCCTTTTATAAGGAGCAAAGATCTCCAACAGCCTAATAAACCTACCGATAATATCACTAGACAGGTTGCCAGGGCATGCCCTGACCAAGTTACCACTTTATTGTGTCACAACTAAACCCTCTGACATGAGCATGCCTGCAAATTTTCAAGTTAGGAACATGGTATACCTTTTGTCTGGTTGTTCTTGAAATTACTGGGAAGGGACAATTATTTCTTCCATTCCTGAGAGACTATTCACCATTACCAATGTCGACTGTAGAACAATCTGTAGACTCCCTATCTGTGGTAATGTCTGCTCACTGTGGCCACATTACCCACAACTGGAGGCCCAAACAGCTGGGGGAGAGTGCTAAAAAGACTGTTATTGGCACCTGCACCTTAATTCAGAATCCCTTGGGCAGGCATGCCTTTTCCTCTACTTTCACATTCCTGTTTCACCTCAATTTCTGCTCAATAACGCCCAAGCAGTGGCTCCTTTCTAAGGTTCTACTGCCTCAGTAGGTCAGTAACTTGACAGTCTAATGCCAACAAAGCATTCCTTAGAAATGGCTTATGTCTGCTATTTCTGAGTACAGCAACAGAAAATGCCCCTCTTGGGACCTATCAGTTCACACAAGTCTAAAAGGATGAATTTTATATGTTCGAAGACATTAAATATATGACTAATGATTACCGTCTGAAGCCACCAAATTTTTTTCACTTTTAATTTTAAACCTTTAAACCTCAAATTTAAAATAAATTTCTTTACTAGTTTGACAAATAATCAATACTATTTTCCCCAGGTTTTTCTGGTTTTTATATTTAACTCTTCAATCCAATTGTCATTTATTTTACTATAAGATTTAGATCTAATTATTCCTTCCTAGCATATTTTGTAATATAAATATAAAATAATTTTCTAGAAACAAATACTAGTAATCTCACCCATACACTCAGACCTTCTCATTGGCTTTTTAGTCAATACTCTTTGTTGTGAGCCGACACACAAATACCCAACTTAGAGGAAAGAAGAGACTATGAAAAGTTTTTAAAATATGTCACCAATACTTCCAAAGAGAGAAAATACTGCAAATCACAAAAGCAAATGGGAGCAGCCCTTCAAAAATGGCAGAATAAGGAACTCAAAACATCTGCTCCAGAGATACAAAGAAAACATTGGCAAAATCACATTTTTCAAAACTCCGAAAATTACAAAGTCTTACAACAATCTGAACAGCATTCTTCAAGAAAAACAGCTGACTAACTTTTCTATTGTTATCCTGTGCCCTATTTCCATCTCCAACTCACCAGCTGAAAACCAGCAGTCTCCCAACGATAGTAATATGAAAACCAGCAGCCTCACAGCCCCTGAAGTGTTGAACAAGTTTGCAGCTCAGTAAAAATCCCCATTCCCAGAGAACTATCTTTATTTGACCTGTCTGGTGTATCCTGAACCCCCTCCCACCGCCATTCACAAAATCTGTCTGTATTTGAACTGATTCAGAGCATGCTCAGTGCAAGACCCTTTACCGTGAAGCCATGATCAACAAGAATTAGAGACAACTGATGAATATGGCAGCTGCCTGTGATGGCAATAACAACTGGAGCAAAAAAACTGACCAACACTGGAAATTAAGACATTCACAAGACTCTGGAAAGCTCTGACATATTCCTGGGAAACTAGAAGGCCATGCATATGTGGCCTTCACAAGGATGGGTACATGCCCAGTAAAAGACCCAGGAAGGCACTGTCTCACCTCTGGCTAACCTTGAGGCTCTGCACAAGGAGGCAGTTAAGGAGAACGCAGAGATGCGCAGACTGCCTGCCAGAAAAATGAAAGCATGCCCCAACATATACAGAAAAAATCCTTACATTAATGGTCAACTGATTTTCAACAAAGGTGCTAAGAAATTCTATGAAGATCAAAACCACAATATAATACCCATTAGGATGCCTATTATTGAAACAAAACAACAAAAAATGATCATTGCTTTCAAGGATGTGCACTGATGGCAGGAATGCAAAACGGTGCAGCAGCTACGGCAAATAGTATGGCAATTACTCAAAAAATTAAATACAGAATTACCATATGATACAGCAATTCCATTTCTGGCTATACACATAAAAGGATTGAAAGCAGAAACTAGAAGAGATCTGTACTCCCGTTTTCGTAGTAGCATTATTCACAAAAGCCAAAAGGCAGAAGCACCTCAACTGTACATCAACAGAAGAATGGATAAACAAAACATGGTATGTACTGACATACAACAGAATTTTATTCAGCAATAAAAAGAATGACTCATGCTACAATATGACTGAACCTTGAAAACATGGTAAGTGAAAGAAGGTAGTGAACAAAAGACTACATTTTGTGTGATTTTATTTGCATGAAGTGTACAAAAAAGGAAAACCCACAGAATTAAAAAGTAGACTAGTGGTTGCCACGGGCTGGAGGGAAGGAAGGAATGGATATGGGGTTTCTTTTGGGGGTGATGAGAATGTTCTAAAACTAGACGGTAGTAAGGGCTACACAACTTTGTGAGTATACTAAAAATCACTGAATTGTTCGATAGGTATATGTTAATTATGAAAATTACAGTATAGAAATATTTAATGAGAAAGTTCTTATTTAAAAATAAAGAAAATGCTACAAAATGGGATATACAGTAAACAAAAAGATCTTAGAAATTAAAACAAAAAAATAAAAAAATTTAAATCAAATACCCAACAGAATAGTTGGAAGATAAATTTGAGAAAATCTCACAGAAGACAGAGCAAAATTGTGAAGCTATAAATGGGAGAGAAAAATCAGAAAGCTAGTTCAAGTGGTCATAATATAACTACTATATTTACAAATATAAAGTTATATTTCTGAAGAAGCTTGCCCAGAGCCAAACATGAGGTTCCAAATTGAAAGGGCCTCCAAGTACATAGCACAATGACAACAGTCTCATATAAGGCCCATCACCATAAGGTTTCATATAAACACTGAAGAAAAAGAGAATCAAAGTTATCTACACAGGATGAAGAATCAGAATGACTACGGGCCCTGGCCAGGTGGCTCAGTTGCTGAGAGCGTCATCCCACTATGCCAAGGTTGCAGGGTTCAATCCCAGTCAGGGCACAAGAATCAACTAATGAATGCATAAATAAGTGGAACGGCAAAAGGATCATTCTCTCTCTCTGTCTCTTTCTCTCTCAATTTTTAAAAAATCTTAAAAAAGAAACACAACAATGCCTTTGGACTTTTCAGTACAAACACTGAAAGCTGGAACACATGGGCATTAGTTTTAACATTCCGGATGAAAATGACTTCCAACCTAGATTTCTCAACCCTAACCAACTATCAATGTCAAAATAGAATAAAGATATTCTCAGACTCAAAAAGGTCTCCTTCACCTCTTTTCTGAGAAGGATTTTGTAGGATATGCATAACTAAAATGAGAGAACACCAAGGGGGCGGGGGGGAAAAAGACATCGTCCCCACAAAACAGCAGGTATGCCCTCAAGGAAAGGAACTGTGAAGCCCCAGGATGGTGACAGAGATGCCAAGGTTATGAGGTAAGCAGGAGGCACTGAAGGCAGAGAGGCAGGAACAGGATCAAGGAGACATCCACGAACTGGCAATATATAGACAGTTCTAGTGCATGTTAAGATGTAGACAACTATGCAAATAAAAATGAGATGATTATTAACCCAGGAAAAAAAAGGATTGTGGAAAAAAAGGAAAAGTAATCATAGTTCACCAAATATAGTGAGCTGTGAATGGCATACGTAATCATAATAATTAAATGTTCTAATCAAAATGAAAACATGACTATTTGGTGGATGATGAGATGGCAGCTGTACATGGGGGAGGTTAGGAAGAAAGTTGAAATTTACCCTCCATGGTGCAAAGTAAAATTCTTATAGTGACAAAAAATTACGAGATGGCATTACATGTATGGTATTTAGAGATACAGCAGTAGATACAAAAGAATCAATAAAAGCAGGTGACTGTTTGCCTCAGAGGGAAAAGGGGTAAGGAACTTCCTTTTTTAATACATCTTATAAACCTAGCCAACTCTCAACAAATGACTAGCAGTCAACAAAATTTTAAATTAGCGGAGATATCACAGAGCATATTTCTTATCCAGCTTTTGCCTTGTCCCTCTCTACAGCACTAAAGCTTTAGCAAGCAAATTAAAAATAAGTTTCCATTTTTCCCTTAATACAAATCATTAAATAATAATGTCTAATGAATGTTTATAAACTTTTTAAATAGAGTAAAATAACAAAACAAATATTATGAGAGCTATTCAAAAGTGCGGGTTCACCAAGTAAGTTTGCCAAATAGTTATTACAATGCAGCGATGATGTGCATCAGCTCCATCTACAAATTAAATAAATTATATTCAGGATTAAAGCAGCTACTATTTCAGGAGCTTGGTTCCCAAGTTATGGTACCAGAGAAAAACTTAATACGAGTACTCTTTACCCATAGCTTTGAAACTACATATACCGTATTGAATAAATTTTCTACAGTACATACTGGGAGGACAGTGAAAGTGAAGGCGTGCTAAAAGCACAAGTCTACGAAAGGAAGCCACAGGATTTACAAGAGGTCTGTTTACATTTTATTTAGTGGCTGTATCACATAACTGTATGACGTTTGTAATAGCTACAAATTATATACTTACTTTCTCAATACATCACTTGCATGAATCATAAAAATAATATGCTAAACAATGTCAAATGGTCAAGCACTGTATTAACTGGCGTACACAGTTCAACTATGTCGAGGTCCTACATGGGTGGAGAGACCCTCCATCTCCACTTTATTATCTGGTTCAATATTATTTTAACCACCAGATGACAAGACTTAAATAACTTTTAACACATGGCCCAAAAGCATAATCCCAGCTCCTCCAAAGTGAAGCTGATAAATTTAAAAGTCCATTTTGCCAAATGTGAAATGAACAAAGAAAATTGCTGCTCAAACGAGATTATTTAAGTCATTTAGCTGATTATTAAGGCATTCTTTTCCATAGAAATAGAACTATTTTTCATATATTTCTTAGAGTTATAGTAAATCATCTTCTCAAATATAGCACTCAATGAACAAACTCATAAGGGTCAACGTTTTTATTCCAGGATTAAATCCAAGTTTTAGAAAGCATTAAGCAACTTCTACAATATTTCATTAGTCCTATGGAATCTTGCTAAGCTGAAAAATCTGCTATGTTAACATAATAACAAAAAAAACCCACCCTGTAATGATGTAACAGAGCTCTCAAATATTCAAGTATTCCAGTCAGCCACCTGGAACCACATATAGCAGGTAATGAATTTCCCAAATAATGATAGGATTCCTTAAAAGTCTCGTTCCATTTGGACACATCCCCAACAAAATAAAAGTGGCAGCCACAGCCTCTGAACCCTCACAATGCTAGATCTTAGGTAACTGTCTTAATAAACGTGAAGTTTCAGCTTCTTTCACTAGAGCAAAGTTTTTAAAGAACTACCAGCCTAATTCTCCAAAGCATCGTGTATTCTAGAGTAACAGTTGTGAAGACAGTGGGTCCATTTAGCTAGGAACACCTTCTCCACTACGTTCAGAATTTTTTGGAAAGATTTTAGGTAACACGAGGTGGCAGAAACACCCATTCCAATTCACAGGGGCCCAGCTCTTCTGTAGCTTTTCACATGCTTTTAAAAAATATTTGTTAGTAGAAAAAACACATGAAATACATGATGGGAGTCTGGAAGAGAAGGTTCTAGCCCCAGTCCTGGCATTAACTGCCTCTGGGACCTTACCTAAAACACCTTCTGTTACTGAGGGTCCCCCAGGCCACTCCGACATTTAACAATTGGCCAAGATAGCTCACTGTACTCGCCATATAGTCATACTCACAGCTACGATTATTAGAGGACAATCACAGTAAAAGAACACAAAGAAAAATCAAACAAAGAAAAAAGGTGTGTAGGGTAAAGACCAGACGCACCAGGCACAAGCTTCCTAAAGCCTCTGGTGAAGTCACACAGGAGGTGGTTAATTCCCCCAGCAACGGGTTGTGGCAACATGTGAAATGCTGTCTGCTTGTGGAGTCTCAGTGACTGGGGTTTTTACTGGGGCTGGTCACATAGACACCCTTTGCCTTGCACTTACCAAACTGGCAGATTCCCAGAAGGGAAGCAGATGTTCAGCCTAACCCCTGCACAGTTGGGGCATAGTAAGCCACTCTTACCTCACTTTTTTTTTTTAATCGTCACCCAAGGACATGCTTACTGATTTTAGAGAGAGGGGAAGGGAAGGAGAAAGACAGGGAGAAAAGAATCGACAATATGGGAGAGAAACATCAATTGGTTGCCTCTTGTCTACACCCCGCCTGGGGACTGAACCCACAATGTAGGCATATGCCCTGACCAGGAAACGAACCTGCAACCTCTGGTTCGTGGGACAATGCTTCAACGGAGCCACACTGGCCAGGGCTCTTATCTCACTCTTTAGGAATAATGGGAACCCTCCCAAAATCCAAGTTTGCAGCCCAGGGCCAATTCTGCAAGCAGGCATTTTTGGAAACAGCACTTCAGGCCTGCTATGTTGACTTTTTTCTCCACCCACCTCTCTAGGTCTCAATCACCGTGTCACTTCCCAGAACCTATTAGCTCACTACAACAACCTTCGAACATGACACAGGAATCCCACTGTGTAAGATGGATGCTCTGCTCATGGCCTACAGCCACCATGAGCTAAACAGCATGGTGAGGCATCCCTGGAGCAGGAAAGAGTCTCACTGCTTAAGGCCTGTTTCCCAACAATGATCATGACATCACCAAACAGCCCTCTCCCTCCAGCCCCTGCTCTTCCTGTTCATCTGTGTCCTGCAATTTTTCCCCAAAAGACTATCCTAAGTTTTGTCTTCAAGTTTGTCTCTCACCATAAGTGTTCTCACCATCCCTTCGAAATCCAGAAGGCTTAGGTTGGAAAAACATGGGCATAAAAACTCTATTCTCGTAGATTACCTTTTGTAAAGCACATGAAAGTAGTCTTATACCCATCTCATTATCTTGTACACAGCAAAGGGGCCATGGTGAGAGCGACACTGGGTCAGATGTGACTCTGTAAGAAGGAACTATAGCCCCACCACTCAGCTGCTCCTGGAATCCCTACCTCAGGGTGAGGGGCCCACTTCTGTCATATTCAACTGAGGGACATCAAGACACATAACTCCTGTATATTTCAATATTCCAGCCCATATCTAGATGCTCCATGAACTCTTTTGTGAAACAGGATAACGAACATTGACAGGCGAGTCAGAGAACAAGGCTTCAATCTTAGCTCTGACTCTTACTAGCTAGCTGTGTGATCTCTCAAGTCACTTCATGTCTCTGGGCCTCTGCTGTTCCCATGGCCACAATGGGAGGCTCTGACACACTGCTCTGTGTGTCCAGTGCATGACTAACGTCCCAGGGTTTTCACATTACCTAAAGGAATGGGATGGGGCAAAGGATTTAGAATTCATTTGGTGTAAGGTTTCTGCAAAGCGGTCCAAATTATAATATCCAATTGTTCATTATTTTTTAAATTCTGACTAAAACAGAGACATCTGTGCACTCAAGTTGTCTTGATTCTGTTAAGATGCTGATCCCCGTGCACTGGCTTCTGCATGGTGAGGTTGACATTACTGAACAGAATACTACCATTTCAAAGATGTTTTCCAAACAAAACTCATTCTAGAAAGGCTCCATACATTCAAACAAATATATTCTAAGCACATACTATAACTAGATGTTGTGTGTATAAAAGATATAGAACCACATGAACCAAAAGAATGCTGAACTCTCAAAATCAATCAATTTTAAATATGCTTCTAAAATCAGGACGTGGCATGGGACTTGGCTAGATGTCTGGGAGGGGATCCCTGACATAAGATCTCCAACCAGCAATGTGCTAACCACATATTCTTTGAGTAAAATTATCACAACAAAGTAAGTACTGCAAACCAAAATGTTAACTGAAAAAGCGAAGAAAAGAAAAAGAAAAAGTCTGAACTCACCGGGACTGTGGCAATCCTTTTTTACTGAGATCTGCCCTCACGCGTTCTCCTACATGCCTGTAGATTTCCACTAAGCTGTTTATTGCTGCATCTCGAACCTGTATGTAAAAGAAGAGATCTTACAGCTGCTCTGTGTCATCCCACAGCACTTCCTGCTGGGGCACAAGAAGCTATACACCACTCCAAGTTTATCACCAATGTACCAATGCAGCTGTGAATACAAGCCTTTCTGGACACTTGATTAGATGAAGCCATGTTTACCAGTTTTGACTCTGTAGGTACAACTCCTTGGAGTAGAAGAAAACTTAGGTCCCATCCCTATATTCGAGTTCATATCCCTTTGTTTTCTTAATTCTTTAAGATGATGTCAGTAAACCAGAATTTTCAGGGAATCTTTCCAAATTAGAAAGCACTAAAAATAAATGAATTATACTAAAAATAAAACACCATGTAACGTATTCTGGATTTAGGTCAAACACTCAGTGACCAAGAAAAATGGGTAGTACAGGATACACAAAGCCCTGTATTCAAGAAGCTCATAAAAATATTAAAAATGAAAAGTGAAAAAAAAAGATCTCACAGTCCTAAAAGGGAAATGGGAAAAAGTCCATAAATTTTACATTTAACACAGAACAAGTTGTAATAAAAAACATTTTATAAAAACATACAAAGAGCTCATCCAGTTGAAGCGAACAAGCATACCAACAGGATACCTAGAAATGCATTATGGAAGAGGAAGGAACTACTTAAAATGTGTGTGCAAGGACCACATTTTACCAAGTAAAGGTGGAATGAGACAGGTTCCAAACAAGGCACAGCTGCACAAAGGCATGAAAGCAGGTGTGAAGGGCATACGCTTCAGGGAGAGCAAGCAAACAGCCTGGCGAAACACAAATATGAACTAAGGAAGCGGCAATAAATAAAGCTCAAGAGACAGAATGGGATTAAAAAAAATAAAAACAGGGAAACGAATATGGACTGCATATCAAACATTGTCATTGTAGCAGTGTTAAAATTTCTCGAATGTGAAAATGACAGTTTATAAGAAAATATCTTTGTTGTAAGGAGACACACACTGAAGCATCATCTAGGAGTAAAAATACCATGTTGATAAGATATTTTCAAACCGTTCAGAAAAAAAGTGTATTTCTGCCTACTCTCGAACTCATCACAGAAAGGAGCCCTAACATTTCAGGCCATTAGGACTGCGAAAAACAAGAGTCCCATATGTTAAACACTACCTGCCAGGCCCAAGTTGAATGCTTTATAGAGTCTGAGGTCTCCAAATCTATGACCTTCCCTCACAGGGCCACTGCAGACTCTGACACAGAGGAGGGCATGGAGGCTAGAGAGGCTAGCCACCTTGAGGGCCCACAGCAGATAAATGGCAGAACAGGGAGCTGACTTCCACCTCTGAATGAAGGTACCCACATCCTTTTCACTTCAGAACACTTTAGTGTCCAAACAAGATTTCCTAAAACTCAAGGGAGGACTTCGCCTCCAGGGAAAGGGAGGGCGCCTGTAAATTGGTGGGAAGCCAAATCTACCCTGTCCTCTGAGAACAGCAGCACAGCCCCACAGGCAGCCGGCCTCAGAGAGCAGGTGCCACAGACCTGCTCAGACTCAACAGGGTCTCGGGTGCACTGCCATGCCTCCTGGGGCCTGCAGCCCCACCTCCCCACTTCTCAGGTGTCGGTCAAGCCCTCAACAGAGGCTTTCCTTCTCCCCTACTCTGAGCACCGTCCAGCTGCAGAGAGCACAGCTCAACAGTACAGACACTTTAAGTTGCTTTTGAGCTTTGAAGATGTATATCAAACTCACCTAGAAACACTGATTTGTTGTTCCACTTTCTAAGTGGAACTTTCTAAGTGGAACAACAAATCAGTGTTTCTCTCTGCCCGCCATCCTCTCCCTCTAAAAAAATAAAAAATAAAATAAAAAATAAAAAATAAAAAATAAAAAAAGGGACTTCCAATTTGTATGGTGTCTTAGATGGCCAGCTGTCTTTGTTAGAGCCACTGCCCCTGTCCTCCTTGTCAACAAACACAGGCCTTGTTCTGCAATCTCCACTAAAGGAAGGAAACCCTGCTCTCAGATCAGGAAGTAAAGACCATCACATAATCCTTGCCCATTCCCAGCCACTGGGTAACACTGGGGGGCAAGGGGAGTCATTCTCAACAATGACACATGGGGGAGGTCTACAGGAAACTTCAGAAAAACGCTTCTTCGCCCTTACAAAGAGAAATGCAGGAAACTAAAAAAACATGAGACATTTAGGAACAAGTCAACACTGACTGGGTATTTGATGATATGAAAGAATTACTCCTTCTTGATGAACAGGGGGAATAATAGTGTTAAAGTTATGTTTTTGAAGAAGAAATAAAGAGTCCTCATCTGTTATGAGTATTTAAGAAATAAATGGTACATAAGGTTTGCTTCAAAATATTTGGATGGGGAAGGAAAGTAGATGGAACTAAACTGGCCTTGTCTTATTAGTTGCTCAATGATGGACACACGGAGATGCACTGTCATTCTCTCTACTTCTATGTAAGTTTGAACCTTTCGATATGGAAAAGTGGAAAACTGGACAGGAACACAGGAAGCACCAGGCTTTCACCTACTAGGTCTGCTGACCATGCATGCTGCTGGGTTGTCCCTGGGCTATACTCCTGGGAAAGCTGCAAAGGACAAAGCCCAAGGCCTGAGATGGCCAAGACCCTAAGTCTCTGGGGAAATACTATTCCACTAACAAATCCGAGAGTCCCCTTCCTCTTTATGGATGATGATACATTCTCCCCCTGCTCTAGCAATTCTGAGTTGGGATTTCATTTACTTGGAGCCAAAAGCATCCTAAGCACACATTCCATATATCTATCTATGGGCCACTCTAAGAAGCTTCTGAGAGGCTTCCCCCAGCTCTAAGTCACTCTGCACTCAGAACAATATACAAACTGGCACCCTCTAAGGCAGGAGTGCCTGCAGAGTTCCCATTCAGTGTCAGCTGCCTTCTGTAGAGCCAGGGGCAAACTCTCCACACTAGAGCTGAAGACTGACTACAACGTCAGGTACCACAGTGCAAGTGTAGCATTGCTGAGACACAACTGTCCTCTCTGGTCTGAGACATAAACAGCTAAGAAGGGCAAGTAGCTCATACAGTGGTGGAGTGTCAACTCAATCCTAAAACTGCTGGAATGCAGTCCCGGAACAATAATGAGCAAGTTATAGTCCTGACCCTCAAGGGCCAGAGGCTACCAGGAAAAACTAATGAAAAGCAGTAGGAAGTTTCCTGGCAGGAGGGGTCCTGGGAGATGTGGACTGTGCGTGTTTGTGCCTGCGCACATATATGTGTAGATAAAACACTACATGGCAGATGTGAATACACAGTTATCTTCACAACACTCAGTCTGGAATAGTCTGGCTCTATTTGTCTCCGACAGATTGCTGACAGCTCCCATACAGCACCGACCTCACTTTACCCACAATGTTCATCTCCCACAGGCCCAGCATGACTGCTCTTATCACCTGTGTGGCGAAAGTAAGCAACTGCATTCGGAATGAGTAAGTTCAACTAGCCAGGCTGGCTTTTCTGCTCCACTAAAGGATATCGTGTGGCAGCAGCGATATCCTCGAAGTGTGACCTCTTTATAAAAGATTTTTTTCCCACAGAAAAAAATGGAGGTTAACACCAAAAATGGGAGTGGGGCAATTTAGAATTTTTAAATAGTTTATTTTTATATTTTTATTTTCTAGAAATGATTTTATTTTTTAGAAAGAGGGGAAAGGAGGGAGAAAGAGAGGGAGAGAAACACTGATGTGTGAGAGAAACATTGATCCGTTGCTCTTGCACGCTTCCAACCAGAGAACCTGGCCCACAATCCAGGCATTTGCCCCAACCGAGAACCGAACCAGCAACCTTTAGGTTCCCAGGCTGGCGCTCTACCTACTGAGCCACGCCAGCCAGGGCGAACGGCTTATTTTTAAATTAATGTTGAACATAAAATATGATTCTGTAAGTAAAAATATCTAGAAACTTTATTTCCAATGCCATATATTTAAGGCTGGACAAGAGAATGTGTGCAAATTAGTGGGTGCAAATGTGTGCAGCAGGGGAGAACCGAGGAGTCAGCTGAGACAGGCGGCCTGCTACAGAAAGAAAGAAAAGCAGTACAGAGAGCAGCAGAGAGAAAGCGTGAAAATGTAACTGAGATTAAGGGCAAAGATGAAATGAAAAGGAAAGGGTAAGACAATAAATGGGAGGTGTCCCAGGAGCTGGTGAAAGGAGGAAGGTACTTTAGCAATTACAAATCAAGATTTCTAATGAAGACCTGTTAACTATGCATATATTTCTTAGGTAAATTTTTGTTCTTATTTTGAGCCCCTTTATCTAATGAAGTGTTTTTCTTACCATCATACAAACAACTCAGTGATAAGTAGACTGAATGAGCTAAGAGAACTGGAAGTTCTGCAGCCCAGACCTGGAAGGCTTCGTGAGCTGCCTGGTAGCCAGTCACAGATTACCAACTCCTCTCTCGCCCTTTATGCTAAGGAACTGGTGCTTTGTTTGCAGGGTTTTAGGTTTCTTGTATTGTTTTGGTTTTAATTTAGGTAAAATTTACATAAAATATCTACAATTCTTAAGGGTTCAAGGAACTTCCACAGGTGTACACTCCAGTATGGCCACCACGCAAAGCAAAACACAGAACATTTCCGTCACTTCAGAAAAGTTCTGAGGCCCTTTCCAATCAATCTCCCCCACCCACAGGCAATTACTGTTTGGCTTCAGTCAGCATTGTTCAGTCACCCCTATGCTCACCCTCTTTTGGCTGCAGAGATGATAGCTAGAGTAATATTATCCTGGAGGCTGGTGGTGATGACATCTCTTTACAGACTAAGTCTCAGCCAATGTACAGATGAGGGCATAGTGGTCACCATATTTACCAATGATATTACCAATGACTAATGGGCATTACAAATGTTAATTATTTTAAACAATAATCAGAGTTCTATAAAGATGAATAAAGACCCACCAACCTATCAGGTGCACACAACACCAAATGCATCTTAACTGTCTATAATCAATGATTATTCTTTCTTATTAAAACACACTCACCTGGCTGTTTGGATCTCCAAGTAAATTACATATATGTGGCACAATCTTGCTTAGTGTCAAAGTATGTGCTCCAGAGCTGAAAACAAAGGGAGCGTTTAATTGTTGGTGAGAACAGAGAAAAGAAAGAAGCTGCTCTGCCCACACTCACCTCTTCCTCTCCCCATCCCCAAGGCCCTATTGCCTCACACTCAGGACCTCCCCTTCTCAGCTTCCCAATCTCTTTCCCATCTGGTTCCAAAATAACTGTGCTGCAGTGTTCCCTCTGCAGAGTTCAAAACTATTAGTGCTTCCCACTGACATGTCCTCTTCCGGGCATTCAGGTTCCCAATTGGGCCCCAAACCTTTAAAGCCAAGGGTGAGTCTCAGCCTTTCCCAGTCTTGTTTACCTCCCACACAGCTGTCTCTGCATCACTATTTTGTCATGTAATGGTTCCTATTTTGCCCTGCTCAGCACACTCAACTAAACTGAAGTCCCTCAATTCACCACCTGTGCACAGTGTGATGCCAGCACTGACATTCAGGTAATAACAGCTGAATGAAAAGACTGATAAAATGGCTGCAAAGGATTTCAACTAAACGCTGCCCTCCTGGAGAACATTTATTTACAACAGTGCACCGGCATAAACGCTGTCACAAATATCCTTTGTGAATACAACTCTCTCTGGTAATCTGGTTGCTTCCTAAGGATACATTCTTAGAAGTGAAACTACTGTGATGCAAGGCTAGAAACATTTTTTAAAAGCTTCTGATACATATGGTCAAATTTAATGGTACTGAAAAGACTAACACATTAGGAGAGAAAAAATTTACATTTTAATATAAATGTTAGAATCCTAATTTTGTTTTTAAAAATAATCAAACTTTATGGGCTGTAATAAAATGCACCACAGTTAATAGCAATTAATTATCTGAAAGTGGTAGAATTATAGGTAATCATTATTTTCTTCTTTATGTAAATTTTCTACAATACATACAATATTACTTTCACAATCAGAAAAAGTGATTTGTGATTTTTAACTTTACAAAGCCTCCCCTACAAATAAGCACATGAAAAAATGTTCAGCATCAAGTCATTAAAAAATAGAAATTTAAACCACAATGAAATATCACTATACGCATATCAAAATAGCTAAAATTAAAAACAGTGATAACATTCAATGCTAACAAGGATATGAAAAAAATGGTTCACTCACACATTATTAGTGGGAATATAAAAAGGTATAGACAACTCAGGAAAATACTTTGGCGGTTTCTTTTAAAACTAAAAATGAACTTACCAAATGAATAGCAATTACACTGACCCAAGAGAAATGAAAGTTGATGGTGAAACACAAACTCGTACATGTGTTCATAGCAGCTTTATTTGTAATAGCCAAAAACTGTAAATGATTCCAGTGTCCTTCAACAGGTAAATAGTTAAACAAATTATAATACCTCTATGCCATGAAACTCTACTCAGCAATAAGAAGAAATAAACTATAGTTTAAGCAATAATACATATGAAACCTCAAGGGGAGTATGTGGAGTGAAAAAAGCCAGTCTTGATGGATTACACTGTATATGATTCCATTGAGGGGGGTGAACTCAAAAAGAAACTAGAATTATATTCTGGAGGGTGGACCTCTTATAGTACAGGCTTCCCTGCTAGGTGAGTCTTCTAGGAACCCATCTGTATCAGTGTACCAGCTGGTGTTTTTTTAAGAGGCTGCACTCGACTTCAGTCAATATTTTTTGAAGACTCTTTCAACGCATTTGCCCATCTCATGATTTATAAGTGCACCTGCCCACACCTCGCTGTGTTAAGACAGTTTTTGACCAAAAACGGCATGACCCCCATGCCCCACCTTCCCTATGCATCCCATCTGGCTTAAAGCAACTTTTTTTTTGTTTCCCCTAATGAAAAAAGTCCTCAAAGGGAACTTTCTTGCCCATATGGAAGAGGTGTAACAAAAAAAAAGGCAGAGGCACTAAAAGGCATCAAAACTAACGAGTTCAAAAATTGTTCTGAATGGTGGAAAAAATGTCTCAATAAGTGTACTGCATCAAAAGCACAGTGCTTTGAAAGTGACTGATATATAAATATCTAAGAATAAACACACAATTTTTAATAAATTCCAGGGATTTTTCTGTGGGGGGAGGTCGCTTCCCTCCTAGCCCTGTACGTAACATTGCTCAAATAAAGTCATAGAGATGGAGACCAGATTAGTGGTTGCCAGAGGTTAGGGACTGACTACAAAGAGGTAGCGTGGAGGGACCTGGGGTAATGCACAGGTTTATACCTCGATAGTGGTGACAGTTACCTGGAGCCACACATGTGACAGAACTGCGTAGAGCTGTGCACGCATGTATATGACTGGAGAAGTCAGAATAAGCTGTGTGGATTGTATCGGTATCAATTTCCTGGTGTTGTCATTGCATAGGCAAGATGGTAACACTGGGGGATGGCTGGGGAGAGGGATAGCACAGCACCTCCCAGTACATTTGTCTGCAACTTCCTGAAATCTATAGTTATTTCAAAATTAAAAGTTAAAAATAAAAAAGCTCACACAAGGAAACCCTCAGGCCCCACCCAGACTTACGCATTGAGTGTAGCAACAAGGCAGACACACGTGCCTTCCCGAGTCCTGAAATTCTTGTGTTTGAAGCCTCCCAGCATTCGGTCCCACACATACTGCAGATGGCAAAGGACAGGTGAAAAGAAAAGAGGAAGAGACGTCTGATCCTTTTTTTAATATGGGGCCAAATCAGTCCCAGCTGCTACCATCCCATTTAGTTATCTCAAGGACATGTTGAAAAATGGTGACTTATATTTGTAATCAAGTTAAGTTTTTTCAAAACACATCCCTTTATATAACTGTATTAATTCCCCAACGACCCTAAAAGGAGGTATAGCTGTCCCCATTTTATAGGTGAGAAAAGGGAGACCAAAAAACCTTGGATGACTTCAAAGATCAAATACTTATATTGCTCTCAGCCTGGAACAGTTGTCTGTACCTTATCAAAAATCTGCTCATCTTGTTAAGCCAGTCTAGTTTTTATCATCCCTGGGAAAAATTTTCTGATAACACCCCCCTCCCCCAAACAATGGGCAGGTGGATCCTGGAAGGCAGGGCTGTGTCTCTCAATCCATCTGTCCCAGCAGCCCCAGTTCACTAGCAGACAGAGACAAAGGCTCCAGCCAGGCCTCCTAACATACCAGGCACCACAACTGTTCTTTGCAGAGAAACACAGAATCAATTGCATAACTGATCTTGAGTCTATGGATTAAACCAAGCACTCAAAACCCATGTTAAATCCACTAATTTATTCAAAATAGACCCTTTGCTATTTATCATTTATTTAAATACCGGGAGGAGGAGGCCGATTAAAAGCTATGAAAATTTTCATCTGAAATACATCAGATTAGAAGAGACGCAGTCTATCTATATGGAGTAACCCACTGATGTTAGGGGAATACACACGTGCCAGCTGGCCACAGAACGCCCCACTGCCCTACCTGGGGACTAGCAGCTTGATCCATGATCTTTAGCAGCAGAGTCTGGTCTTGCTCCCTCACGGAGTCTTTAGCATCTCCCAGTCTGTCTATTAAACTTGGCAGCACTGGAAATCAAAATGCAAACTCATCAAATGAATACCCGTTGTGGTGGGGGGGTACAGTTACCAACTGTTATTTCGATTAATTGGGAAGACAAAACCCTGGCCTAAACATCTAAAACCACCAATCCCTACAGTACTACTCTCCTTGTTAAAATCCATGGGAACTACTTTAAGAATCAGCAAAATTCATTTTTGCATGAGCATACTATTTGTCATCTTCTTTACCACACCTTCCTCCAGCCAGCTCCCAGTACATTTTTATGCTGGTGAAATATTCAACTGGATGTCAACGGAATACCTTGGCAGGAAAGAGTCCACACAAAGGAAATTTAGGTATGTAGAAGAAGGGCCCCAGCCTCTTTAGGGGTATAGAAAGAGCAGGCACTTATGGCTCAATCTACCTTTTGTCTACACTGTGTTTTAATTTTACATAATACACAAACACACATGCTTATCTGGCAGAGTCCAGCTCTCCCACTCCTCCTCCGCACATGTGGGGTGTGGGACACTGGCTAGTGCAAGTGCCTACCAGAGGTCAACTTCTTTTAAGAGTCTATGAACCTTTCTTTTACCAGAGGTGTTTCTAAACAATTCAGCTGATTTAGGAGGAAAATGGAACACTATTAAAATGTTGAATTTCTAAAAATAAGGGGGATTTTTATTTGTAGATGGCTAGTGCCAGAATGGGGAAAAAGAGTTCGTGACTTTACCCAAAAGAGCACACTAATCAGAAAGTTAACAGAAAATAACAAATACACATATACCAATTGAAATGGAGGCATCTATTAGGAAATGCTTGCACACACAGGTCTGCTTCGTGCTTATGTTGTTATTATAAAATCACAGAGCTCAGGAATTTAGAGATGACTAAATCATCTCAATCTATGAAATCTATGGTTATTTTTATTTCATTTTACTGACATACTGTTTTCCCTTTAAAATACAAAAGTGATCATTTACTACACACTTATAATGACATTTACAATCAAAGTGAAAAACAGAGCTGGCCAGGTTTGAGGGTTGTCCCAATAGCCAAAGTGGTAGGTTCCATCCCAGGCAAGGTGCATACAAAGAATCAACGAATGAATGCATAAATAAGTGAAACAATAAATCAATGTTCCTTTCTCTCTCTCTAATAATCAGTAAGGTTTTTATTTTTTTTTAAGTGAAAACAGTAATACCAATAATAATCATCTGGAAAAAATACAACGGCATGGGATTTGCAGGACTTCTCAAGGAGGGAATGTCTCTCAAAATGGAAGGTTCAGGGACAAACACGACCCAGGCGTCACCAAAGTGTGACAGCTAATTTGTGCAAGAAAGAAAAGAATTATCATTAATATTTCGTATTAGAACACAGAGGTTGGAAGAAGCCAACAGAAAAGTACTGGGTGGAGATGCCAGTAGAGGCAGTGAAGCCAGTGGATCTGGGGTGAGCCCAGGAGGGGAGTGGGGGTAGTGGTGCAGCCCCAACAGGAGATGACTGAAGAAAGAGGTTGGGGTGTTGGCTGGGAGGCTGAGAGGGCTAGATGGGATGGTTATGGAGCAGGAAGGGACAACAAGGGTGCTGGCTGGGACGGTGGCGCACTGCTAACTGGAGGATTCGGGGAGACTGAGGGAAGACTGGAAGCAGGAGGATGGAGAGTGCGAGGACTGGCCCCAAACTTGCCCACAGCTCACCTGTGCCGATCTGCGCCTTGAACCGATCCTGCAGCCGCGTGACCAGCGCAGACAGGATGTCCATCCCCAGAAGAACCACCTGCAATAAATGGGAAACACCGGGACCCTGTTAACGGCTGGCAACAAGCCCGGCGCCCCTGCCCAGCAGCTCCCGGAACGCCCCATTTCCCGCTCAGGCGCTGTCCCAGAGCACAGAGAGCCGCGCCTGCCGACCGGCAAGATTAAATTGGTTATCAAGAGGAAGGCTGTTCCTGTACAAAAAAAGCAGTTTACAGTTTTAATGGATTAGTCGGTGACTAAATACGAAATAAAAAACCGCCACAGCCTGGCCACATGCCGGGAACAGGCCAGCGGCCGAGTTGCGAGAATAAGACGCAGCCCCGCCCCCTGTTGGCCCTGCCCCGGCGAGGAGGGTATATGCAAATTTTGCGTGGCTGGAGCGTGGCCTTCTGGGTAAAACAGAAGGGCCGCTTCGCTACCCTCAGAAGCCTCAGAAAACAAGGAGTCGGCGTTTAGCTTCGGGGACCTGTGTGATCAAATTAAGTACACTAACTAACGGATGACGAGGCCGGGACCTACAAATTAGTCACCACAAACCTACCAGGTATTGGCCAATCCTGCTTCCAGCGCACGCACCAACTAAACCAACCATCCTTTTCTTGGGGTTGCGCTACTGTCCAATGAACGTCTAGTGAGGATAGTACTGCTAACACCTTAACAACACACTCGCATCAACTAAAGCTTTGCTTTACCTTGGTGCAATTTTTGGAAAAAAATTAAGGGGGAAAAAAAAAACCTTTCCACCGCTATGGAGTTTAACAACAGCATAAAATTGCAAAAGCGTTTCTTAGGCTGTTTGCTGTCGTGCACCGCTGCACGTGGCCAGTAGGTGACGCACGAAACATATGCATTTTAACTTACACATATACCTTGCACTCACCCTGGTTGTGTGCTTTGAAAGATGACTTATTGGACTGCTGATCCGTTAATCATCAAAAAAACAATATAAATCGCCTCTCAGTAGGTAGCAGTTTTCATTGTGTCATTTTATTATATTAAACTTGATTCAAAAACAGAGCTAAAGCACAGTCCAGGTTTCATACACAGCAAATGAACAAGACTCAAGCAATGATAATTATCCAAACGTTACACCAGGTAATGGTAATTATGATTCCTTGCATCTGCCTACTCCTGTGTTTTGCAACTAGTTTTAAAACCTAAAACCTCAGGCTTCTCCATTCAACTTTGAATCCACTGCTTCAAAATTGAAGGAATCAAAATTTACCCAATCACCATGATAAACTGTCCTTGCAAGAACTGGTGACTTTATATTGAAGGAAATAATTTTAAATGTTTTTATAAAGAGAACATTGGTTTATAAAGTTTTTAAAATATATATATATATAAAATGGTATAAAACCCTAAAATAATGACTTTACTCATGAGCTAAAGAGGATTAAGTATCACATTTTGATAGAGTCCCTCAACTTTAAAATGACAAACATTACCTCAGCCAGGTGATCAAGGTTAATATGAACAGTCATAAATTAGGTTGATGGTATGTATGTCTGACATGTGATTAAAATGGCATTTTGCATCAGGGACTGTCCTCAAGACCCATAAGCCTGGTCTAATCTTAAGAAAAGCATGAAATTCAAATAGAGTAACATCCTACAAAATACCAGACCAGTACTACTTAAAACCATCAAAGTTATCAAAAACAAGGGAAGTCATAAATCGTCACAGCCAAACGGAGCCCAGGGAGGGAGACATGCAATGTATCATGCATGGATGCAATCCTGTAACAGATAAAGGATATTAGATAAAAACTAAGGAAACATAAATAAACTGGACTTAGTTCCTTAATAATAATGTCTCAATATTGGTTTTTTTTTAAACAAATAAACCAGGCTAACATTAGATGTCAACAATAGGGAAACTGGGTGTGGGGTTCATGGAGACTCCATACTACCTTCATAATTTTTCTGTAAATCCAAAACTGTTATAAAAATTAGGGTTTTGTTTGTTTTTTAAGAGCAAGCTATCAATTAATTGGATTGGCTTTTCCCTGATGAAATCCTAAGCATTGGATGATCACATAACTACTTGGAGATGAAGTGTTGCTATTCATTATAGAAACAATAATGCTACCTTCTTACCTCACCATACCCCTTCAAAATTCATTCAATACTAAGATGTAAGAAGACTACTGTATTTTCAGATATGACAGTCCATGTCAGTTAACCTACCCATGGAATTTGGGGGAACACAGGCTTTAAGCTCTCCCAGGATGGATGGAAGTTTACTTGGTAGGTCTGACAAGAATAGGCCTAGCTAAATCCTAGACAGCAATAGTCCAAGTCTTGCCCATATAGACCTGGGGAGTCCTTAGACTCTCCAAGAAGACTGAGCTGGCAGAGACAGTCACAGCCCCAAGCACCTTCACAGCACAATACACAACTGGACTTTGGAAGGAAGCAGAGGGATTTGTACATAGTTGTCTAGTTCACCCTCTGTCACAGTCCCAGTGGGCAAGACAGGGAAGCGTCACCCATGAATATTTATCTTTACAGTTCAGGTCCTTCTCTTATGTTTCCGATTCCCTATCGAAGAAGGGGATAAATGAATAAAGTCATTGCTCAGAAGACTCCTCTAATGATTAGCTGTGGAGCCTCTCTATGCCTCAGTTTCCTCACCTGTAAAATGGGGAAAACTGTTAACAGGTACCTCACTACCTCACAGGTCGTTGTGTGCATGTGAAGTGCCTGAGCCAGTGTATGATGCATGGTATGGGCTAAACTACCCATACACTGGCTATTATCACTGCCATTACCATGGGTAATAGGTACTAATCAGTGGTCCCGTGAAGGCTGAGGACAAGAGGCTGGGCTGGCAGAGAAGGCTTCCCAGAAAGGATTACACTGCATGATGTGGAGTTTCAAAAACTAGCTTGAAAGGGAAGAGAAGACCCTGAAGCAGAGAGAAGGGCCTATGCAAAGGTGGGAGGAGGAAGAAAACTGCCAGGGATGAACAGAGGTGGAGCAGGGTGGGGCTGGGAAGTCACATGGGAGGCAGCTCCCGAAGGCCTTCAGACATCTCTTGAAGACAGTGGGGAAACTACTGAAGAGTAGTCATGGAAAAGGGGGAGTGGCAGAGGAGCTGCAGCTTTTTGAGAGGGCACTGTTACCACCATGAAGAAGATGTCCCGAGAGAGGGAGGGCACAGGCAGGGAGTAGGTCAGGCTGACACCCAGCACTCAATGTCTTTAGTTTTCATTAAGCTATTAACTGTGCAATATCCTTCAGCGCCTCCTCCATTATTCCACTTAATATTCCTTAAAAAAAAAAACTTACTGATTGATTTGAGAGAAAGGGGGCTGGGAGGGGGGAGAAACATCAATTTGTTGTTCCACTTATTTGTGCATTCATTGGTTGATTCTTGTTATGTGTCCTGACTGGGGATCAAACCCGCAACTTTGGTATATCAGGACAACATGCTAACCAAATGTGAGTTACCTGGCCACTATGCCTCATAATTCCTCAAATTTCCATAACATATAGCACAATACTGGTCACAAGGTAGGCGATCAATAAACTCCTATTTTACTGACTGATAAGGAATTAATCTGTAACAGGTGAGTTCTCAAGGTCCAACACAGTTTCTTTATCCTACAACTTAAAAAAAAAAGACATTTTTAAAAGGAGGTAATAATGGATAAGTAACACAAACTAATCCTCATGCCCAAAACAACTAAAAATCCTGGATATAATATAAAGGACATCTGCTTGGAAACATCAGAGAACTAAGAAGGCACAGAAGAATTACCAGGCTATAAAACATAAGAAAACTAAAATTCAGAGAGAGAAGCCTACAGCAAATGCCTCTTTTTCCCTGGGGACATTTACAACACTGAGAAAGGTTAAATGAGACGTTAAGAATTATTTCCATAATCACTTGGGTCTAGGAGAACAAAGGAGGATTCCAAAGCCCTCAAAGACTGTTGGTGGATAACCCCTCAACGGGGCAGGAACTCCAAGTGGTTATATTTTAGGAGAATGAGCTGGAAATAAAACAGCCTTCAGATGGACCACTGATAAGTTTCCAAGAATCTCAGTGGTTGAGAAAAATGGTTTCTTTCGATGGAAGTGATCTTTGATTGCTGGTGCCATAAATCCCCTGGCAAATAAACACACAAATCGTTTCTGGATAAAAGATCATCCTACTCTAGTACTCGACTTACTATTATAAACAATTTTCAAATATAATGTCTAAAACACAACCAAAGATAACCAAGCACACAGGACAACTATAAATAAATACTAGCAGAAACAAAGACCCACATGAATTATGTATATGAGACTAATTAGAAAAAGACATTAAAATAACAATTCTCAGTATGTTTAAGAAAATAAAACACCTGACTAAATTTGGGGGACAGAAATGACAACTTTTGGAAAGTGACCTACATTTTTAAAAGAACCAAATAACACAATATCCAAAACAAGCACTAAATATATTAATTTAAAACCACAATGGATATAAATGAAAAAAGAATTAAACAAGAAAAGAAGTCTGCAGAAAAAAATTAGAATGTAGCAGAGAAGCAAAAGGATGGAACATTCACAACAGGAGGTAAGATGCAAAGGATAGAGAAAAACTAAGCATATGTTTAAATGGAGTTTGAAATGGTTGGCCACAGCATGTAAAAAGCAATAACTCATACCCACGTGGATCGCTATTATCAAAAGAAAAGAAAAAGAAAATAACGAGTGCTGGTGTGGATGTGGAGAAATCAGAACTCCCCGTGCACTGCTGGTAAGAATGTAAAATATAAAATAGTGCAGCCGCTCGGGAAAATGGTTTGGTGGTTCCTTAAAAAATTAAATACAGAATTAACACATAATCCAGCAACTCCACTTCTGGGTATATATATATATACCCAAACAAAGTTGAAAGCCCAAAATTCCAACAGATCCCCATTTCCCAGCAACATTATTCACAAGAGCCAAAGGGTGGAAACAACCCAAGTATCAAATCAAGTACCATACCCAATGAAGAAATGCTGAAAATTTTCATTTGATATGGGAAACAAGACAAACATGTCCACTCTGCAATTTCTTTTCAAAATTGTTTCTGAGGTTCTAGGCTAAGCTTTGTGACAAGAAAAACAAAAGTTAACACTCACAAAGAAGAAACAAAAGTGTCATTATTAATGGAAAACATAATTATGAGTAGAAAACCTGGAAGCTTACAGATATATTATAAAACTAGGAAGTGCATTTTGCAAGACTAAAACAAGTATACAAAAAAAAAAAAACAACAACCAAACCCATGGAATACAAAACAGAAAATGAAAATAAATGAATGAAAGCCCCACTCACAAGAAAAATCTCACAATAATGAGTAAAAAGGCCAGACAGAAAGTATATACACATTTGTATGAAGTTCAATATGTGGAAGAAAAAGGGCCACATACTAACCTGACAAGCTCAGGGGAGGTCTTGGAGGGAGCCTTATAACTCAAGAGCCCTGAGGTAACCACAAAGGATGGTCTAAAATTAAAACTTACTGACGAAAAGCAGTTCACAGTGGGTCAGTATGTCCTAGGCCAGTACTTTTCCCCAACAAAGGTCAATCTTTACCTTAACTAAGCGGGTCTATAGTCTTTTGGCATCTACAATAACATGCCTTTGGAATGGCAAGGTAACTTCCATTTTCCCCAAACCCCTTGGGCACAAGCTGAGACCACAAATCCCCTCACTGTTAGTGTTATCACGTTAATTGTTGACTGTTACCTATCCCTTCCCCACCTGTGTAAAAGAAGTGTGTGTGTGTGTGTGTGTCATTTTACCTTTTATCCAATCCCAGGAGGTGCCCCCCGACCCCGCTTTTACTTTCTCTGGCCTCCCTAATCTATCACCAAGGGACTTCATGTAACCCCCTTATGACTCCTCCTTAGATTCTAATGTAAAAAATAAATAAGGTGCTAAACTGCCATTCTCCGGAGCATTTCTCAATCCCTCGAGTTACTGTTTCCAGGCAATTGCTCTCTGAAAGTTCTCTACAGGTTCGAATGTTTCTTACGTTGACAAATAGCAGTAAAACATAAAGCATAACATAAGCAATATGGTACATATTTAGATGACCTAAGTAAAAAGAAGATCAAGAAAATGATTATCATAAAAATCAGGATAGCGGTAACTTCTAGGAGTGCTGGAAATGTTCTAGGCAATTAAATAGCTGTTTAGCTTTATAACAACTCATTAAACTGTGCCTTTGAGTTTCTTCACACACTTTTTCTATACAGTTCAGGGCAGTTTTTTTTTAAAGTTTAAAACCTAGATAGTGAGAGTGATCCTGGGTTACTGTAAGCCTGTGATAAGCCTTGTTGCCTTACTTTCCAAAACACTAGTAAAAGCACCAAAACAGAACCCACTGTAGTTCTCTTTCTAGCATGATGTCTGCTCACTGATCAAAGAAAAAACACTAAATCCTTTTCCCCGAAAAATGTCCATAATAAACAGGCTAGATAGAGGAACTGGTCATTTCTTAAGTTCTGGGAGAGTGGATTGGCTAGAGTGTAGAGGAACAAGAGGATTCTATGGAACATAACCTCACGGGTTCATCTGATTATATAAATTCCTAACTGGGTAGGTAGATCAGGGCGAGTAGTCACACACAGGTATATAACTTCCTTAGTAAAGGCTTATCTTTCATCAAGCAAGCTCTGTCCATTGTTTCTGTGTATCTAGGTTAACACACCTTTGAAATAAGTGTAACCACCCTCAAGAGAGCACATTATCTAGTTATGGAATAGTTCCTGTAATCCAACCCCCAGCTTGCTTTCTCCTCTGTAATCTTGGGAAGATTACTGTGATCTCCATGTCATCTTCCTCTGTTCCCTCCTTAATTCCCAATGCATAAAAGAACTGCAAAACTGTCATTCTCTGAGGTATTTGCGATCTTGCTCCTCGGCATTTGTCATCGGTTTTGGTTCAAATAAACTCATGAAAATTCTTTATAGGTCTGAATGTGTCTAAAGTCAACATGAGTAAAAATAGCATTTCACACTCATGCTGTGTTTTTATTGTTTTTAAGGCACTTTTGGGTGAATGAGCAATCTCACATAAATGTGAGATGTAGACTACAGTATTATCCTTATTTTGTAAATAAGGAAAATAAAACCCAAGAGTTAAAGAGACTTACCCACATAAAAAAGCTCAGCCCTGGCTAGTGTAGCTCAGTGGACTGAGTGCCAGCCTGCGAACCAAAGGGTGGCCAGTTCAATTCCCAGTCAGGGCACATGCCTGGGTTGCAGACCAAATCCCCAGTAGGGGGCATGTGAGAGGCAGCCACGCATTGATGTTTCTCTCCCTCTCCCTTCCACACCCTGTCTCTGGAAAAATTGTCTTCCATGAAACCTATCCCTGGTGCCAAAAAGGCTGGGGACCGCTGCTCTAGAAGTCATCCTCAGCTCTAAACTTCTCTGATAATGAGTATAGAAGGTGCAAGTGATAAAGAGAGATCCGATCAGATCACTGCGAAGGAGTAGACAGGGGAGTAGGGAGGGGCCACAGAAGGAGGTTGCCTGAGGCAAAGGTAAACAACCTAGGACGGGATTGGCTGAGAAGATGAATGCCTCCAGAGCGCATGGAATTATGGGCAAGAAGACTTGAAATAAAAGAGGCTCTCTCCAGCTCTCTTCTTTCTCAAGGATGCCTAGGAGATCAAGCTGCAGTTCCCTGCATTTCTCAACAGGCGGTATTTTGGATGGGAAGAAACTCCAGCCTAGGTTTGGGCTGGTCTGGCAGAGGGAGGCAAGATTATTCTCCCTTGGGTTTCCTAGAGGGGACGAGCTCTGAGGCAGAAGCCTGCCATTCTTCCAAAATTATGTAGCTTTTGTATCTTATGTTGTTTTAGTTTGTAAACTAACCCTATCGAAATAAGATAATTAAACGGGGGGGGAAAAATAATGATAGGAGAATTCAGGTGTTAAGAGTTTAGCCTTAATTGACAGGCTTAAGAGATTCATGAATGTGGGAAGCTGCTATTTCTAAAATTTAAACTTTTGACTAAAGATCCCTTTGTCACCAAACCTTTGCCTCTGGAATTTTGCCTAGAGGGTAGCTGCAGGCAGAAGGACCCCAACAGCTGTTGGGTAACACAAGGGCTTTGTAAATAAAGATATGGGGTGGAATCCCAACCACCACTCCTGCTGGCCAGGTGAGCTTCACATGCTTTACCAGTGAAATTGGAACACCACCACATTTTCCTTAGGCAATACACATGAGGGTTAAGAGTTTTAACAAAATGCCTGGAATACAGCAAGTACTCAGTAAATGCCCATTCCCTTCCTTAAGAGAGGACCACTTTAAAAAAAAAAAAAAAAAAGGCTTACTGAGGAAAGAGAGACAATCAGAGTGGGCATAAATCCAAAGTAAGGTCGCCCAGAGATATCCCTGTTAAAATTCTTATGACCATCCCTCGAGACATCTCTGCATGCACACTGTGCACAGGAATTTTACATCAACAGGTTCATTTTATATATATATATATATATATATATATATATATATATATACACACACACACACACACACACACATTTATATGTAGGCTATTTTCACTCAATATGCGATGGAAACTTCCCACATCAATAAATATAGATCTATATATTTTCATTTTCAGTGACCGTGATATCCTACTGAATCTAGGCATCAAAATGACTGAACAAATCTTCCAAACCCTTCCTGACATTCAGGTTTGGTTCGGATTTTTCATTATTTTAAACAATACTGTGATGGGTACACACTTCCACACATGTGCTATTATGTCCTTGAGACAAATTCTTGAAAGGACAACTGCTGGGTCAAAAAGAATACACCCTGTGCACTTTATTAGCACTATTTACCATAACGCAGTAGGTACCCTATGGGACTACATGCTGCTGAGTTCTACACATTTTTTGGTTGTTTTAAAAGACTGACTTGCAAACCTACAACCAAGATTATCCTGTAAAGCTATCGTTTAGAATCAAAGGACAGATAGGGAGCTACCCAGACAATAAATGCTAAAGGAATTCACCGCCACCAAACCAGTATTATATGAAATGTTAAAGGGTCTCCTTTAAGAAGAAGAAAATTTAAAATATGAGCAATACAATGGCAATGATACCTATCTATCAAAAACTGAATCTAAAAAACAAAATAAAACAAGCACAACGCAAACAGAATCATAGATACAGACAACATTGTGACGGTTGCCAGATGGGAGGGGTATTGGGAAGACGGGTGAAAAAGGTGAAGGGATTAAGAAGTACAAATTGGTTGTTACAGAATAGCCATGGGGATGTAAAGTACAGCATAGGGAAAATACCTATGCTGTATTACATAGTCTAATAACTATGTATGGTGTCAGATGGATGCAAGATTTATCAGGATGATCACTTATTAAATTATGGAATGTGTAATCACTACAGTATACACCTGAAACTAATGTAATAATGTATGTCAACTGTAACTGAAAATTAAAATGATTAAAAGGAAAAAATAAAAATTAAAAAAAGGCTAAATTGCAACCTTGTTAAACATGGAGGAAATTATCATTCAACACTGCAGTCACTTTCAATCCTAAGAACAAGAGCACAACAGACACCAATAATGCATGATAAAGGCAGTGACTTTGAGTATTCACATGAGGGATGGGAGAATTCTTCCAGTGGCTCCAACCCAGAGTGGATATGGACCCAAAAGGGCATGCAGCAGGTCTGGGCAATCTGTGATGGGGTGCTTTTTAGAAGCAGAGACTGAGAGGGGGGCTCTTATCCAACATTCACCCAAATTTATCCTTCAAAGTAGTCACCAAATGAGTCCTGCGACACTCATTCCAATAATAATACCACTGGGTAGCCTACTTTTTGAATCCCTCTTCTGAAATGGCCTCCAGAGACAGCTTATGAGGCACAAAAGTCTGTAAGAATATAAATAATTAATGTTAGATTAATGGGACTAACACAGTTTTATAGGCTTGTTACCTGTTGTTGCCCATATACAAAGATTTTACTGTTAAAAAAGAACTTAGGATCATCACACCGTCAAACCACTTCATTTGACACATGAGCCGCAATAGGTCGAGCGAGGCTAGAAGGCAATGTTTGAATGCAGGTAAGAGCCTTTGTTTAAAGAGCTAGATAGATCAAGCAACTTTGGTGTGCATCAACAGACAACTGCATGCATATACACATATATAAACACATTTATACATATGTGTGTATGTATACGCACACAGGTATGTACAATGGAATACTACTCAGGCATAAGAGAGAATGAAATCTTGCCATCAACAATAACATGGATGGATCTAGAGGGTACTATGCTAAGTGAAGTAAGTTGGACAGAGAGACATGAACCATATCATTTCACTTATTTGTGGAATCTAAACAAACAAAATAAATGAGCAAATAAAACTGAAACAAACGCAGATGCAGAGAACAAATTGATGGTTGCCACATGGGAGGGGCATTGAGAGGATGAGTGGAAAAGGTGAAGGGATGAAGAAGTACAAATTGCCAGTGATAAAAACAGTCACGAGGATGTAAAGTACAGCATAGGGGATGTAGTCAATAATACTGCAATAACTATATATGGTGTCAGGTGAGTACTAGATCTACTGAGATGATCACTTTGTAAATTATATAAATGTTTTATCACTATGTTGTAGAGCTGAAACTAATATAATACTTTATTGCCAACTGTAACTGAAATTTTTATATGAAATTTTAAGAGAATGTTCGGGCCTCATGTAGGGTAAGTGAAGGCAATCTGGCTTCCTCACCCAGGTGTCTGAGTAATGAGACAGATGCAGTTTCTCACAACCTTGAATGGGCCTATAATGTCTGTTCTCACAGCCTTGAGTCTGGGTCCAATAAATGGTTCCCGTAACATGAAGTGGGCTCACCAGCACAGATCACGCTATGTTACTTCACCTTCTGAGCTGATGCCAGCTTTGTTTGTGCCGATACTTAAGAAGGTAGGGGCTTCTCACTGTACGTGTGCAAACATGCAGTGGGGACAGATGACAAGCAGTATGACACGCAGCTTGCAGCGTGCATGGATCACCCACCCCTGAATAAAGGCACATCAGACACCCCAATGGCTCCATAAACGTTCTTCCCTCCACCTGATCGTGAACCTGCCTGGCCTTGAACGGTCACAACACGCCTCCTTTAAAGCAGAAAAAGAAAAAAAAGGTCTATACCAGTCCAATACCGCTTCCAGCAATGGTAGAAATGTGCTACATCTGCACTGTCCAATAGAGTAGCCACTAGCTACGTGTGGCTACCGAACAACTGAAATGTGGCTATTGTGAATGAGCAGCAGAACTTTAAACTGAACTTAATTGCATAAGGACTGTAACTACCATTTGGACAGGAGAACTCTAGATCAGTGGCTGCAAACTCACACATATAAAAATGAGGCCAGCAGTATGCAGGGAGCAGAGCACCACGGAAACCGAGGTGCACCTTAAAGCTCTGGTCACTTAACACCATGTAGGAATGAAAGCAAGTGTGGCCAGGTCTCCAGATTTTAAACACTGACAGTTTATTGAATAAATTTTAAAGAAGTGAGGAGTTGAAAGGAAACACATTGTGGGTCAAATCCAGCCAATGACCCCTAAAACTCTGCACCCTCATCTTGATGCAGCTCAAACATGGGATCAGGCACCAAAACATCCACAGTTGTCCAAGGGATTAAACAAAGATCCAAGTCTCCCACGTGGTCTTTCAAAATTCTTCTCACACCCTGGCTGGTGTAGCTCAGTGGACTGAGCATCAGCCTGCAAACCAAAAGGTCGCAGGTTCGATTCCCCAGTCGGGGCACATGCCTGGGTTGCGGGCCAGGTCTCTGGGGGGAGGAGGGCAGGTCGCGCACGAGAGAGGCAACCACACATTGATGTTTCTCTCCCTTTCTTTCATCCTCCCTTCCCCTCTGTCTAAAACTAAAAATAAATAAATAAATAATCTTTAAATAAAAGTTTCTTCTTACTATGCTTCCAAGCTGACCAACCCAGTCCTCTTTTCAGCAACTGCAGCCAGTCAGCAAGGCTTATAGCTCTCCCCCGTGCCCTGCGTCTCCTAAGTCTCCTTACTGCCCACCTTCTCCAAGGTCCAGGTCCTAATCCTCCAATAGACCTTTCCAGCTAGCCCAGTCCAGGAGCTCTTCCAGCCTCGACTCCCCCTAGGCCCAATGCCTATACTTCTAACTCATACCTGCAAACCATCAATCTCTCCAAAGACCAAGCTACTCAGAGCAGGGCAATTCCTTACGAAGCCTTTCCCATCCCCGCCCACTTCCCTAGATATAGCAATTCAGGTAATTAACTGTTATCTTTACATATATCCTCATTATTATTTAATCCTCACAACAACACCTTGAGCCAAATACCACAGCTATAAATATCCCTACTTTACAGATAAGAAAGCAGGCAACTGGGCAAAGTCACTCAACTATTTAGTCGCTCAAATAATACTCATTAAACCATTAGTCTTACAAAAGGGCAAACTGAAACATTAAAATTATATTGACAACTGCAGAGTCAAAAAGCACTCTCAGGTGTGTGTGTACCCTAGAGAACAACAGTATGCCCACTGGTTGCACTTCTGGCAAAAAGCGGACATTATTCACAATAGCCAAAAGTGGCAATCATCCAAAAATCCATCAACTGGTGAACAGATAAAATGTAGTCTATCCATACAATTAACCACCATTCGACAATAAAGAGGAACAAACTACAGATACATGCTATGAGATAGATAAACCTTGAAAACGTGCTAAGAAAAGAAATCAAACTCAAAAGACTACATATTGTATGATTCCATTTAATAAAAGGTTGCCTACAGCCGGGGGTGGGAATGCAAAATGACGGCAAATTGGCATCTTTTTAGTGATGGAGAAACATCCCAAAATTCGATTGTGATGATGGTTGTACAGCTCTAAATTTACTAAAAATAATTAAATTATACACTTAATGAGTAAATTTTACAGTATGCAAATTACACTTCAATAATGCTGTAAAAAATATCAGCTACTAAGCTTGAAAGAACTCTTCTCTGATCTTTCTGGCGATTGAATCAGAGAATTAATTACACCTGCCAAAAGCAAGTATTTATTTATTTATCTACCCCGAAATATTCCTATTGTAGAAGGACGCAAAGCCATGGGTCAGGATTGAGAGTTGTGACTGGAAAGCAATACAGCCAAGAGCTCACAGTGAACACAAACCAGTTTTCCTGAATGTGCTGTCCAATTACTTACATGATCCCCTGCCTGAAACATTTTGCTTTCTCTCTTGTTCCTTTCAAGGCTCACTTTAAACATCATCACCTGCAGTGCCCTCCCATCTAAATAAACTCGCCCAAGACAGAAAGCTATTTCCAGCACACACACTACACACTATTTCTAGCAGTCAAAAATTCAGCTGTAACCTCTGGTTTTTCAAACCATCTCTTCCCTCCAGTGTCTAGAGTCTAGACTGTAAGTTTCCTTAAGGTGGGTTCCTACCTTACTCATCTCTGTATCATCAGCATCAACCATAACTTTACTAGCAAATTTGGAAAGGGTGGGAGGAGGGTGCTTGGATGAGACAGATGGATAATGATGTAAAAAACATGACCTAAGTGCTCTATTTAACAATCCCCAATACAATGACTGCCATCAAAGACATCATCACTTTATTCTACTTGTATCCTTGTTTCCTCCCTTTACTCCTGTGTATTCTCACCATACAACTAGAATGTCCTTTTAAAAGATAAGTCATGTCATGTCACTCTTCTCAGAACCCTCCACTGGCTCCCATCTTGCCTAAGAGCTGCTCTTTACAATGGCCTACAAGCCCTCACCACCTCACCTCGCATTCCCTCTCTGAACTCAGCACTGCTCCTCTCCCTTCAGTGGCCTCCCGCCTGTTCCTCAAACATCCAGACATGCTCCCTTCTTTACACCTGACGCTCTTTCTCTGCCTAGAATGCTCTTCCCTAGAATGCTCTTCCCCAAAACATTCATCCACCTAGCTAGTCCCAGAACCTCATTCAAGTCTTTGTTTAAATGTTATCTCCTCAGCCAGGCCCACTACCAGCGACCCTGTTGAATATTGTGGGCACGTACACACACGTTCCCTCCACCCACTCTGCTTTGTTTTTTTCCAGAGCACTAATCACTTTCCAATATTCTACTATATAAAATTCACTCAGTTAACTTGCTTATGGGTTATTTCACCCAAGTAGAATGTAAGCATCTGATTACCCACTGCTAGAGTCCAGAACCTTACTCGTGGAATAAATAAATGAATGCCACAGATGTGTCTTACTGCTCACTTGGAAAAGTGTCTTTCCCCTGAATTCAAAATTAGGTTGAAAGTAAAGAATAACCTCTGACATAACTCACTCCCTCTGTATGTCTTTATGCTGAAAAAACATAAACAGCAGAAACTAGTACAACTAAAACAACACAGAAGTGACGGTACCATCTAAGAAGGCCCGCACCAGGTCATGAGACTTGGATTCCAGTTCTGCCCTCAAACGACTGCGGGCGTGTCACTTCTCTCTGGGCCCCCAGCTACAAAACTAAAACTAAGTGCTGTCTAAGACCGTGTAGCCCTGTAGTCTGGCTTCGTTCATCCATTCTGTAGGGGTACTCACTGCGAATGCTGTCGATCCCAGCTGCCGGACTTTGCCCCAGATTTATACTCCTCCCTTCCCAAGAGCACGTCACAGAACCTGCTCCTGCCTGGCTGGCAGTTCAGATGATAAATTCTGTTTGTGCCTGTATCACTTGGTTCAGAGCTGAAAGCAGTAACCTTTAAACTGGCTGGACTGCACATCCCTAATAGAATCCCTAACGTGTACATTTATTTATAATCATACAACCTAGTTATGCAGACACACTGTAAAATTATAAAATATATGCAAATACTTCTAAAGACTAAATTGAAAATCAATTTAAGAGGTGCTACAATATGTTCTCACTGTGGCCCAATGGCCTGTCCCACCGCCACCATGAAGCCCTCTACCTAAAAGGGGAGAGCAGCATCACCTGTGAGGAGCTTTGCCTCACCCTACTTGGAAATGAGGGAACAACAGAACAGAAAGAAACCCTCCAGCACTCTGGCTGGGTAGCTCAGCTGGTTGGACTGCTACCCCAACATGCCAAGGTTGTGGGTGTTTGATCCATGATCAGGGCACACACAAAACTCAACCAACAAATCAATGGTTCCCTCTCTCCCTATCTAAAAATAAAAACAATTAAAATTAAAATTAAAATTAAGTAATAAAAAAGGAAGAAATCCTTCAGGCTCCCACGTCCTAGGAAGCAAGCACCTCACTGTCAATCAGGGAAAAAGTGTCAGTTAAAAAGCTCTCTTCCCAGCCAGACTCCAGTTTATGAAGAATTTCAGGGCTAGTCAAATTCTGTCACACTCTGCTCAGAATGTTTCTTAGGAACGATTTTACAAAGCTTTCAAAATGGTCAGAGTATCTTAAGAATATTTTATGAAAAATCAATCCACTGAACTGTACCAATCAGCAAAACCACTGCTGAGTACCCAGTGGCCATCTTTCGTCTGCGTCTGAACTCAGGAGAGAGCCTTCAGGCCACCATGAGGGAAGCAGACAAGGTATGGGCCACACCTGGTGAGAAGTGCCAACCACACAGCTCAAGACAAGCCCAAAAGACTGCTCAAGCTTCCGAAATCCAGTATTTGGGGATGGGGTCAGAGTACCAGACAGAGAATAGACTTTGGAGTCAGACAAAACTGGGGTTCATATTATTCTAAGTGAAATAAGTCAGACAGAGAAGGACAAATACCACATCATTTCACTTATACGTGGAATCTAACAAACAGAAACAAACTCAGATAGAGAGATCAGGCTGATGGTTGCCAGGTGGGAGGGGCATTGGGAGGATGGGTGATAAAAGGGCAGGGATTAACAAGCACAAATTGGCAGTTACGAAATAGTCACAGGGATGTAAAATACGGCACAGGGAATATAGTCAATAATATTGTGATGACTATGTATGGTGCCAGGTGGGTACTAAACTTATCGAGGGAATCACTTCGCAAGGTATACAAATGTTTGATCACTATGCTGTATACCTCAAACTAATATAAACTGAATGCCAACTGTAATTGAAAAAAAATTTAAATTAAAAAAACAACAACTTGGCTTTCGCCCTGGCTAGATGGTTCTGTTGGTTGGAGTGTTGTCCTATACACCAAAAAACTGCAGGTTTGATTCCTAGTCAGGGCACATACCTAGGTTGTGGGTTCCATCCTTGGTCAAGGCGCCTATGCGAGGCAACTGATGGATGTTTCTCTTTTTCTCCGCCCCCCTCCCAATCAATAAACATATCCTCCGGTGAGGATTTAAATTTATAAAAAAGCCTGGGTTCAAAACGTGGCTCTATGGAACCTCAAAAAAGTTACCAACTCTTCGAAAGTGCCCACACTCACCTGTCTGCCTCACCCAGGCTCCCTGAACTCCCTCGACTTGCTAGCTCCCCTGGGGGTGCATGGTCCTGCCTCAAAAAGTGGAGGTGGAAACAAGTGTGGGGTCTGTGGCAGGGCTGTGTACCATGCAGAAGAGGTGCACTGTGATAGAAACAGCTTCCACCACTGCTGCTTTCTGTACATGGTCTGCAGAAAAAATTTAGATAGCACCAACTATGGCAATTCATGATAAGGAGATCTACTGCAAGTCCTGCTACGGAATGAAGTATGGGCCAAAAGGCTACAGTTATGGCCCTGGATGAGTAGCTCAGTTGGTTAGAGCATAACCCCGAAATGCCAAGGTTGCGAGTTCCATCCCTGGTCAGGGCACATACAGGAATCAGCCAATGAATGCACCCCTAAGTGGAACAACAAATCAATCAATCAATCTCTCCCTCTCTCCCTCTCAAATCAATCAGTAAAAAAACATTTTTTTAAGGCCACGGTTAACGGCCAGGGTGTTAACACACTCAACATGGACCAGGGCAAGAGGCTGGGCATAAAGCCAGACTGTTCCGCCTCATAGGCCTAAAACAAATCTAAACACTTCTAAATTTGCTCAGAAATACAGAGGTACTGAGAACTGTTCCAGATGTGGCGATTCCATGTATACTGCTGAGAAGATCATCGAAGCAGGAAAGCCCTGGCACAAAAACTCCTTCTGATAAGCCAAGTGTGGAAAGAGTCTTGAATCAGCAACTCTGACTGAGAAAGAAGGTGAAATGTATTACAAAGTAATCTATGCAAAGAACTTTGGGCCCAAGGGATCTGGTTATGGCCAAGGACTACCTGGCATAGTATGGCTCTCATCCTCCCCTTCATTTCTAGGTAAAAATCAAGTTCAGGAGTATTTGCAAATGTAAGGCTAAGTTAAATAAGCAAGACACAAAAAGACACATACTGTATGATTCTATTTATATGAGGTGCTGAGAATAGGTAAATTCTTGGAGACACAAAGTAGAATCCTGGTTACCATGGAAATGGTGGCAGAGCAGGAGTTGAGAGAACAGTGATAGAATGTAGTGGCCAAAGCCTGATCACTTGAGGACTGCCCAGTGTGATGTGGCAGACAGAACCGCATGCAACTAACTAACTTCAGTGTTTTAACCCAGTTTTGATAGAAAGTTCTTTTGCCTGAAACCGAGGTAGGCATCAGGAGCTGGAGTATGCTGATGCCATTTGCAATCAATCCCCAGAAATCTTATTACAAATGAAATATAACTGTCCACTAAAAAATTTAAATGCTTTATCATAAGCACTCAAAACACTTGTAAAATAAGTTGATTATGCTGCCCTGGATTTTTCTGGGTAACAGAAGAAAGAAAATTATGAATAATAAAGTGTAGCAAGGGTAAGGAGAGGAAGAATCCCAGAGAAGAAAAATGAGATAACAAAGAATAAGAAGAGGGCCCCAGGATAAAAATGCCCAGTATAGAGAAGAAAAAGAAAGACAAACGTTAACTCTCATTTCTGCTTTTTTATTATGATGATGATTATGAGTATTATCTATCAGCAACTAAAGAACTGGAGGAAATACCTTTCAACAAATGAGAAGTCTCCTATTAGAAACCAACAGTACAACCATACTGAAAGCCCGTAGCGGATTCCATCAGTCGGGAATAGGATGGGGATATGGGATATTCCGATCACCACTCTGAGAAGCCGTATCCATACAACAAACATAGAGAAAGAAGTAAAGAGATGATGGAACTAAACAATGTCATCATTATTTGCAATTAATAACTGCAAATTACTAAGAAAATCCAAGAGAATTGCCAGAAAATTAGAATCGACAAGCGAGTAAGTGGTCAAATCTTATACAAATATAGGAAATTCTATACCTTTTCATTATCTCAATCAGAACCAAGAAGGTTCAATGGGAAAAAAATCAAATTCACAAATCCAGCAAAAACATAAATAGTAATTAGGACTGAACATTAAGACTTGCATGAAGAAAACTATAAAAATTTTACTAATGGGCATAAAGAAGGTACAAATAAAGAAATGTCACATTCCTAAAGAGAGAAGATAAGAGTAAAAACAAGTAAAAAAGAAACAAACTGGGCAAAAAATATCAGTTAAATGTAGAGTGAAGAATTATATATATAATATTTTTTTAAAAACCTACATGTAATTAAGAAAAAAATAAATTTTGTTAAATGGGCAAAAGACATCTAATAGACAACTTATTCAATTACACACCAATAAAAATTAAAAGTTGTTGAATCCCACTTATATCCAAAGAATTGTAAATCAAAATAATGATACACCATTCATAACTTATTAGATTGAGATAACATTAAAAAGATTCACAATCCCCTGTATTTTGAAGAGATACCTTACCTTATCCTTCACAGATGTCTGTATCATGATATTTTCACAAGCACATGGATTGGGCTAGCCAAAAAGTTTGTTTAGTTTTTTCCATACGATTAAAGACACATTTTTCATTTTCACCAATAACCTTATTGATTTGGATAATTTGAGTATGTCAGCTATCTCCAACACGACAGAACACTGGTTATCCTCAATTAATGTCTTGATTTGATTGCTATCAACTTCAACTGGTTTACCCAACTACGGAATGTCATCCAGTGAGTAATCTCCAGCATAGAACTTCACAAACCACTTTTGATATGTTCCATCAGTCATGACGCCTTCTCCATACACTGCACAGTTTTGTTTTGCACTTCAGTTGCATTTTTATCTTTCTGGAAATAATAAAGCATAATATGCCAAAAATGTGTATTTTCTTCCATCTTCAATATTAAAATGGTTACACAAAAATTCACCAATTTTGATCAGATTTATTTTTTAAGATGCATGCTGATATGACAGCTATCACAATACAACAAATTGTTTCCAGTGAAGTTCAAGACAACTAAGTACTACTAGAGCCATTTTATGGGGGGAAAAAAAGGAACTTTTTGGCCAACCCAATAGTTTTATCGCTCAAGAAAGTCACAATAAAAAATTGTTTCATATTTTAAATTTTTAACAAATAAATTTAAATTCCATGCATAGCCTCTTGCTTGGAAGGAATGGAAGCTAGATGATAGGTGCATATGGATTCATCATAATAATATCTCCTCTTGCATAGGTTTGAAATTTTTCATAATACAAAGTTAAAGAAAAACCAGAGAGGTGCCTATATCTTTGATCTTTAGGATCCATCTCTGCTAATTACCCTAGGAATGAGGGTTAAGATTCATGACAAATGTTCTGGGCAAAAGAGTCCCTCCTACACAACCTACCCAAAGGCCCCCTACCCCTGATCCTAAACACCACAGTGACTAGGCAAGAGTATCGTGCAGGACACTGATCTTGTATAATCCCTCTCAAAGAGAGAACTCCAAGGCAAAATAAAACAGTAAGGCAGGTATCTGGAGTTCAGATGATGGTAAGCGAGCCTAGCCTTCTGAAATATTGGGTATCCAAAAATAAAGGGTAATGGAGGTATTTAAAGAGTTTACAGTTAACAGTTATAATTAGTATGTTCACTATTTTCCCCTGAGAAAAATCATCAGTTTCCTCACATATCTGGCATATTTACAAGGATCGTTACATGCCTGCAGGAACCAGGATGCTACAATCAGATGTAAAGTATTTTCCCATTAGGGAATCAGAAACTCACATACAGGAAGGGATTCACAGTTTCATTTATATCAGGTCTTAATGTTGGACAAGATGTCCTTCTGTTCTGTGGTTTCTCTCAGGATGAAATGGTTTTCCTCTGACTGTGGTACTAATGTGCTCCATTGGGTTACAAAAATAAAATGGGTTTCTTTACTATAGATCCTAGTGAAAGAACGTGACAAGCCGATTGCCTTCTCTGTCTCCTTAGGGCAAAGCTCTGTGCTGGACACCTCACAGAAACCCAGGCAGGCAGTCTCCCTGCAGAGCCTGGCCATAGCCGCCTGCTATTCCGTGCTGCATAAATGTCTGCTGAAGGAGGAGGGCTCTTCCAGGACTGGGGAAGCTGACTAGGGTAGTACTTAGCCCACTACCCTGCACGGAAGCATTCTATAAATCTGGTTCTCCCAACTACATTTCTCACCCCTTTTGCTGCATTCTGCCTTTCACTGATTTATCTAGTCATCCAGCAAAGAACAAGTAACTCCAAAGCCATGTCAAGCTAGAACACAGCAGAGCTGCTCCAACACAACACCACTGGAGTCCTTTTTCTCCCTCCATAATAAATAAACAAACAAACAAACAATCAAACAAACTGTACAGAATATTAAACTCTTCCAACACTTTCAGATAGAATTTTGGACACTTTTCAGTTTTGGAAGTATCCCAAACTCTTCCATTATTTACTGAGGGATCAAACGCAAGCACGGAAACACAATAGGCAGGTTTCCCTTAAGCTGGGTTTTTGCTGTTATTCAGGTTTTTAAGTTCTCTCTTTCAATGGTGTGGTTGGGTACAGGGTATCCTCTCCTGCTTTTGTTTGATTCTGTTCTTTCAGTATCTGGAAAGAGAGCCACAAGTTTCTTCTAGGTTTCAGTTCCTTCTCTTGTAAAATAACTAACTATCTGATGACTTGTTAGAAGTGCCCACATCGCAATGAAAAAAGAGACAGATGAAAGCAATATGATTTTATCGAAGTGGGCAAGCAACAGTTTCAAGAGGAAGAAGAATCAGCAGAAATCTTACTTGTGGGTTGAGGCCCTCCTCTTCCATTCCAGAAGTTTATTCATGCTTTCAAACACAATTCACAGTAGCCTTGCCAAAAAATAAAAAATTAAAACATGCCCACATACTTAATGAATTCACTTATGGAAAACAAGTCAACTTGTTCTCACATAGAAGCTTAAAGGCAGGATAGAGAAATCAAAATAAAATTTTCTGCTCTAATTTTTTCTAACTTCCAGCCTCTTGGAAAACAAAAAAGCCCTAGGAACTGGGAATAAATTCTCAGCTCCAGGGAAGCCAGCTTCTTCTGTACTACCTCCTACACATATATAATTCCAATTTCAAATTTCAAAAGTAAGCAGGATCACATTTGTGAGATATAAACAGAAAGGGCAAGGGTGAAAATAAAAGTTCATGATGGAGTTACTTCAAATGAGGAATTCATTGCCCAGTCAAAGACAATGATGAAAAACAAAAAAGAAAACCTAACATTCATTCATCTTTTCCTCTGAAAATACTGCATTAGAACCCACATTCTATTCTAGCTAAGATTATGTCACTTAATCTCTCTAGCCCAGAATTGAACAATCTCATATTGTGACCCCACAGTGGTTTGATTTCTGTAATTAGGACTTCTCACTAACTCAAAACCACCAAAGAGGAATTCTCAAAGCAGAATTTTAAGCAGAAAAGGCCTTAGAGATCATCCTGTGCTTAGTTTCCTCAGTCTTAGCAAGTCTTATCACCTGTATTTATACCCAAATCCGAGGGGCTCCAGAGCCCAGTTCCTTCTATAGCACTTTGTTCTCTTCCCAAGGGTGGGGAGAGGTAGAAATCAGAGTCCAAAGGCATGCCAGTCCTGAGGACAGAAAACCAAGCACACATTTTTATCAACCTTTTCTCCTGACAGCGCATCAAAATGACAGCACGGAAGTACAGAAGCTTATACTATAAAACAACCTAGAGAACTGAGGTGGGGAGGCCTCAAGTGGCCATCAGCAAATGAAAATTTTTCCCAAACACAATTCTAGAAGAAAGAAGAAAGCCACAATCCAGAATGTGCTCCAAGTGGGCTGTGGTGGGATGAAAGCTCATCCACCTGGGTCCTAAATAAAACCTGGGCTGCTGTGGACAGCTAGGAGGCACAAAGGGGCTGCAACACTGGGATACGCAGGAGAACGCAGGTAGACCCGGAGGGTGCCAAGGGATGAGTAGACACACTGTGCAAATGCATGGAGGGCAGGGTGAAGCCACCTTCGTATATTAGGCTCAATTCTGTGATAAGTGTTCACATGTTTGCCTCTCAACACTAGACTATGAGTAAGGTAATCATATATTATAGTTTATCGTCCACACTGGGAAACTTGGATACAAAAGGTGTGCTATTAATACCAGGATAACAGGTATAAATTGGGACTGGTCCAGGCAAAGTGGACTTATGGTCTCCCTAGGCATGAGTTCCTCAAGGCAGGGCTGTCTTAACCTGTTCCCTATTCACAAGACCAAGCGGGCTCTCAGAAGTGATGACTGAACAACTGATATGACTATTTTCTTCAGTAACTCTAATTTGCCAAAAGCAATGTGTATCATTCCTACCAGGGCCACCTTGTGGAAAACTCCAGGAAGCGCCTTTGCACTGTATGCAGCAGGCGCATTCCTGTGAAAGGCGGCACACTTTCAATTAAAAAAAAAAAAAAGCAAAAACATCTCTATGTGACCTTCAAAATGAAACTCATCCACATCCACAGCCAACCAAAGCTCTGCCCTAAAGCCACTTCTACACTGAACTCACTGTGACCTTCCATGTGTACCTTATCCCTGGCTGGGAAAGACTGTCACAGAGCCCTGGGAGCGGCTAGACAGCTGATGCCCCACGCCCCAGCCGAGAGCCTTTTTTCAGGAGGGCAGCCCCACCTCTGCTCATTCCGTGGCTTAGTAACTCCAAAGATCATCAGCCATGACAGGCAGATCAGCATGCTCCAGTCCAGAAGTTTATAGCAATGCCGAGAATCGTAATACACAAAAAGAGGGGGGAAACTCTAAAATTTGTTCTAAGTCCTTTCCCTTTCAGGATCAGTCTGTCATCCGTGAGTAAAGTACAAGAGCCCTGGGATCTGTTTCTCTTCTGAGAAGAAAGCGCCCAGAAAGCACGAATGCAGACTTCCTGTAGGGGTGTTTCAGAGAACGCCAAAAACAAGCCTGTGGGAGGAGTCAGTGCTGGGACCCACAGCCTTCACTTCTCTCGAGATTAACAGCTTTGAGTCCTACAATGGATCTCTTGCACCCTTCTTAAATTTCACCAATTTAATCCAAGCTACCAAATAATTCTAATGAGACCAGCCCATAAATTGTCCATGTGCCTCTGAAGCAAGAGTTTCGAGGTACTTCCGCAATGGGGGCTGGGGCACATAAGAAGAGAAATGAGGAGTAAATGGGTGGAATCTCTGACCAGACCTCAAAGTGCCTTGCATTTCTTGGGTCCCATTATCAGAACACATGCTAGGGATATAATAGGAATTCTCATTTTTATAAATCCTGGAATTATTTTTTAAACAACACAATTATATTGCATTGTAGCATGTTCTATGTTGCACTATAATTTGTGTTAAAATTACTAGTTAACTAAATGTAAACATTATAATGGAAATGATCTGGGCCTTTCCTTCTTAAAGGCTGTTTTCCAGTGGAACTATGATGGGGGGCTGAAGAGGTATCTTTACAAGCATACAGTAATTCCTCCAATATTTGCAGATGAAACTTCCTTAGGTGAGGGAGATTAAAAGTTCCAAAACGGCAGGCATTACAGAGAAATGAAATCATTTATTTCATTATGAATTTACTGTGTGCAAAGCACAAACTCATGTCTTAAATCAGATACTACTGTTAATTTTGGTAATATCTACGTCCCAATGCCAAATTATTACCCAACTTCCCCTAACATTCCAATAACTTCCTTACCTTTTACCTCACTGAACTATTTCCTAGTAACACCTATTCAACCCAAATTGGCTTAGACACAACCATACTTTAACTTTCCAAAGTACAACCTGGAATACCCTAGGTATTCCAGGAGCCTGATCAAAATCTTCAATGCTTCCTCACAGTCTGTTTAAAAACAGCTTAACTACCATGGCATAGCATTCATACCCTCCAAGGTCCAGCAGCAACCTCTCTCTCTAGGAAACATAGTTTAGGTGAAGGTACTGGCTTCTGACGCCAGAGAGCCCAGTTTCAGATGTCAGCTCTACCACTTATCTTTCCCCTATAACAGTGACTAACAAGATGACTGTGAGGATTAACTGAAATAATTTGCCTAAAACAGCTCAGCACAGGCCAGGTACATACAACTGTTCAATAAACATTACCTATTTTCATTATAGCCACCCTTTTTTTTTCTTCATTGAACAAATATCCGAATACTACTGTGGATAAGGCCCTCCTCCAAGCACCTGCCTTACAGAGTAAACCAAAGTCCTGCCCTCCTGGAGCTTCTATGTGAATGGAGAAGGCAGTGCAGCTCAGCCTGCTCCAGCAACACAACAGCTATGCTCAGGCACCATTTCCATCACTTCTACCTGCCAAAATCCTGCCAATCTTTTAAAATCCACCTTCCAGGCCACCATATCCTGGAAGCTAGTCTCCTCCCACAGAAGGGAGGCTTGGACTTGAGCACTCCACTTGCATCTCTCTTAACTGGTGGTGAGTGGTAGCATAAAACACAAGGTCCCCGTACGGAAACTACATCTACTGTTATAATCACATGTATTCTCTCGACAACTGGCAAATCTTTTCAAAAAATTTATGAAATGGGCAAATAAATCTCTAACCTAATTATCCTATCATCCTATAATTAAGCCAAGCAACGTAAAGAGAAATATAGACTATACAGAGGTATTAGGAAAGAAAAATAGAGCCCCACACACTGCTAAGACATCAGTGATTTATCTTGGTTAAAAGTTACAACGTCTCTTTATGTGACGAGAACACCTTTGTGTTCTTAGGTGGGGTTGGTAAACTGGTAAAGTTTCAGTAGGCTGGTGAATTTCTAAGACCTGCATGCTTTTACACCAGTGAAACAAAAGAGACGAAGAAAGCCTTCCTTTTCTTAGTATTAAATTTTCACCGAAAGCCACGAGGGAAAAAGGCCCAGTACAGGACAGAAAGATGCATCCAGAGGACTTCAGACTGACACGGAACATGATCTCAGGCTTGTGGCCAAATCATGAAGCCCAGCCTGACAGTTCAAGTACTGCCTCTGCCCAGGAGGGTCAGGAAGTCCCAACTTCCCTCCCTCGTGGAACCCTGGGGGCAGTTGTGACCAAAGCACCAAAGCAAGCAACCTTCACAGCCTCCAGGACCTCTCACTGGAACAGTCCAATCGGGTAACAAAACCCCCTAGAAATCTCAAACCTCCTAGACTGCAGATAAAGAACATGCTGTATTCTAGACAGGTAGAAGAACAAGTGACACTTTTCTTAACAATCACAACACAATTTTAGCAAAGACTCCACTCCCCCCCAGCACTAAGCCAGTAATAAGCCTCCAGCTAAAAGAAAGGCTGAGTCTACCCGGTCTTTCCAGGTACTTAAGGACTGATTCCAAATGTCTGAACATTCCATTTAGATCATGGAAATCTCCTAAAATGTACTAGACATGTCTATTAGAGAGAATATGCTAAAATTTAGCCTTTCTTTGTGTCTCAAAGTCATCATTATATAGTCATTGTGCTAAGCTGAAGTCCAAAAGTTCCTTTCCATGGGCCTACAACCCTAGCGTGGACCCTCAGAAAAAAAAGATACCTACTGAAACTGGCTCCCGGTAGCTAACTGGGCTCAAAGCTTTAAAAACAGAGACTAGCAGCCCAGGGGCCTCTCACACGAACTGCACTTCAGAGAGAAGCCTGCACTGAACAACCTGCCTCCATGCTAAACTGCCTGCCTGCATTTGTTTCTGCCGTCTGAGCCAGCCCTTATAAAGGAATTCGTGAAATCCTATTTTGACCACGAGGACTGACACTTTACCCATCCAATCAGAGCTGTGCGGCTCCAACCAACCAAACTGGCTCTACTCTGACCAATTAAGATAGTACCTTTTGGACCAATCAAACTGCGAAGATTTGGAGTCCTTATTTGCGTAAGAACAGACCAATCAGGGATGAGGGGCAGGGACTTCAGTTTATATAAGCCAGCTCCCCACTGGCTCTGAGAATATACTTTCCCTTTCAACCAATAACTGAAGACTGTTTTCCTGCCAGAGCAGAGTGAAGCAGACCTGCAGAGGACAAAGCAGACCGGCACAGAACAGAGCTGACCACAGTACTGCTGTCTAGCCAGAGAGGGGCCTGGCCCCAGGGCCACCTGGCCAGAAAGCTGCCTCACAACAGTGCTGTTGCTTTGCACTGAATAAAGCTTCCTTCTTCACCGCACCCCAAAATGGGGATTCCTGTTGGTGCTGAACTGGCACCAACAACCATTGGTTGATACTAGCAACAAATCAGAGGAACCTTTCTGTAATTTGCAGGCCCTTTACTGCCGTCTCCTACCTTCACTTGCTGCTGAGACATCAGAGGAGACAAACGAAGTTCCCACAAGTTCTAGTTTGGCAGAGTTTGGAGGGGCAAAGTGGATACGGTAAGCCTCAAGCTATCCCGTGCTGGTGTCATATATCCCTTAAGCCAAAGAGTTCTAAAAGCTTCGTCTCAGGAAAGCCATGCACTTTCCAAAGATGTAACTGTTCAACCCCTCATGCTCATTTACTCAAAAAATATTTATTGAGCAGCCAGCTGCCCCAAGCACTACTTTAAGCAATGGAGATTTGTGTAGCTGAACAAGACAAGTAAGGGCTCTGCTATCAGGAAACATTTAAGTGGGGGAAATTTTAGACACGGATAAAGTTAACTGTCTGATGGTAGAGACTACTGAGAGGGGGGTCAGGGAAGGCTTCTGAAAATGTGAGATTTGAGTTGAGACCTGAATAATATGATGTAGCCCACAACACAGAGAACTCGAAGAAAGTCGGCTAGCCATTAGAAAGCAAGATCTAGAGACAGAAAGGCCAGAGTGGCTGCGGCATTGTAAAAAAGCAGCAGGAGTGGGAAGAATGCCAAGAGACAGGCCATGAGCACAAGGTCATTTATACAATAAGGCAGTTTTTTGTTTTATTCTAAGACACTGGAGAGGGCTAGGCTGAGAGGTTATAGAATCCAAGTCAGGATTTTCAAAAATTATTTTGAGTGCTGCAAGCATGGAGGCTCACCATGGCCATTCTTGTTCTTAAACTGTGATGTCATGACAATACTGCACAGTAGTTAAGAGTGCAGATTCCGGATCTAGACCTAGCCACTCACCACCTATGTAACTTGGGGCAAATTACTTCCTTCATATACCTCATTTGTAAAATGGAGATAAATTTGAGTATCTCAGAGTTGTTTTAATTTCAGTTACAAGGACAAAAGAAAAAAGAAAGGTATCCAAAGGTCTAAATGTCTCTTAATTTTCTCTTGGCTAGGAAAGGTATTCCTTCTCTAAATGAAAAATAGTTCTGTGGCTACAGATATCCATACTGAACATTTGAACATGGTAAACTCCCACATGCCTGGTTGTTCATTGTCTAACAACTGCAGACAGGCTCTAATGAACTCTTCAAGATCCACCGGCCTTCCGGTCTGCCAGGCATCCTGTCCCAAAGCTACATAGCTGGAGCAGAATCAAGAAGCCCGGCTTCCCGCTTCAAAGTGGAGTGGCATGAGAATATATTCACATTTCTTTTACAATGTCAATACCACACTTTATATTTCTAGATTTCCTTCACTGAGACCCTATATGATATAATATTCATGATTTTTCTATTTGGAATTTTCTGGAAACAAATCACAATTTAAAATCAAATTCTTAAATTACTAACAAAGGTTAGGAAGGATGCCAAGGCATTCCTCCAACCAGAACTGATTTTCCAAATTTATTGGATAAGAAGGAAACAAGGACTATCACTGGCTGATTGCCAGGTGTTTTCTCTCACAACCTAACCCCCTCACTTCAACTTAATGAGAGATAAAAGTCACCCACCCATGGGATTTAGAAGCCTAATAGAATCCTCTTGCCTTATACAGACCATTTCTACAAATTCATCCCACAGCTAGTCCTTCTCATAAAACTACACTGTATTAGTATATAACTATAAGAGAGGAAATTGTCACAGTGATGTTTTTAAATGACAAAGCAGGTTAAGCCAAAAAAAAAAAAAAAGCCGCCTCAAAGACAGGCAAGCAGAAGATACTTATTACACAGTTGCATGTAATTAAATTTAATAAGGAGTTATTATATGCTGGGTACAAGCAAGGGGTTCAGAGACAGAAAGATAAAATGTGACTCTCTCCTGTAACAATACTGATAATATGGTTGATATATGCAAATAGCCACAATATAAGGCAACACATGGTGTTGCAAAAGTGAAGTGTGGTCTAAGTGCTACGGGAACACCAACCATTGAACAAGTATCCTCAAAGAAGAAAACCAGCATGGGCTTTACAGAGGCCACAGTATTTAAGCTACACCTCCAACTACATAAATTTTTTAAAAGCCAAAAAGTGATTCATACAGAGGAAAGAGAACTGGAGTAGGGGAAGGAGGGGAGATACCCTATCAGTGTAGCTACAATATGAAGGGAATGTCGTGGGGGAAAAAGCAAGAAATGACATGTTTGAGACAAATACATCAGAGGGCTTTGAAAACCACACTCAGTTGTTTAAGCTTTCCTCTGCAGGCAGCAAAGAACTCAAGACTCCTGAGCAAGGGTGCACAAAACAAATATATGCTTTAGAGACCTTACTTGCCCTGGAGAGGGAAACCAATCAGACAGTTACTTCAACAGGCTAAAGAAGAGTAAACTGTTGTCTTCTTCCTATGTTAAAGAGAGGCTAGAATGAACAGTTTAAAAAGATACTTTAGATAAAATAATTGGTGACATTTTCTTTCCTTCTGAGATCAGATGAGATCGGGCACGTTCAGGGTAGTATGGCCATAGACTTTCTTTTCCTTTCTGTTATTTTCAAGTGGACACATTCACAAATATGTGGTGGAGGTTGGGCAGCGGGGCTGGGGCAGGGGGAGGCACGACCGGAGACTAAAAGAATTATTTAAGAAAAAAATATTAAAACTTACTTACAATTGACTTATGTATGTTGGGGGAGGACGGCATTTGAGATGCAGGAGTTAAAAATTAACCCCAGATTTCTACAGATAGTGTCTGGTCATGCCTCAAACCCAAAAAGGAACATAGGAGGAAAGGAAGCAATCTTCTAGGTCCATCCACCATCTTCTTCCAATCAATTAAAAGAGGAAAAGGAAAACCAAAGATGTTAAATCTAGTACAGATTCCACTAACCCAGAGCCCCACAGTGCTCATGAAAATGTGGTTTTCTAAGCTAAGGACAAATGTAAACAAAGGAACATGTAGTAAACAAAGTTGACAATGGGATATAGTTATCAGTTTTCAAGTATATTTAAAGTTATTTTCAAAGTACTCTTGACATGCTAAGAATGCATATGCTAATATATTAGTTCTCTATTTTTTATCATTTATCTGTTAAAGTTATTACACTATATGCCTAATATTATCATGGTCTATATTACTACAGTCACTAGAAGTAAAAGGGAAAATATCATATTTCTTCTTAATCTATAAACTAATTCTCTTACCCAATGACCACAAATCTGAAATGCTGACTTAGGAAACTTCAGATCAAAAGCCAATGGATGCACAAAATGAGTAAAAATAAAACTGCCTAAATCTGAGTAAGACTGTTGGCTTGGATCAATGTCAATATCTTGGTTATGCTATTTCACCAAGGTTTGACAAGATGTAACTATTTGGGGGAAACTGGGTATTTATACAAGGGTCTCTGTATTATTTCTTACATGAATTTATAATTATCTCAATTTTTTAAATGGTTGAAATCTTCACACACACACACGAGAGCTCTGTCCTGTGAAACCCTAATTTACTTTGGCCACACAATAGACTGGCAACAAAATGGAAAGTTTGTAACTGCTTATAGGTTAAAACATAGAAATGTATCAGGTTCTAAATCTCAGGTGACCACAAAAGAGAGAAAATAAGAGAAAACAGTGAACAGAGATATTCCTCTGTCTCCAGCTTCACGTACAGTCCTGTAAGTAGGTAGGGAAAGCCAGTATCATTTCTGCTTCCCACTGGAAGCAAAGGCTCCGGGGGGTAAAGTGATCTGCCCAAGTCTCCGCACCAGAGTAGAGCTGAGCAAAATCAAATGTTCACAACCCAGTGTAAAAATGCCTATAGGAAATCTAATTTCCTACTACAAGGACGGGGTAGGAGGGGTAGGCAGAGAAGCGGATAGGAAGGTAGAGGGTTAAATGCATCCAAAGTGATATTATTCAAGCAACATCACCTCAGCAGCAAAATCAATAAACCAAGCTCATGACCTACCAAGAAGCCTCGTGTTAGGAAGAGACACAGTTAAAACCCTGCCCAACATCAGAGGGTGTAAATTCCCACCTACAACCGAAAAATGACTGATGATGTTAAAAACCTAAAACGGGCCAAGGCAAACCCCTGGAGCCCTGGCAGACAAGTCTCTGCAATGGCAAGATATTATGCAATCTGGCTTTCTTTTATATTATTCTCATTTCACTATCAAAAAATCTCATAGAATACCATGGCCAGGAAAGGTTAGGGGTATTTTCATTTATTAGACAAATTTTACTGAGCAACAATTATGTGCCAAGACATTAAGCAGGGTGTTACAGGTAAAACTACCCATATTTTGCCATGTATAACGTGCACTTTTTTGCCCAAATATTTTAGGGAAAATAAGGATGCCCATTATACACGGGCAGCACCTGAAATACTTTGTATCTATTCTTGTGTATTGTAATTATTTATTACATAAAATTTCTTGTACCATAATATATTCAAAAATAAATGCTAAAAAATTCCTTTATAATACAAAAAAATCTACATATAAATTGAAATAAAACATTAAAACGAAAGTTATTTTTCCTGAAGGTGTGAGCCAAAAACATGGGTGCACATTATACACAGGAGTGCACTATACATTGCAAAATATGGTACTTTACAAAGAAAAAAGGGCCCTGGCTGGTGTAGCTCAGTGGACTGAGCATCATCAGCCTGCGAACCAAAGGGTTGCCAGTTCGATTCCCCAATCAGGGCACCTGCCTGGGTTGTGGGCCAGGTCCCCAGTAGCAGCGCACGTGAGACGCAACCACACACTAATGTTTCTCTCCCTCTCTTTCTCCGTCCCTTCCCCCTGTCTAAAAATAAAATAAATATTTTTTTAAAAAAACAAAGAAAGAAAAAAGGTAGACATGGTCTGAGAGAGACAGACACCAGGGGCAACTTTGAAGGCATATACAATGGGGGTCAGTTCTACTTTGAGGTTCAAGAAAGATTTGATGAAAGATCAAAACTTGTATATAATGTAAGTAATGAGAAACTCAGTTCATATGTACACACACAGTATGTGTGTGTATGTGTATGGCTGTAAAATACAGAAAATTAGCTCTAAAACACAAAACTTTGACTACCCCATGCAAGAGAAAAGGAGAGGTGACAGAAAGGAACAACGCAGCAGTGTGGAGCCACATACTCTACCCACTTTAAACCACATGATTCAGTGTATGATTTGAGCCTATTGTTTGCTTTATCTATAAAAGTGATAGTCTGGGCATGGTCAAATTCCACCATTACTTTTACTTGTACTCAGTATGGGGCACAGGAAAGAAGCCGTAGTAAGACTGGACTCCAAAGTGCACCAAAAAGTCAGCTATTGGGAAGTCACTAACGACTCTTGGAAAACCACTGGGAAAACTATTAGGGTTTAAAAAAGAGAGAATGGAGTCTTCCTAAAGTTCCTGAGAGCACTTCTCAACTGAGATTTTTATTTTATATTGGGGTTTGGGGTGGAATGCAATACCTCCGGCAGGGATAGATCTGGGTTATAAGACTCCAAAAACAAAACCGATCCCTGGCCTCACCTTACACAAATAGGAAACAGCAATATAGTGTGAAACCAAATACAAGGACTTCCTTGCTTTCAAGTCTGACAAGATAGCCCCAAGCTCATCTCTGACAATTCCTGCCTAGACCTGGAATCAGCCATTTCTCTAATGCACTTCAATTCCTTTTACTGGGAAAGATAACTTTCAAGTTGGGTGTGTGCACTTTTGATGACTTAAGGGGTCTCCCAAGGGAAGAAGATACTCAAACATAATGGGCTGAACACACAAATATGTTTAAATCATTACTTGTATTAACACTAAAAGGACTCTCTATGGTCATCTTTGGAGGCTGGTAGGCACAGAACTTATTTCAGAGAAACCAAACAGATGATACACAGCTAACAAGTAACCATCCTACTGCTATCTAATGATATAATCTAAGCAACAATCATCAATTGCTACTAGAGCTATTAAGTGAAAGGATGGATGGGAAAACATGTGACAAGGGGATTGGTGACAATACCTGAATCCACAGATCAATATTAGCATCAAGAAAAGTAGACAATCAGACAGTATGGGTCCGCTAATGTGATACAGATGGATGAACACACCAGCACTCAAGAAGCATTAGTTACAAAAATAAAAACTGAAGCTAATCAAGTCTTTAGACTCAGATCTAACTACCAGCTTTCCAGACACAGAACATACTAGATGACACAATGACACAAAAAAATACTATCAGTTAAATATAGAATGAGGAAGATTCTATAGTACAAATGATACAATTTCTTCAACAACTAAATTATACTAAAAAAAGGTGGATACGGAAGAAGCTGTTAACAATTTTAACAAAAAAAGGTAACGTGATCTCACATGGATTCAGAGTAAAAAAAAACTGCAAAGAGATATTTTCTAAACAACTGAGAATAACTGAACATAGAGTAGTTAGTAGATGATTTTAATTTTTGGTAATTTTGTTGGGTGTGATTGTGGTTATTTTTTAAAGTCCTTATTTATTCGAGATACATATGAAATACAGGTAAAATGATATAATGTGTGGAATATATTTTAAAGTACTGTAGGGGGAAAGTGCGGAGAGAGGACAGATGAAACAAGAATGGCAATTAAGTCCTGACCAGTGTGGCACAGTTGGTTGGGCACTGTCCCAGAAAGTGTAAGGTCACCAGTTTAATTCCCTGTCAGGGCACATGCCTGGGTTGGGGTTCAGTCCCCAGTCAGGGAATGTACAAGAGGCAACAGGTCAATGTTTCTCTTTCACATTGATGTTCCTCTCCCTCTCTTTCACCTTCCCTTCCTCTCTAAAACTAAACAAATAAAAACTTTAAAAATAATAAAATAAAACTGTCTTTAAAAAATAAAAGAATGGCAGGATACTAATAACTGAAGCTGGGTGATGGTTATGTGGAGTTTCACTGTTTTATTCTCTTTATTTTTATGCATTTTTGAAAAAAAACCCATGACAAAGGTTGGAAAAAAGATACAACCCTTATGCACAGATAATGATCACAATGTTATGTAAATGGTGGAAATGTACAAACAACCTAAATCTCTATCAATAGGAAACAAAGCAGGTAAATCATAATATACATAAAAAGAAGTATACAACCCTTATGAGTCAAAAGAAATGATATCTTAATATGCAAAAAAAGTTCCACTTTTTATACTGAGTAAAACAATGCAACAAACAACAGGCTGTAGAAAAGTACACACAGTGTAATTCTAATGTGATACATGCACAGGGAAATGCCCTGAAAGATGTTTGCCCAGGTGTGAGCATCTCTGGGTAGTCACACAGTATGCAAGTTATTTTCATCACTGACAGCTGGAAACTTAAAAAGGCTTTCGCTCAAATAATTTTTTAAGGGGGAGAGGGTGGTACTTATTTTTAGTTTCCCAAATTTAAAAAGGGATTGAAAATATGATTCTTATAGTGACTAAATGGCAAAAATATTGAAAGCAATTATCACAAGACCTGGCATATAACGAGACATTCAGAACATGTTAAAACTCTTCTTTTAATTTTTACTACATTTGAAAACCATAATAAAGCAATTGCTTCTCTACAAAAAAACAAACAAGCCCTGGATGGTATGGCTTAGTTGGTTGGGCATCATCCTGTATACCAAAAGGTCGTGGGTTCAATTCCCATCAGGGCACATACCTAGGTTGCAGATTTAGTCCCCAGTCGGGGTACATATAGGGGGCAACCAATCCATGTTTCTCTCTAGCATCGATGTTTCTCTCCCTCTCTCTCTCCCTCCCTTCCCTTCTCTCTAAAATCAATAACCAAGTCCTCAGGTGAGGATAAAAACATTTTTTAAAAAAACAGAATTCAGTCTTCATTGATACATCTCCATCATGTTCCTTTTGAAACAGATCTGTTAACAGTAAGGTATCATCCGTGTCCTTAGACAGTCTTTTCATAATAACATTTTAGATGGACTGATCAACAAACCATATATATTTTTTTACTCTCATGTTAAATGCCTGTGAAAATCTGGCATTCTCCCAGGACTTAGCTTCTCTGTAATTTACTAATAAGAAAACTAAAGGCGCTGGTGAGACATGTATGAAATTCCTTCACTTACGGAATCCCTTCTCTTGCTCCTTTTCAAAAATCTGAGATATTACTCACATACCAGTTCATTCTTGCATTATTATTTATTCATTACTGTATTATTTTCTATATGAGCTGTAAACCTACTTTTGCCCCACCCTGTATGTATGTTTCTTTCCACTGTGCATAAATCCCATCCACTTGTGCCTTGGGGCCTTGAGTCAAAATCCTCATTTTATTTTCTTTTAATGTATATTTTATTGATTATGCTATTACAATTGTCCCATTCTTCCCCCCTTTATTCCCCTCTAACCGGCACACCCCTCCCACCAGCATTACCCCTGAGCCACCTTAGTTCATGTCTGTGGGTTGTACATACGTTCTTTGGCTTCTCCATTTCCTATACTATTCTTAATCACACCCCCCCACCCC